>CM018033.1:12413879-12603879 GCA_008638375.1 Nyssa sinensis | reverse complement strand
CTTGCTCATGACATACACAACCAAAAATTCGTTGAAAATCACAAAAACAAAAAGCAAAACTTTATTTTAGTTTCAAGTTTTTTTTTTTTTTTTAAAGCACAAAATTAAAACACAACCTAAATCTAGATCCCCTCCCCCATACTTAAAACTTACATTGTCCCCAATGTAAGGTAAAATTCAAAGAAAAGGAAAAAATAACCAAAATATAAATGCGAAAATAAGAAGAAAAAAGAACGAACTCCCTTTGGGTTGCCTCCCAAGCAGTGCCTTTGTTTATTGTCGTCAGCTCGACTCAATTCTTCCTTATTCAATCAGTATAAATCAGATCCTCAAGGTCTAGATTTGCCACATTCTCTACTTGGAAACCTTCATAGAAAGGCTTAAGTCTATGGCCATTCACCTTGAACACTTTGGAAGCTGCTAAACATTGAATTTTAATTGCACTATGAAGAAAAACATTAGTAACAACAAAAGGTCCAATCCAACGAGAACACAACTTACCCAGAAACAAATGAAGCTGTGAATGGTATAGAAGGACTTTTTGACCAACTTTAAACCCCTTCCTAGAGATCATCTTGTCATGAAAAGCCTTCATCCTTTCCTTATAAATCCTTACACTCTTATAGGCATCATTACGACTTTCCTCTAACTCTTGTAGTTGCAACTTCTTGTGTTCTCCACTTTCATCCATCGTTATGTTGAAACTCTTGATAGCCTAATAAGCCTTGTGTTCTAACTCAACTGAAAGGTGGCATCGTTGCATACTTGAGGTGATTGGGGAGAGGCTTCAAATCTGGAATGGGGGCCTGCAAAACAGAGGGTGAAGGCCTCTCGTTAGAAACTAGTAACGCAATATAAGGAACATTACCGGACTACTGTAACTTTGAAAAATCATTCAACGCTGCAACAGTTTCCTGTAAATCAACACTCAAGGCTAACTTCTCATTCTCTTTCTCAAGATGCTTACTAATGGAAACTTCCAATCCATCTTTTCCATCAAGTTCAAAAATTTCCTGTTCTAAAGAATCAATCACATCAATAGAATAAGCAGGATTATCATCATTAAGATATTTCATGGCATCATAAATATTAAACTTAACAATTTCCCCATCAAATTCCATGGTAAGTGTACCACTATGAACAACTTAGTCTTGTATGTCTTTAAGAATGGTCTTCCTAACAAAACAGGAGCAGTTTGATCTTTTCTAGATTCTGCTAAAGCTTGAGGAAAAGGAGGTACTGGTTTATAATCAGAAAGAGGCGGAAACTTATGCTTCGGTACGTCATCATCATTAGGAACATTCTTGTCTACAATGACATTTTTCTCCTTTTCTTGCTTCGATGATGCAGGGGCTGCCTTTACTTGAATCTCAACCTCTTTACCACTTCTCAAAATCATTGCACTTGCATTTTCTTTTGGATTTACTACCATTTAAGAGGGTAATTTCTCCAAACTTTATGCCTCTAGCTGACTAATTGTGGTTGCCATCTGGCCCATCTGAGTGTCCAAACTTTGAATACTGGCCCTCGCCTCTTGTTGAGATTATTTCATCTCCTATTGAAATTGTAAAGTATTAGTGGCAAGAGACTTAACAATATCTTCTAAAGACAAACTAGAATTAGAAGTTTGGCTCGATTGTTGTCTAGGGGGGTATGGCTGCTTATATTGCTGGTAACTTGGGTGGTTTTGAGTCACAGGCTGATTTACTTGTGGATTCCCATAGCTAAGATTAGGGTGAACCCTCCATCCTGGGTTATACATGCTTGAATAGGGATCATACTTCCTTTGCGGTTGTCTAAGAAAACCACCCGCCGCATTCATTTACTCGATGGGCTTCTCTTGAAGAGTTGGGCATATATCGGTTGGATGCCCTACTACTGAACAAATCCCACAAGCCTTCGCCGTTTGTATATTACCTATAGCTCTTTGACGAACAAGAGAAGTTAAACACGTAATTTTTTGTTCAAGGGAGGAAATATTTACCTCATTAAAATGCTTAGATAGAGGGTCAATCCTAGTGCCAAATTGTTGAGAATTGGCTGCCATATCAAGTTTCTCGCGGCCTCGGGAGTTTTATGTCACGACCCGAAACCCACCCTAAGCGGATCACCGGATCGCGATCGCCGCCCCGAGACCCGAAGGCCCCGAGACAAGGCTCGCATCTGCAGCGGTATCGAATAGATGTGCTACACATGGTTACGGAAGCGTGAAATACTTTTTCTTTTCTTTTCTCATTTTTAAATTAGGCACATCCGTCCGATACTGCTGTTTCCATACATAGCATACATGGTTACACATTCAGAGTATAACTAAAACTTAAAGACTTCATACATTGATACAATACATATTCAGTTGCCCTGAGGGCTTATTACATATTCTTACCTGCCTATTAATACAAAACGTACTACTAATGTTTATAGGTTCTTCAAGAAAAACTATTTAAACATATCTTTCCAAAAACAGCCAGACTCATCGCCGATGTCCTTAAGGCCCTGTTTGCTGCATCACCTGAAAGGGGGGGTCCGAACAAAGTCCGGGTAAGCTAATCTAAGCTTGTGAGCAATTCTAGTGTTCGTCATGGGGTTTTCAATTAGCAGTGGTTTTTAGTACATAAGAGTTGTAAAACATTCACTGCCAATTGCTTATACAGTTTAGAATACAAAGTACATGCATTCTTAAAACAGATAGCTTTGAAACATTTAAAGTATTCAAGCTAAACTCGTACTTCGATAAATAGAGTATATAACTCAAAACATATGCATTTCAAATGGCTTGAAAACATTTAAAGTATCCAAGCAAAACTCGTACTTCATCAGATAAGTATATAACTTAAATCACATAGATATGTATTTGAAAATGAGGGTAAAACCTGCTTTCATTTCCAAAATCACTTTGTTATCTTTTCTCTTTAATTAGGTGGAATCTGTTTCGAACCAGACTCCCATTTTACTGCCAATACTGTCGATCTCATTTGCCTGGGGGATTAGATCCTGCTACCGGGCATTTACTGTTGAATCCCGAAGGATTTCAACGTCACATAGGGTGGTACTTAGTACCGTTTATCTTGTAAAACATTTATCACGTAACTTCTTCAATAGATACTTTCATGAATATTTAAAACATGAAATGTATAAACATTTATCACATAACTTCTTCAATAGATACTTCATGAATATTTAAAACATGAAATGTATAAAACATTTATCACATAACTTCTTCAATAGATACTCCATGAATATTTAAAACATGAAATGTGTAATTCTACAATAGGGCTTCAAATACTTATAATAATCAAATTCAGGATATTTAACATAATTTGGCATTTAAAACTTTAGACATGCTGAAATATGTTTTAAGAAAACTATGATAAATACCAATCACTGAGCATGTCATATAGAGTTATAAAACAGTACTATTAAAAGCTGAATCATGTAAATACTGAATTTGAAACTTCAAATACTTCACATCTTTGAACTTAAAACTTTTTCAAATCCATGGAGTTAAATCTCCAATTCAAACACAGGGTTACTCACCTCGATTCTTTAGGGTTAGTGCTAAAATGCGCTTTCCCACTTTCCTTGTAGTTCCTAAGAACAATTCATAAACACCTCATCAACTTCACATTCATTGTAATATCATCTCGATATTCCTTAACTTATGCTTAAATCGTATTAGATCCTAAAACGATTTCACAATTTCATAGGTACTTAATTTAACTCATACTTGTAACCTATGACATAATTTAACGTGTTAGAAATTGAATTTATTTCAATTTATACTCTTCTGGGAGTTCCATTAACTTTAATTTAAAGTTATTTATTTGACATGTTTACGTGTCGTGTCTTTTCACATTTCGTTTCTCGTACTTGCCTTAGTATTAGTACTTTGGCATCATTTCAGTTCATAGTCATCTAACAGATGCTATTCATCAAATTTTATGTCTTTTTATTTTAGACATTTCTTTAGGTCGAATAGACCCTATCATTGAGTCCTGAGTGTCGAAGAAAGTCGGTTTAGGCTTTCCAATCATTTAATTCGGACTGTTATATATAAAAGGGCAAAATGGTCATTTACCGTTTTACGTGTCATATTTTTCTGTACTTCGTTTCGTAATTTGGACTCCATTTTTGAGTCCGGGATGTCAAAGAAAGTTAATTTAGACCTTTTCTGATCTCATTTCGGCTTTAGGGGTACCAGGGGTATTTTGGTCTTTTTACCCCTTTACGTGTCTTTATTTTTCGGGACTCCATTTCGTGTTGTGGACCTCACCATTGGACTCAGAAGGTCCAAGATAGTAAGAATACACTAATAACTTGTAAAGTTTGGGTCAGAGGTATTTTGGTCATTTACCCCTTACTTGTATTTATTTTTTCGGGCCTTGTCTCGTAAAACGGACCCTACCATTGATCTCAGAATGTCCAAAACAGTAAAATTACACTATTCATATGTTTAATTTGGACTTCGTTTGCTCTATTTATGCCACAAGGGCAAGATAGTAATTTAACCTCATTTATTAAATAATTAAATTAATTATTTAATTATTTAATTATTTTTCAGGGGCTTTATTGCATAATATTTCCCTCAGTTGGGCCATAGTAGAGTTTCTTAGAAACTCTGGGGTCAGTTCGTAATAACCAAAAGTATTGGTTTATTTCATTTTAATTAAAACAGAAAACCAGAGGGTTTGGTCCAAATATAAGTGAACCGGTTTGGTTCAGTGGTTACCCAACCGGTCTATCCGGTTTATCACATGTGGCTGATGTCACCATGACGTCAGCCCTAGCGCCCAATTTAAATCAACCGACAATCAAAACGGCGTCGTTGTATTTAATCGGTGGCAAGCCCAGAGGCTGCCACCTGTCCGAGTCGACTCAGTCTCATGCAAAGGCCGAGTTGACCCGTCTTCTTCTTCCCCACTTCGACCGACTGAAAACCCTAGTTGCAGTTTCCCTTTTCTTTCTATTTCGTGCATTTCTACTCAACCATTCTCTACTGTTTTGGTCCCAATTTATTCCTAAGACATATAAAAATCGATTGGCATTCATTTTGGGCTTTAAAATTCCTTCATCAATTCGGTTTTGGGCATGATAATCCGAACTGTTATTTCGGTCGTATAGGTTCATTTCTTAATGGTTTTTCATGATCTTTGGCTTGTTATGATCCCCTCTTCATGGGGATCCATATCTCATTCTTAAATATCAAGTTAACACAAGGTTAAAAGGATTGGGTCTTACACCCGTAACCTGCAACTGGTTATTAGAGGTCCATTTCTTATGATTTTTGGTCGTGGCTATGAGTTTTTATAACCCTCATAACTTCTTCTTGAAGCCTTGATAAGCCAAGACAAGTTTAAAGGAAGTTGATTCAGACCTGCCATGGGCAAGGTCTTCAATGGCTGTCCTAACTGGGTTTCGTATTTTTAGGTGGTTTGAAGCTCAAAACCCATAGATAATCGAGTCTAAATATGTCCTACATATCATATATAGAAAATGGAAGCTTTAAATCAGTTTATAGATAGAGAAATTCTAGAGAGAGAAAAAATGGAAGCTTGAGTTTTTCTCACCTTTCACCACTGTTTTCTCTTTCTTTCTTGCTCCAAACTCTTCTTCTATCTCCTCAGTTCTTCTTCTTTTGTTTTCTTTTGCAAGAAGAAAGCATGGTTTGCAAGCTTGGAATTTTATAGAAAAGTGACCGACCTCTCTCTCTCTCCTCATGACCTCATGGCCGAACCCTTCACCTCTCAATTAATTCTCTTACACCAATTAATTTTACTTTCTCTCTATTCAGCTTTCTCTTTAATTTTTGCAAGATATTTTTTATATATATATATACATATAATGTAATACACACACTTATATGTGAAGAAACACACACTAGCCGACACACACACACACACTGCACTATTCACACACTGTTCACATGTATATACATTATATATATAGATAGTCTTCCTTGTATACATGTATTTATATATATATATATATATATATTTATACACATTTCATAATATACACACACAATACACTATAATGTGTGTATATGTGTGCTTATTTATATTTAATTTTAATAATTAAATATATTCCAATATCATACATTAATTAATTATTTAATTAATCAATTTTCCTCTTTAGTGTAAATACCTTTACACAACTTTTTCATTGCCTCGTAATGCGTGCCATATGACCCGGTATCCCGGGTTGGGATATTACATTTTATCCACCAAAGCTCTTCCACAAGTAGCGTCAATCATGCTCCTATCAGTGGGTAAAAGGCCCTCATAGAAATACTGGATAAGTAGCTGCTCACTAATTTGATGATGGGGCCAACTTGCACATCATTTCTTGAAACATTCCCAGTATTCATGTAGGGACTCTCTGTTGTGCTGCCTTACACCAAAAATTTCTTTTTGAGTGTTGGCCGCCCTTGAAGTTGGGAAATATTTCTCCAAAACCAACCACTTCATCTCGTTTTATATGGTAATACTCCTAGAGGGTAGATAATAGAGCCAATACTTAGCTGAATCCTTCAAAGAAAATAGAAAGGCTCTTAATTTAATTTGCTCTTCAGTCACCCCCGTGGGTCTCATACTCGTGCATATTACATGAAACTCTTTTAGATGCTTGTAAGGATCTTCACCTGCAAGGCCATGAAAAGTGGGCAAGAGTTGTATTAGTCCAGATTTTAATTCAAAAGTAATAGTAACATCTAAAGTAGGGAACATTATGCATAAGGGTTGTTGATTCAAATCAGGGGTGGGAAGCTCTTTCAAAGTTTGATTTCTAGCCATGACTTCATCCTTTTCTAAATCAAAATCGCTAGCGAATAGGGAATCAAGAGCTAGATCATTCTCTTCAAAATTTCTCCGAGCTTCCCTCCTTAACTTGCACAAGATTCTCTCTATTTCAGGATCGCATAGCAAATCACTTTGATTAGAAGATCGAGTTGCAGTCATAAACAATCAAGGAAACTCTAATAAATCATGAAAAACAAATCAGGAAAAATCTAGAGTAATGAAAAAAAAAATAAAAATAAAAAATAAAAAAAAAATAAAGAAAATAAAACTATGCTAAAAGAAAAAAATCACCTTGATATTTTTTTAATTTTTTGAATTTCAAGAACGAAATAAGGATCACAAGAAGCACAAAAATTAACTAGAATCACTCCCCAGCAATGACACCAAAATTTGGTGTGCTGTCACTGGCAACCAAAAATCCTAAAAATACATGTAGAAGTGCGAATAAGGATCGTTCCCACGGAGAGTATCTAGCCTCGTTTTATGCTATGTGAACAAGAAGGGGGGTCTGAGTATAATGAAAACAATTTAAAAAAAAACAACTAAGGAACAATTCAAATTTAAGTATGAAAATCAATCAAAAGAACAAAGCTTGGTCTAAGTCAACATCCACCATCGGAATTTTACAATTGATCATCAATGCAAGTATATATCAATTCACACTTTGAATATTCACCGTTGGAACTATTTTCCTATCTCTCCTTAGTCGCAATTAATTAGAAAATAAGCAATCTAATTAACACTAACTACTAAACAACCCAAGACAAGCGCTAAAGGTTTAAGTTATTAGCATCCTTAAGAATTAGAAAGATCGATGAAGCTAAACACCACAAGCACAAGAGGTTGTATTTAACTTAGTTGAGCATTCTTCCTAAGATCTAGTAATTTCTGACGCAACAAATCATTAAATATCAGTTGCTTCACAAATTAGAGGGATCAAACAATTATAGATTTGATATCTAACCTAGTAGTAGATTGCAACGAATAATAAACTAGTAGGCCTCTTAGTAATTAAACGAGACAATCATGAAAATAAGCACAGAAGAACATCCGATATTCAAAGCATAAATTGAACAATAAAAATAAATTAGATCTCATGGTTTTATTGATTCCGAGGCTTCCATTTCCTTTGACAAATTATAAAAGTTTAGCCATGTAGGGCCATGAAAACTTGAAGGAGAAGTTAGAGAAGAGGGGAGAGAGAGAGGCCAAATCTGATCTTTTCCTCTCCTTTTCACGTTTAAAATTAGTCTTGGAAGCCTACTAGAACTCCTAAAGATATTCTAAATACTATCCTCAAATAACAATATCCAAATCTAACTATAAAAAGGAAAATATTAAAAATAAAATAAAGTCCTAATATAACTAGGAAAGTGGTGCTTTTAACTAGAGTTTTTGTGCACTAGATCTGGAAACTTCAGAAAATAAATCGCGTTGGATCCTTGCATTAGAATTACAGGCTAAAAAAACACTCCAGAACGTCAACAGAGTAGGTGCAACAACCTCAAGCCCGATTTTAACCTTGATGCAACCAAAATCTCTCAAAACGTAAAACACTCACGTTGTAGAGCTGTTTCTTTCCGTTCCATAGCATATTGAATCATCTCAATCGGAGCTCGGATGAGAGCATTATGCCCAGATTACGAACCGATGTTTAAACTGTCCAGAATCACCTAATTTGCTTCATTTTGCACTTAGCACTTCCATTTGCATCCTAAATCAAAATATAAGAATAATGAGTACATTTAGGCACCAAATAAGTATAAAAGACTAAACATTACGGGAGAAAAAATATGACATTTTGCATTCTCATCAAATTCCCATGTCAAAGAGCAGTATTAAGTAGTATAACATTATACAATCTTAACACACAATATCTAAAAATTGTCTAGTCTATCCTCGATCAAGGACTCATCAAAAAACAAATCGCTTCCTCCCTTAAGTAGTTAGCCTACGTCACTTAAAGCGAGTCTGTCTAGTCCTTACCTGAAAACATGGTAAACATCTGTAATGAGCCCAACGGCTCCGTGAGAATTCCATAACATGCCAACAGTTTTAAAACTACTATGTAGTTTTATTTTGAAATGTCTATACTCATATAGAATTAGAATATGTCATATCAAAATACAACAGATCGGAAGATAGTGTCAAAGTCATTTTTAATAGATCTTAGTTCAATCACAGTCGTGAATCAATAATCGATAACATAGCTAAATCATAATAATGATTCAATAACATAGTTCGATAACAATGGTCAATATTATAATTTAATCATAGTTCTTGTTCAAAGTCGTGGTTTAATAACAAGAATCACAGTTCAAATCAATATCATGGTTCAATCATAGTTCGATAAACAATTTCATAGTTTAATGATCAAAATCGCAGTTCAATAGTTCTTAGTTCAATGATTCAAAGTTCAATCATAGTTCATATTTGATATTCATTAAAGTTCAAATCATTAAATTCCTCTTCTATGGTCCACAAAATAGAATCTCGCTAACTGAGATCGATATTCGATAAGACTAGTTCAATAATGCTATCTATGCGGCTCACCACCAAAATACCCCGTGGGTAGGGTTAGATAAAGTCACAATCTACTCAATAATGACCAATCATAGAAGATTCTATGGCCAACAAATTAGAACTTAGCTAATTGAGATTGATATTTGATAACTAGTTCGATAATGCCTTCTGTCCGGCTCACCACCAATATACCCCGTGGGCAGGGTTCGATAAAGTCACAATCTATTCAATAGTGACCAATCATAGAAGGGTGTCTCATTCAATTCATTAAAATGATATCCAAAATCAATAAACATCAATAACAATCTCAGTTATTCAAATAAAAGTTCCATATTTAGCCTTTAGTAAAAACAATTCAGAGATCAGTATGGAAACTGGGTAGTGTTATGAGTATCTTATAAAATATTTTTTTGAATCAAAGGGAAGATATTATAGATATTGATGGACCATTTAAAATATATACTGGGTACAATGTATCTATTATCAAAGGCTATAAGGAAATGGAAATATATATATCGATAAGTCATTCAAAATGATATCAAATGAAAGACGTCTATTTTTGAGTCACAAAAGAGTTCCATATTTATATCTATAATAAAATCCACCTTAGACATGGCATGAAAAACTCACAAGGTGTCTATTGTCAAAGTCATAAAAGAGTTTGATATTTATATCTATAATGAAAGTCTACCTCAAGCATGATATAGAAAACTCACAAGATATCTATTATCAAAGTCATAAAAGAGTTCGATATTTATATCTATAATAAAATCCACCTTATACATGGCATGAAATACTCACCTGAAGTCCCAAAAGTTTAATCTAAAAATCTTTTCTTTAAACGAGGGTCCCTATAATCACAATTCAAGGTCTTGTTACTTTCTTGTTTAAAGCATCACACAATTCAACTGTTAACTTAGAGCTCTTTCTATTCTAATTGCCCTCTTCCCGTAGCTTCATTAAGTTTTAAGGACATTGATCATTTTTTAGTTTATTACCGGGTCTTATTTTCTCCAAAAGGATGTTACTATTAGGAACAGAGTGTCGAAGATAATTGGTTTAGGCTTTTCTAGATCTAAATTTGCGTACCTATAGTTTATTTTAAGCCTAGGGACATTTTTGTAATTTTATGCTTTGACGTGTCATATTTTTTTGATACTTCGTTTGCTGAAATGGATTCTACCATTGAGTCCAGATTGTCCAACATAGTTGAAATAGACTACCTTTTACATTTAATTGGCCTCGAGTATCATTTGGGGTAAAATGGTAATTTTATATTTTATGTGTCTTAATTTTTTGGGACTTAATCTCACAAATTGGACACCACCGTTGAGTCCAGAATGTCCAAGAATATTAGGCTACACTATCTTTTTATTTTATTTAGACACCGAAAATAATTTACTTATTTAAATTACTTTAATTAATTTAATTATATTATTTTATAATATATACTTATTTAGGTATTATTTTAACCAAGTGCCAAAGTGGCACAGTGGTTCACGCATGTGGGTTAAGTTCCACACACACGCACACATCCCTTGTTTGAAACCTGTTGGCCGCAGCTTTTCATATATTTTTTTTTTTCCAGATGTTTAGAAAACCAAACAGTAGATAGGGATTTTAAACGAGGATAGGTTATCCCTGTTCCGAACAAGGGTATTAAATCAATTCCTTATTCTCATAGCCAAATGGTCTAATTCAGTTTTAAATTTAAAACCTAAACTCCCAAAATAACACAATTTTATTAAAACCTAAACCACTTTATATTCGGGTTTGGGCCCGACCCAAATTCGACCTGATGATCCGACTCTTACTGTTTTTCTTCTTCGACGATGGTTCTGTTGTCTTCCTCGGTGTCGGCAACTATCTCTTGTGGAATTTTGGCATGATTTCAATGGGGTTCAAACCCTAATTCTATAAGGATTCCATTTGGATAGCTTCTTCCTTAAGCTCGAAATAGGGCGTCATAGTCGGGTTCCGGTGAGAGCCCGACTTTTCGGTGTACATTTCTTCCTATTTTATGATGTTCTAAACAGTAATTTTTCTTTTTTCTTCTTCTTATATGCTTCTTGGAGTTAGGGGAACACTTTCCCGATCCTAAAAGCAAATGAATCCATAAAAAATTCCCACTACCCGAATTATCTACCCTACCTACAACTTGCTATTTCTACCTTATTCTTTAGGCAAACTGGTTGGTTCAACTTGATTTGTGATCTATCTCCAAAATAGATTGAGGCCCTATTCTTATTTTGTTATGGTATTGCTTGAGGAAACCCAGTTTCTTGAAGCTTCAATAATGGCAACTGAGGTTTGCATGCATGGTTTTGGGGTCCTTTGGATCCCTTTTTATCACCTAAGCAACTTAAAAATATCATACAAACTAAATGAAACAAAAAAGGATGAAAGATCTAACCTGTTTGAGCTTGCACCTTAATTTTCCTTCTTTTTCTTTCTACTTCTTCCTCTTCTTATTCTCTACCTCACACTCTCTCTAAACTCACATGCACACACTCACTTTCTGTCATACGCACATCAAACCCATATATATATACACATATACACATATATTTTGCATCATGCTTAGGTGTTACATGTGTTGTGATTGGTTGTGTTGGGTGGTGGGATGGGCTTTTATATGACATATATATATATATATATCTAGTGAGATATATAGAACAAATGTGTTTGCAGCCCAAGTGGCTTATTTTTTGGATATAAGTTTTACCCACATTTTTGGTCTTGGGATCAAATCCCTTGGCCAACACTTTTGGCCCTTTTTAAACATTTTTCTCCATATGCCTTGTTAGGGATTATCCTATTTCCCCCCTTTTGCTTCATTTGCAATTTTTCCTTCTCGTCTACTTGTATTTTTATTTTATTTTTTATAATCTTTATTATCTCAATTTAATTTTTTGTAACTTTTCTTTCTGCTTCATAAAGTTTCTAATATTAAATTAGTGACTTAATTCTCAGTAATCGGGTCAGGGTGTTATACCTATACCCTTCAGACTGTTGTTGTGTATGTATATATATATATATATATAATATAAGGACTGTTAGAGTTAGCTATGGACATACCTTGTTTATTACAGTTGATGGACTTTTCATATAGTTACATTGTGATAGTAATCATTTTCATTTAATCCCGTTATGGGACTTGAACAAGCCTAATCAGGGAATCAAACTTAAACTAATTAAAGGAAATTATTTTTAAAAAAAATGGTCTGTATTTTATGTACTTAACTAGGATGGTTAGTCCTAATACCTACCTTATCGGGGTCCAATGACCCCTTAGTCCAATCTTATGGGTTAGGGGCGCGACAAAATTGTTGCTATTGCAATATCACATATTTGAAGCTTTTTTTTTTTTTTTTTATGTGTAACGTATCCAATTTGTGCCAAAACTCTAGTAATTGTCATTTGACATTTAGAACAAAAATGCTATTCTTTATATAATTCAGCCATATCTCAATACATTTCTTGTTCATATTATATGGTGTCTTCTCAAATTCAACAAGTTGAATGTGTTGTCGCATTGCTAAACACTTCATCCCTAGATAATTTTTTGGGTTTCGATTTGCACTCAATATTTTTGTGAAAGTATTGCTTGTAACATGTTTGCTAAGTATTCTTGGGTAGTAATAAACGATGGTGGCACTTGAAACATAACTTCCAATCATGTTTTAGATATAATAAACACACATCTTGTTGTAGATTAGACATCCCATGAACTTTTTGGTGCTCTAGTTAGATAAGTTTCTATATATAACGAAAACATTAACAGTATATAATACCGCTACACACAACTAAAATTTCTCTCTCGTCGCTATATCATACGTCTTGATGTAATTTTTCCATAACTCCAACTTATCTTTCAATTGACATAAGTACTCACTAATTTTGTTTCTCTGTGATTTTTATCTAGGAATAAGCAATGCTATGAAATAGAAGGATTCTTTCATATATTTTTAAAGCAAAAAATTATATAAGATAAGCATCACTGCCCATACACGATAGAAGTTTCTTGTTTTAATAAAGGGATTAAACCTGTCGTTTGTGAGTCTAAATTTCACAATGCATAAATAATTGGCAAACCATACATGCCCCTTGTCAAATTCCTCTAAACATGACAGTCCACCAAATGCATATATACTTTCTTAGTGTTTCTTATTTTTTCTTATGTCATCCCATGTCTTTAGTACATTTTATTGATATGAACAACATTTGTAGTCTAGGTTTAAATAGAAAATAGTTCAAAAACTTCTGAGGAATCTTCTTATTCTAACTATTAGCGCTAAAGGTTTTTAACCAAGGGCATCTCAATAAATTTGATGATCACAAAATATTATCTAATGAACTAATTTTTTATCCAAGTGACAATGCAAATAGGTCATCTAGGCCAAAAAAGATCGTTGACTAAGAAATGACAGAAGTTCATCAAGTTAAAAGATTCCACTCTAGAATATGCTCCAAAGAAAATATCAAAATAGTCGAATGCTCTGATGACGATTCAAGCAAATGGACACACTTAAGCCCAAGGATTCAAGACAAGTCAAGTGAAGACTTTCATTTTCCTTATTTTGGGTTTTAAGTGACGTAAAATTAGATTGATCATTAGTCGTCAGCCTCTTATTATTTGAAATGACCAAATAAGAATTAACCTCAAATGATTTTTCAAAACAAAACATTACCATATGTTAAGTTTTGAAAGATCAAAAGGTTTTAATAAAAGTATACTAAGAGAAATAAGCTAGAAGACACTCATTATCAAAACTAGTCGACCAGTTCAAGGAACCAGTCGACTGATTCTTAATGGCTTATTTTTACATTGATCAAACCACTCGGCTGATCCAAGGAACCAGTTGACTAAGTAATGTTTTACAAAACAGTCTAAAGACTAATTATCCAAATCAGTCAGCCTCTAAAGAAAATTAGTCGACCATCCTTCAAGAAAAATTGATGTACAAACAAAATTAGTCGAATGAGTAACTATTTTGATGTATTTCCTGAACATACTGTCCAACTCAGTTGAATATTTCTTAAAGGCAAAATAGTGTACAAATAGAACCAGTCGACTAATCCATAAAACCAGTTGACTGATTGTTCTTAACCAAATGAACCGTAAGCCTTTTAGACAAATTAATTGACCTAATCAATCAACTAGTCATTATTATAGTTGGCTGGTTGATGATTTATTCGACTGATTCTATCAATTTGGCAATCGTAAATTCAAATTTTGAACAGACAAAAATGGGATAAACGACTCTTTTTGAAAACCAATGGACATATTCTTTAAATGGCTATAAATAAAGGTTCTCTAAGACTTTCTAAGTTATCACTTACAAGCTTGCACTTTTACAACTTTGTTATTGACTTTAGATATAACATCTTCCAAATCTAGATCTTAAAGTTATACTTATCTTGAATACTTAGAGTTTACACCTTATCTATCTATAGAGTAGTGAGCATCTTGTTGCAGCAAAACTACTTTAGAAGCAAGTTCAATTTGGTAAACATCTTTGCATCATTTCATTGTGGAAAAGAGTTGTGCGATCTTCAAATTATAAAGGTTTTCTCTCCATCTATAAGGAGGTCAGAATAGTGAAAAAAGCTCAAGTGGGGATTCTTCAACCATGGACGTAAGAAGTTTTCTGAATCTCATAAAATTGTTGTGTTTGTTCTCTCTCTCTCTCCCTTTTGTTTATTTAATTGTGCATTTACAACTTCATTTTTAAAATCCAAAAAGAAACCAATATTTGCAATATACCCTATTTATCCCCCTCTCGGGTAAATATCTAAGCAACAAGTGGTATCAAAGCCTTGTCTCTTATAAATAGAGTTAACAATCTAAGAGAAAATATATGGCAAATATTGTAGGAATCATCTTTGCTAAAGGGCAATCGACAAATAGACCTTTTTGGTTTACTGGCCAAAATTATACTTATGAAAGGCTAGAATAAAGATCTATCTGCAAGCCTTGAATTATGAAATATGGAAGGTCATTGCAAATGGGCCTCATATCCCTTTGAAGTCTGAAAGTTCTACTAGCACCACTAAGGTCGCTAAAGAAGAATAAGAATGAGATGAAAAGGATCTCATACTCATTCAACTACATGTTAAGGCAATGAGTAATTTATATTGTGCCTTAGATGCAAATGAGTTCAATAGAATCTTTGGTTGCGAATCTATAAAGAAGATATGGGAGAAACTTGAAGTTACCTACGAAGGTACTAATCAAGTTAAATAATCTAAAATTAGTATGGTAGTTCATAAATATGAACTATTTAATGTAGATAATAGTGAGTCCAGACCCGAAATATTTACTCACTTTACTAATATTATTAATTCTTTAAAAGCTCTTGGTAAGAGCTATTCTAATGTTAAAATAGTGAGAAAAATCCTTAGGTCTCTTCTAACGACATAGGAAGCCAAACTGACAGCCATTCAAGAAGTAAAGTATCTCAACAAGCTTAGTCTTGATAAGCTCTTCAAATCTCTCATGACTTATGAGCTCACCATAAGAAGTCATGAAGAGGAGGATAAACTAAAGAAGAACCTTTCTCTTAAATCTTCATCTCATACAAATGAAGATGAAGAAGACGAAGAAAAAGATCAAGAAAGTGATGAGGATGTTACTTTTATCACAAGAATATTCAAAAGCTACTTAAGAAAGAAGTAACAAACAAAAAGCAACAAAAAGGGGAATCAAGCAAGAGGGAACCTCCAACTTGCCATGAGTGCCACAAGCCAAGACATATAAAGGTGGAATGTCCTTAACACAAAGAAGAAGGAAGATCCAAAAAGAAAGTAACGAAAGCTACTTGGGACAAATCAAATGAGGAATCAAGTGGCCAAAAAGTAGCCAACTTTTTTCTTATGGCTCACAAAGATGAGGTAAACTCTAACCTTGACTCATCTCCCTCCAATAAAGAATTAGAAAATGCCTTTGAGAAATTACATGATCAACTTGAAAAAATCCTTTTAAAAAATAAGGATCTTAAAAAGAAGATTTCCTCTCTTTCAAATGTACTTCAAGTTTTCAACAATAAAAATGAAATGTTAAAGAAAGAAAATGATTCCTTGATTTTTAAAAATAAGGATCTTGAGGAAGAAAACTCATCTATCAAGAAAAAGGTGAATGATCTAAATTTCACCATAAAAAAGTTTACTAAAGGGAGTAAAATTTTAGATGAAATCATCTCACAACAATGATGTAGTTTTGATAAAGCAGGTTTGGGATATAATGCTCATACCAAGCAAAAGGTTTATCAAAACTTCTTTGTAAAAGCCTCTAGCTCACAAGGTACAATTCATGCTCAATCTTCAAGAAAATCTAGAAAAGGTATGAAAGAAAAAGATAAAATTATTTGGGTTCCAAAAGGACCAATGCACCTAAGACTAACTTGCAAGGACCTAAGAAGGTTTGGGTACCCAAAGGAGTTAATTGAGTTACTTTTGTAGATGTGCTTGAGGTCCTCCTTAAGCAAGGATAAATGGTTCCTTGATAGTGGGTGCTCAAGGCACATGATTGGAGATAAAGACAAGTTCGCATCCCTCACTTCAAAAGATGGTGGATATGTGAGTTTTGGATACAACTCAAGAGGTAAAACCATTGGCATGGGAAACATACGTAAAAACTCCTTTTATCTATTGAAAATGTGATTCTTGTTGATATCTTGAAACATAACTTGCTAAGTATCATTTAACTATGTGATAAACGTTCTGTTGTCATTTTTTAAGCCAACAAATTCTTAATTAAAGATGCATGCAACCATGAAAATACGTTATTTGTTGCATATAGGGATAACAACAACTATTGCATTAATTTTGATGATATTACATCACAAAATGTAAAATGCTTTGCGGTCATAAATAAAATAATTGGTTATGGCATAGAAGACTAGGCCATGCAAGTATGGACTTAATCTCATACTTGTCTAAACATGAATTAGTTAGAGGTCTACTCAAAACCAAATTCATAAAAGATGGCGTATGTGAATCTTGCTAATTAGGAAAATAGGTAAAACCTCTTTCAAAAAGAAGAAGGATATTTCAACAAGTAGATCATTATAACTACTACATTTAGATCTATTCAAGCCTACTAAAATTGCAAGCCTAGGAGGTAAACGTTATGCCTTTGTTATTATGGATGACTATTCAAGGTACACTTGGGTATTATTCCTCTCTCACAAAGATAAAGAACATGAAACCTTCACAAAATTATATAGAAGAATACAAAATGAAAAAGGATACTCTATTAATAATGTTAGAAGTGACAGGGGTGAAGAATTTGATAATAAAGATATAGAAAAATATTGTGACGGATGCGAAATTAGTCACAATTTCTTAGCTCCTAGAACACCTCAACAAAATAGAGTAGTTGAAAGGAAAAATATATCACTTCAAGAAATGGCTAGAATAACTCTTAATGAACATAACTTACCTAAATAGTTGTAGGCTGAAGCAATAAACATTACTTGTTATGTGATAAATAGAGTGATTATAAGACCAAAACTTAATAAAACTCCTTATGAACTTTGGAATAAAAAAAATCCAACCATTAGCTACTTTTATGTATTTGGATGTAAATACTCTGTCTTAAATTATAAAGAAAATTTAGGAAAGTTTGATGCTAAATCTGATGAGGGAATCTTTTTAGGATATTCCAACATAAGCAAAGCCTATAGAATCTTTTACAAGAGAACTCTAACTTTAGATGAATCTATACATGTTGTGTTTAATGAATCTTATCCCCACATCTCAAAGAAGAATGTACATGATGATGAAGTACAAAATAATTCAAATACAAACAAACAACTTCAAGACAATAATGAAAATCATCAATATTTTGAAGATGAAAAAGAAGATAAAATAGAAAATGAAATTGTAACTCAAGATGTTGGATTAGACCCTTCCAAAAAATGGAAGTTTGTTAAAGATCACCCTAAAGATCAAATCATCAGTGAACCAACTCAAAAAGTTGTTACTATAGCATCATTGAGAAATGTATGTAACAATCTAGCATTTCTATCTCAAATTGAACCGAAAACATTTAAGAAGCTGAAAATAATGAATCTTTGATATTAGCTATGCAAGAAAAATTAAATCAATTTGAAAGAAATAATGTTAGGAACTTAGTTCCTGCACCTTGAGAAAAAAGCGTAATTGGAACAAAATAGGTCTTTAGAAACAAGAAAGATGAAGAAGGAAACATAATTAGAAACAAATGTAGGTTACTAGCCCAAGGATATAACTAAGAAGAGGGCATTGATTATAAAGAAACTTTTGCTCCGGTTGCTAGATTAAAAGCCATAAGAATGCTACTTGTCTTTGCATGCCATAAAATAGATGTAATTATTGCATTCTTGAATGGATTCATTTTTGAGAAGTATATGTTGAACAACCTCCCTGATTTGAAAATCATAAAAAACCAAACCATGTATACAAACTAGTTAAGGCTCTCTATGGTTTGAAGCAAACTCCTAGATCTTGGTATGAAAACTTAGTGGTTTCCTCACTAAAAATGAATTCGCTTGTCATTTTTTGGGAAATTTCCTTGTATCTTGGCTTAGCAAAAATCAAAATTTAGTAGCTTTATCCACGACTGAAGCAGAATGTGTTAACCGGAAGTTGTTGTGATAAAACTTTATACATAAATTAATAATTTCAAGAATTTAAGCTTAACTATGATCTAATATCAATTAAATGAGCTAACACTAGTGCAATTAACATAAGTAAAAATCCAATTCAACACTCCAGAACTAAACATATAAAAATTAGACATAATTTCCTCAGAGATCATGTACAAAATGGTGATTCAATCCATGAATTCATTGATACAAACCATCAATTAGTAGATATATTCACCAAACCACTCCAAGAGGAGATATTTTGCTTTATTAGAAGAGAACTAGGAATGATTGACCTAAAAGATTTAAGTAACTAAGTGATAAAAATTTATTTACACTCAAATCAATCGACTATCTTTATAGATCAGTCGACTGATACTAGAAGCAGCCTACCATAGGATCCATTGAAGCCATAAAAACAAATGAAAAATTGGCTATTAGTTAAAACAGTCGATTAATAATTGAACCAGTCAACTGAATGGGTAAACTAGTCAACTGATCAAAAGTTTTAGAAAAAGAATTTTTAGGCACTGGTTAAAACTAGTTGACCTACCAGCCGATCGCCCCAAAACTAGGGTAAAACCAGTCCGACTGATTTGGTTGAATCTATAAATACTGAGTGGTTTTCAAAATATTTCAAACTCACTGCTCTTGAGACTCTTCGACTTTTCTCTCTCTAACCTCTCAAAATCATCCAAGTTCTTCCCTGAACTTCTCAATCTCTCTTCTATGGCTCCCAAAACCAAAAAAAAAAAAAACCTCTAAATCCCTAAGAAAGTGACCTAGAGAGGATTCCGATGCCAAACACGGAACAAAATCTCACCATGACACCCAAGTTTTCCTCAACACCGATATTGTACTAAAGTTCAACGATGACATCAAGCATTGGCACATAAAGTATGATAAAACAATAAACAACCCCTTTTTCTACTCCGAATCCATTTTGATAAGTACTCACTTCGACTACCTTAGTTGGACCAAGTTTCTTTCTTGCTCCAATATTCAATACACCCGACTCGTCCAACTCTTCTATGCCCATTATGAGATGCCCAAAGGTCTCAATGCTTTCTCCTAGGTTCTTGACCATCCCATCTCTCTCAAGCTTAAAGCCGTCTTCGAAATCTTGAACATCTCTCAAGGCAATTTTCAAGAGTTTACTACCAACACTTGGGTTGTGCGTGATGGATTTGATCATCTCACGACCATACAACAAATGTGTAGTAACCCTACACTAAGGTTTTCAAACCTAAAGCCTCACAACTAATGTTAGAATCCCGCTTCATCAACCACATCATAACCTAAAACACCATTTCACGTGCCAGTGGATGAGACTTCGTCTTATATACGGACATTTTCCTTATTTGCTGCATCGTTAATCACAAAAAGGTTGACTTCCCTGTTATTATCATTCATCACATGAATGATTGTCTAGAAAAAATAAGGCATCCTCCCTTATGGTAACCATCTCACCACCCTTTTCAAACATTACCAAATTTACCTTGGCGGTGAAATTGATTTTTACACCCCCATCCACACGGACATTTATTCCAAGGGTACTCTAAAGTCCATGGGATACAAAGTCCACTGACTAAGGATGAGTCCCCAACTAGGCTCCCATTCCGGAACAAACCCAGGAGACTCTCTCTTTCCACTACCCTACCATACATACCACCTCACCACCTCTTTCCCCACCTTCGATCCCCAACATAGACTCTTTCTCCATCCTCACCTTCATTTGGAAAATGGATGCCAACCTTTAAACTCAAATTCAGACTATTGAATCCAATATCTCTAAGAATTTATCTGACATCACCGAACGGACAGAGGCTATAGAAATCGACATCCACATCTTGAAGATCCGAGTAGACCTTCTCTATGACCACAATAAGAGAAAGCATGGAGAGACCAAGCTAGAGGTGCTCGAGGTCAAAGAAACTCTTTAGCAAATCCCCAGGCACAGGCCTCCTCCCAAATATCTTTGAGTCATTTTTTTAAGATGAAAAAAGGGGAGAAGATAGAAGAAATATAGGAGAAATAGGAAGAATAAGAAAGAAAAGAAATAGAAAAAAGTATAGGAATTGTTTTGTGTTTTGATTCAAAATCCTTCTTATAATTATCTTTCTTTTCTTTTTTAATACTTGTAATTCGTGTTACTATTGAAAAAGATGGTACATGAATAGAAAAGCATCTTTTGTTATATATTTCTTATGTGTTATGTTCAATTTATGTTATTGGTGATGATATTGAATTGCACTAAACAAAGCATGAAAGTTGATATATTTATCTAACCCTAAATTGTAAAACTTCATATTGATTAGGGGGTAGAGAAAAGAATGCCAAATTACTATGATCTATTTACTTATGACATGCATTAAAATTCACAAATTGATAAGGGGAGCTTATATACAATAGTTTTTGCACTTTATCATTTGTATTATTTATTCATTATTTGCAAGTATTTTGTCATTATAAAAATGGGGGAGATTGTTAGCCCTAAAGGTTTTCAACCAAGGGAATCTTAGTAATTTGGATGATCACAAAACATTATCCAATGGACTAATGTTGTATCCAAGTGACAATGCAAATAGGTCATCTAGGTCAAAGAAGATTGTTGACCTAGAAATGACAAAAGTCCATTAAGCTAAAAGATTCCACTCAATAATATGCTCTAAAGCAAAATCAAAATAGTGGAATGCTCTTATGATGATTCAAACAAATGGACACACTCAAGCCCAAGGATTCAAGACAAGTCAAGTAAAGACTTTCATTTTTCTTATTTTGGGTTTTTGGTTTTGAGTGACGTATGATTGGTTTGATCATTGGTCGTAAGCTCTTACTATTTAACATGATCATCTAAGAACTAACCTCAAATGATTTTTCAAAACAAAACAATGCCATGCCTTAAGGTTTGAAAGATCAAAATGTTTTAATAAAAGTACACTAAGAGAAATAAGCTAGAAGACACTCATTGTCAAAACTAGTTGACCAATTTAAAGAACCAGTCGACGGATTCTTAATGGATTATTTTTACACAGATCAAACTAGTTGATTGATCTATGGAACTAGTTGACTAAGTGGTGTTTTACAAAATAGCCTAAAGACTTACTATCCAAATCAATCGGCCTTTAAAAAAAATCAGTCGACTGTCCTTTAAGGGAAATCAATGTACAAAAAAAACCAATCCACTAATTCATAGAACTAGTCGACTGCGTAACTATTTTGATGTATTACCTAAACATACTATCCAAATTAGTCGACCTAAAAGGAATATCAGTCGACTATTTCTAAAAGGCAAAATAATGTACAAATAGAACCAGTCGACTGATCCATAAAACCATCTGACTCATTGTTCTTAACCAAATGAACCTCAAACCCTCTACACAAATTAGTTGACCTAATCGGTCAACCAGTCCTCATTGTAGTCGACCGGTTGAAGATTCAGTAGACTGATTCTATCGATCTGGTAATTGCAAATTCAAATTTTGATCAAACAAAAACTAGGGGAAATGACTCTTTTTGAAAAGCAATAGACACATTCTTTAAAAAGCTATAAATAAAGGTTCTTTAGGGACTTTCTAAGCCATAAATTACAAGCTTACACTTTCACATCTTTGTTATTGACTTTAGATTTAACATCTTCCAAATCTAGATCTGAAAGTTATACTCATCTTAAATACTCAGAGCTTACACCGGATATATCTATAGAGAGTGAGCATCTTATTATACCAAATCTACTCTAGAAGAGAGTGCTATTTGGTAAACATCTTTGTGTCATCTCATTGGAGTGAGAGTTATGGGTATGTGCTACCTCGTAAGGCAAAATGGTATATTTTGCTAGGATAATGAGTGGCTAGTTAGATACATTGCCCATACACTCTCTCTTTTTAGCATATTGATAACATGTTTAATCGAAGGCCTCTCAACATATCCAAGAACATTACATCTAGTCTTATAAATACGTGTAATGGAAATCTGAGTCTGTTAAAACTTTTTGTTTGAATGCAGTCATACTCGATAAAGCATAAGTAATGTTACATCAAAGTTGCAATAATATAAGCCTAACATTAAGTTACACCTAAATGTCTGAACTATTACATCATTCACACTATATTCTTACTCTAAGTTGTCATATTAACATGGTATTTATCACCTCAGGTTAGTGCTTCCATGGCTGGGATACTAATCGTCTTCTAACTAGAGTCTCCATTCATCATAGCTCACTAGCATATGCATTAATAGCTTCTTAGTCCTTCTTAAAAATACAAATGATGAAAATGCTATGAGCTTTATGAAATGCTCATGAGTAACGCAAGTTCCCTGTCATGGGTTTTTGGAAAAATACATTTTTAAAACCGTTCTAACTTTGCATAAGCCTTCATAAACTTTTATAAACATGTAAAAACATTCATGACTTTCATAAAAATTCATAGATTTCATGGATAATAGTTAAAAGAGCTATATTAAAAGGTATTAGCATTTTTAAAACGTATTCGTATAACTGATCGCAAGGCATTTAAGAAAATCCAAATTCTTTTGTTAGATAGTTTTGCAAGGTATAACATAGTAAGCATAAAGTTATAACTAAAAACTGAGTGAGGAAATAATGTATATGCCAATCTTTCTTTCTTAAATCTTGTCTTGTATAGTCACCTAGGTGACTAAGTACAATCTAGTTCTTTGGGCCTACATAACTTGGCTTAACCACCCAACTGGGCATGACTTTGTCATGAATACGACTTAACCCCCCAAATGGGCACCACTATTTGTCGGTGAACTTAGATTGGCATATAATTTCATGCTAAATCATGCTTGCAAAACTCTTCATTAAGCTATCCATCTCATATAAATCATTTAAAGATATTCTGATAAAGACATATAGTTAAAACAATTGATATAGTATTATAAAGTTGTATGGTACTGTATGTAGTATTGTAAAACAGTAAGAGTTGTAGTTAATGGAAAGTTTTTAGTTCAAGGTTCATGGTTACTCACCTGTGGTCCAGAGTTCAGAGTTACTTGCTTACTCGGTTTGCCTTGACATTCCTCTTATCTCTATTTCTTTGGTAGTGATCCTAAAGCATGGATCTGAATACATCGATACTATATTAGTATAGATACTCGACTTAATATTTGCTTACTTAATGTTCTTAGTCTCTTTTGGACTTAGTCTTATTGTTAATGATTTGCTTATGGTTTTTAATTAGGGTTCCTAATACCTCTTAGTTCATCGTGTAACTTACTTTAACCTTTAAGGGCATTTTGGTCATTTTCCCTTTATTTGTCTTGTACTGTTTAGTACGTCATTTATCTTATCGTACTTCATCTTTGAGTCTGAAAGGTCTTTTTATTATAAAACAGTCCCTTTTTCATTTCCTGAGTTCATTTGATTGCTCAGTTAAGCTTTAGGGGTAGTTTTGTAATTTTATCGTTCTTATATCATGCTGACGGTATCCAATTATCTTAAACGAAACTCATTTCCAGACTCATAGACTCTTATAAACACTAGTATGGGTTCCTCTTTATTTCTTACTCTCTTTTGATAGCTTAATTAGGTCTTAGGGACGTGTTCGTTATTTTTTCATTTGTTTCGATGTTCTATTTTTCTTAAACGAACATCGCTGTTAGGTCCGGAATATTGAAGATACTAAATTTAGCCTCTTCTGGATCCTCATTAGCCTTTCTATAGCTTACTTTACATCAAGGGGCATTTTTGTAATTTTTTGTTTTCATGCGGAACCATGTTCAGGTGCCTAGATACTTAATTAGCCTTTACCCTTAGGTCTAGAGCATTCAAGAATGTTAAGTTTGCCCCTTTCTAATTTTTCTTAATTAGTCTGGTAGCTCGTATATCATTAAGGGCAGTTTAGAAATTACACATTTCTATGTGTTTGAATTCTTAGTACCTCGTTTGATGAAACAAATCCCACTGTTGAGTCTGGAACGTCGAAAAACCTTGGGGTAGGTACCCTCATAGTCATTGGAGTTCATTTGGTAGCTTAATTAATGCATTAGGACACACTTGGAATTACTCTAGTTTGTCTGTTCCTATATTTCAGGGATCTAATTTTCCTTAGAATTCCAACTGTTTTGAAATTAATTTAGTTGCTATTCTAGAATTACTAATTCAAGGGTTATTAAATTGGGAATAGGGATAACCCTATTCCTATTTCCAATTTAAACAAGTCTCAATTCAATTTCTAAAGCTCGTTGCCAAATAGCCTCACTTTAAAATTTTAAAACATAAACGTAGGTTCAAAATGGTAGCATTTTGGTAGCCCATCCTCACTCCCAAACTGAGTCGACCTGAACCCGATCTGCCCAACTCGTTGACTAGTCAATAGAAGACTCACCGGCGTTGATCAGCTTTTCTAGCGACGATGGTCGTCGATGATCATTTTCTAATGGTTAGTCCAATTGTTTCTACGCTTATTTTTCGTGAGGACTCCATTTCTAAAATGGGTTTCCAATTTGGGTTAGGTTAAGGCTGTCGATTGAGGAGTTTCAATTAGTGTTCTAATAGAGCCCGACTTTCCGGCGAGAGATTTTTTTTTCGATTCATGACGTTTAAAATGTGGTTTTTTTTTTTTCATTTTTTTAACTTTTGGGTCATTAAGGAAGTTTTTCCCATTCATAAAACTAGTTGAATCACGTTCTAACACCCATGTTTGATTTTCTCTCTCTGATTATAATCCCTATTTTCTTC
This sequence comes from Nyssa sinensis, assembly GCA_008638375.1. NCBI lineage: Eukaryota > Viridiplantae > Streptophyta > Magnoliopsida > Cornales > Nyssaceae > Nyssa > Nyssa sinensis. Next base: position 12,578,230 of record CM018033.1, on the reverse strand, counting down.
AGTGGCCTGTCAACCATTTTTGCTTATTCAACTCGCGTTGTGTAGCATTTTAAGAGCTCTTGCGAGCCATATATCTATTTCCAAGCTTTGTTCATCATGGGTTCAAAACCTAAATTTACGAGTTTCGACTATCACCATTCTTAGGGTTTCATTAGCCTAACTGTTATCATTTCGTCCCTTTTTTTTTTTTTTTTTCTTTCTCTCATTCTATCATTTTCAACATAAACAAGTGACTAGAATAACCCGAAGCTAAACATAAACATAAAACTTCTTGGTGAGAGAAGGCTTACTTATTTTCCATGGCTACACCCTTTCTCCCTCTCTGATCTCTGCATGTCTCACCTCTGAGCTCTTTAACGCCAGTTCTAGGACTTCAGCAAGTCCCTTTTAGTAGGCTTAGGTGCAGTATACAAACATGCACATATATATCTCATATTGTCTCCCTACTTCTCTCTCTTAATGGCTGACTTATAGCCTTCTTAGGGTTGGTATAGGCAGCTTTCTAGGGCTGCAATGGGTAGTCTTTTCCCTTCTTTTCCTCCCCCCCTTTTCCTCTTACAAGTTACGTCTTTATATATATTACACACACTAACTCACTTTTATGTGTAGTTTCTGATTTCTTCATCATGTGCAAATCATATGATGATCAAAAATAATTTTAAATAATTTTTCTTTATTTGTTCTTTATATATATACATATGTATACACACATATACATACATTATTGTGTGTATTTGGATCTCTTCATCATGTAGAGTTCACATAATGTATAATATAGTTTTCTATATTTTTATTTTATTTTTTAGTATGTCATGTATTCATTTTGTATTTTCTCCTAATTAATAAATAATTATTTTATTTATTAATTCTCAATATTTGGGGTAATATCTCCCCTCACTATATGTTAGTGATGTATTGATCACTCAACCCATTTAGTTTTGTCAACCTACCTTTGGTCAACTTGACATATGATTAGGTTAGCTTTCAACCTCAATTGAGGTCATGTCTTGACATAGTATTCAATAGGGATTTGAAAATGTTTGTATTGAGGTAATCTTCATTACATTGTCTTAATTGTCTTATTTTTCTGGTGGTGGGTGTTACATTCTCCCCTCTTTAAAAGGAGTTTTGTCCCCAAAACTTAACTGAACTATTGGAAAAATCATTCATACATCTGTTTCATTAACATGTTTCCGTTGCTCATTCTGATACTATTTTTACTTCTTGTTAGCTAATCAATAGTAGTTCTTGAGTGTATCCCACTATTGGAGTGTATTAAATTTCTTTATTCAATACTTCTCATTTCAATAAGGACTAAGTTTTCGCTTAATCCCTCAATTTCATGTTCTTATTATGCTAACCATAGATTCTCTTATGCTTATCTTACCATATTAGTTTGTCTATTTTCCTCCTTCGGCTTATTATTGGTACATAGGACACCATGTCTTTAAACAAGAATCTTTTTAACTACATTTCATATTCTTTCATAGTTTCCACTGACTTGCTCGGTAGTGGTCTTTGAAAGTCAAGGGTTTGACTTTCCAATTCTTATTTTAATGTTATAACTCCTAGCTTACAGTCTTACTAATGTTGTATCAATATTCCAACATTCTTTTTCTTTGTCCTGGAATCTATGGCTGTGAGTTCATCATTCTTTCGTGGTTTATTTTGAACAATTTCTTATAGTTTTGACTATTTCACTTCTAACCATCATTTTTATATCCAGAGAGTAAGTCGTAATCGCATTACTCTTAGGAACTTCTAGTTTTAGGTCATTCGAGTAAGCGGTCTTTGAGAGTTATAGATGTGACTTATGATATTTTTTTCGTTTAGAGAATACTTAACTTCTTAGTCTTGGCACTTTTGTTCTGTTTTAAGGATGTAATCCTTAGCTAGTTCTTTCTAATCTCCTTTTTAGTTGTGAATCCCTTCTGCGAGATCTGCTTTATAGGTTCAGTCGTCCTGATATGCAATACTATTTTCCTAAGGCTTCCATTGTCTATTTAACTCTATTCGAGAGTTTTAGATGTCTTACTTCACTTTTGTGTCGTAAGTACCCTCACTTCTTGTAAATTAGTCTACTCATGTGTCCTTTGCATTATAGGATTTATTATTGCCAAAGCTATTTTAATCTTTATTCTATTTTCTCATTTGGGATTCTTATACATAAATCTATTTCCCGAGTCATTTTACCTTTAAGGTAAGTTAATCCTCTTTTTTCTTACTTCTGGGATGACATATTGGCACATGCCCTTCATTATTTTTTTCCTTGCTTCCACGTGTACCCATCTTAAGGGTTGGAAGGAATTAAGGAAATTAATTCCTCTATTTCTTCTACATTATTGTCTGTGTCACGCTCCGAATTTTCAGAAACCCGGGGAGTGAGTGGAATGAATTTAAGAAAAGGAAATAAAGAAAATTTAATAGATTTAGTTGATTATGCATTTATTCGCCCATGTTAGGCCAAGAATAGATCAAAAGTCTACCAAAATATGTCTAAGGAAGTGGCCAAACATGGCCTATAAGAGTGGCCAAACATGGCCCAATAAGGTGGCCAAACATAGCCTAAGAATTGGCCAAACATGGCCCAATAGAGTGGCCAAACATAACTCAAAAAGGTGGCCAAGGGCAGGTGTCAGGATGCTGTCAGGAAGCTAGCGCGTAGAAGGGGTGCTGGGCATGCATGCGCATGCAAAGAAGGGCGTGGCACGGGGGCAAGACAGGCATGGGCGTGTGGCATGCAGGCATGCGCGCGCGTGGGACGCGTGGCTGGGGGCAGGGCTAGTCTGGTCTAAAACCTATTTTTTTTCTACAGGTTTACTATAGCGGGTTGCGGCTGAATTTCTCTGTCTAGTAGCCTATTTTCTCTATTTTCTAAAAATTTTTCCAAAGTTTTGCAAGCTACTTTTTGTCCATATTTAGCCTATTTCTTCAAGGTTTTTAACCCCCCACCTTTTTAGCCCTTTTTTCACCTATATTTAAGGTGTTTTACTCACCTACCTAACCTTTTAATTTCACAAAATTTTAGCATGGTTTCCTTTATTTTCTCAGCATTTTTCTAACTAATGTTTCATAACACAACCCATCATTTCTCAACTAGCAACCTAAATACATCCTTCACTTTAACTAAGCATTTATACATTACTTAAAATACACAATCCACCATACATACACATATAACTGTAAGTTTAAATATTACAAACCTTATGTTTATTACAAATATAGGACCTTGCCCATTGTTTTCATACTATACAAGATTTTTACAATTAAATACACATTTCTTAGGGCTTATGCCCTCATACATACAAAATATACCCCAAGGCCAAATATTCTCTTATAGTCCATATCCCTTCCATTCTTCAAGACTTCCTCAAGTCTCAAGTACCGGGAGCCTCATTTGTAATATGATATCCCACGAGGGGTCAGCTCAACTGCTAGTATGATGTAATGCTAATGTAAAGAACAAAGTTAAGGCGTGACATATGCAAGTGTACATTTATAATCTATATGCCTTCCAATTCATCAATACAATGCAATGACAATATGTGTGACACACTCATGCAAACTCTATGCTACACCCATGTCTCGTTTCACATATCGCTCCCATTGGGTCAATCGAATACCAATAGCTGTTTCACGGATCGCTCATGTTGGATTAAGCAGGCACCAATAAAATGGCCAATTTTGGGTTTTTTATCATAGGATCTACACCCTCATAATGCATAGCACCAAATGCTCAACCCACACTATGTTTTTAAAAAATCACAATCTGCCAATATGCCTTGACTTTTCTATGCAATTTCAATGAAGCATTTTATCAAATACATGGTATACACCTTAAATCATGCATCATCCATAAAGTAAATTCTAACTTTCAAACCACACAACTTCTTCCACATGAACATATGCCATATACAATCAATTTAAACATATACTTATGTTACATGTTCACTATATTACCAATTCTCAAGGAACATATAATTACACAAAGCATCAATGCATTAAACAACCATATCTCCCAAAACACAAGGTCTATTCACATGAACATAAGCCACAATGTAATGAATCAAACATATATTCAAGTTACATATTCATCATTTTAACAAATTCTCAAAGAACACACAAGAACACAAATAACCAACTCTAGGTTTTTAAAGCAACTACATCCTAAGTGTCTTTTTAACAGCAAATAAACATATAAATCATTCAATCAACATATAAAACACTCCTAAAATTAACCCTATTCTTTACTTAGCAAGATATCATACCTAAAAGAGTTTTTCTCAACCCTAGGGAGTTGTGTTCACTGTGCAGCCGAACCAATCGGTGAGAATCTATCCTTTGACATGGGGAACAACTTCCTAGAAGGAAGTCTTGTGAAAATCCAAGCCTAGAAGTGAGTTTTGGAAGCTTGAGAGTTCAAAAACCTTAGGTTTTCTTCATCTTTCTCTCCATGCACGACCTGCTGCTTATATTGTCAGACCAAATTCTGTATTTTTTACACTAAGGGGTCCTATTTATAGTAAAGGGGCCAAGGGGTAAACTGACCATTTTGCCCTTAATGAGTTCGGGACCCTGTTACACTACAACCCGTCCTGAAACGCCTCAATTCGATATTTTGCTTTAATCCAAAGTTCTTAAAATTATTTTAAATGATATTTTTACAACAAAATTTATTTTCACCTATGGGCGGGTATGTCCAGGTCCACCCGGGCCACCCGGGATGCCCTTTATGGTCCATTTTTCAAATTGCCTCTGATTAAGCTCAAATTCTTACATGAGGTGTATTTTAACATTCTAAGCATATTTATATTCTATGGAATACTCAAATTATGCTCCTAAATATGACTTATGTCTAAATGATGTATGTATAGCGCCTATTAGCAAACAGTGCATGAATAGCCCTACTGGCAAAAGCAAAACATTTACCCTAATTTTTCAAATCTTTACAGTCTGAATCCTTCATGTACTTTCTTATCTTCTTATGAGTTGAAACATAGGGCTGTTCTTCACTTCTCACTTCTTTAAGTCTAAACAGGACTTATCGGAGGTTTCTTTAGGTTATAGGAATACCTAATCTCTACTGATTTTCTCAATTTCTATCATTAGTTGCTTTACAAGTATCCTTTGTTTGAGTTTATGCTTGGTTCATTATTGAAACTCGTAGTCTATTAGGGATTTTCATTCCTAACTAACTCTAGTCCTTAAGTTCTATGGTTCCTACCATCGTCAGTCATTTTCTTAATCATTCGGTTCACAAAATTCCTTAGAGTTCTTCAGTTTCATTACTATTTTACTTGTTATTGCACAACTAGTTTATCTGAGCATTGCCCGATATTGGGTCTTATTTCTATTCGATCCTTGGATTTTATTAGAATTCAAAATTCGTCAATCACATAATAGTCTTTTTTATTTTTCTTTCATACTGGCAGTTTTTATACTATTGTCTTCGGCAATGTCCTTTGCCTCTCACGGTTTTCATTCGTGAGCCTTGAATTCTTAGTTTCATGTGTACCCCTGAGTTAGGACTAGTTATACTCATGGTCTCTTTACGTTAAGTCTTTCTTTAATACATAAGAAATTTCTATTGCGTTAGGTTGTCACTTACTCTTGGTAGTCATCCTTTAGACACAAGAGTCTCTATGTTACACCTCTAGGATTAATGACTGTCCATTCATAGTTTTCATACTTTATCTTTCTTTAGAGTACCTGAAATATACATGGATAAACCCATGTGAGCTTTGTGAAAAGCTTGTAACACCAGTGCCTTGTCAGTCGATTTTTGGAAAAAAAAAAAGTGTAGTTTTCATGGATAACACTTAAAAGCTTTAATTGAAAGGCTGACATTTATAATCATACTTGTAACATTACTCAAATAGAGAAATTCTCTTAAAAAGATATGCCATATCATTTTTGAATTCAAAGAAAATCATATTCAAAGTAGGGTAGTTCTAAATCAGAAAGATTCATATCAAAGCAGTTCAAACAAGCAGTTCTAAAATAAAGTAAATCAAACAAATCCAAAACAAAATAGTTCAAAATTAGAGTAGTACAGATCAAAACAGTCAAAATAGATAGATTCATAACAGAGTGGACATATAGATTAGTAGTATCATGAAAAAGAGTAGTTGTAATAATTCATGATAATTCTGGCCAACTAAACTACGAACTAGATTAGACAATACAATACAAGGTGTGTTGCCATCGTAGTTCTGGTGAGTCATGCAGATGGCACACAAAATTAGATTTTTCAAATATAGTTATTTTAGCTATACAGATATTTCAAAAAACCTAGAAGAGTTAAGAAATAATTCATACTTTTCAAACAGGACAAAATCTTTGCAAATCGAATCAGAAATATGAATTTTTTAATAAACAATGCATTTGATAGTAAGATAATTATTTGAAATACATCATATATAAATAGCTAGTCCAAGGTACAGCGTTACTCATATGTGATCCAAAGTCCACAATTACATGCCTACATGCTTGTTTGATCAATCAATTCATTTCCATATATTTCCTAATGACCATAAATCATGGATCAACACACATCAATTATAACACCCACACATAGTGGATTAAGCTTAGAATGATGTAATTCAAAGCCTGTGAGTACTTTATCAAGGCACGAACCTAACTAGGGTTAGGAGAGTAACCAACTCATCAGTCAATACTAACCTTAACTAGACCACGATCTTTGTAGGGTTAAAAAGAATACCTAACCTAGAGTTAACCTAACCTAACCTAGGTTAGTAAGACTAATAGGATAAGTTATCAACACATCACTAACCCAAGAATGGGACCAATATTACATCAAATATCGGGGATTATTTAATAAAGTAACTATTAAACAACTATCGAAAAATAAAATAAAATGATGGACAATACATCATAGACATAACAGGTATGACGTGTGAGGGACATGAATAAATTTCATGTATATACGCATATACACAAAAGACGTAAAAGTGCACATATATGAAAATATATGTATAATTACATGATTATATATATATATATACACATAAAATTGTACGTACACTCACTTGTGTGTAAAAAAGAAGGTGTGAAAGAGAGTGTGTACGGTTGTGTGTGTGTGTGAGTGTGTGAGAGGTGTTAATTCCTCATGCGTAAACTAAAATGGCATCATGTAATTGAAGAATGAGGTGGCAAATGTGAGTTGCCTATGTACAACATGAGAGAGAGAGAAAGAGACAATCATGTGTGTGAGTTTTGAATCAATGGGAACGGAGTGTTGGGCCATCCCAACCCATGTGAAGACCACATAAGAAGGGCGACTGTCACATAGGGAGGTATAGGCACTACAGCCTTGTGGCTGCTGACCTAAGAAAATTGAGTTTGTAAGAGGAGTTTAAATAGAGGAAGAGATAAAGAAAAATGGAGAGAAACTAAAAACTAGAGAAAAGAGGAGAGAGGTTGAGCCTAGAAGATTTAAAGGTCACCGCAAAGGGGGAGAATGGACATTAAATAGTGAAGAGAAGCTGTGTTAGAGAGAGTAGTGTCTAGAGAGAGAAATAGCCAAGGAGAGAAAAAATAGTTAACAAGCTTCACGTCAGTAAAAACTTTGTTCTCTTTGATTTCTTTTGGTATATTTAGTTGTGATATGAATTTATAGCAAGGAATAGAGATAAATAACATGGCGAAAGTTATAAAAACCTAAGGAACCACTATGGATGAACTTTCAAAAATTGGGTCACGTAAAAACTTGAGAATTGCCCTTGTTGATGTTAGGATGTGTGCCCTCATATCCAAGACATTCTATTATTATTTAATAGATTTGATTTATTATTGAGTTTCATATTACCATATGTTTGGATGTTGCTTTAAATCTTGAGATGATTAGTCCTTGAATTGTCACTAGGAGTGGCTCATGTGTGTAAATGAGATACATACGTAGGAGATATGAACTGCTTATATAGGCAATTATAAAATTGTTCATGGCTATTGATAAGACTAGACATCTTATCTGTAAAGCTATAATACAGTTAACCTTTATGTGATAAGGTGGTTTATCTCAACCATCAGAGTAGTCGGACTCTAGGTTATGGTATTGGTGTATTGGTAATACACTGAACTGGATCACTATAAGAAAAACATTATTTGGAACTATCACTTTTAATAAGTTTCTTATTCACTATTCACAGTGAGCTCATAATCTTGAGAGGATAGTGAACTCAAGTTCTAAATAGTGATGACTTTGAGTTACCAATGAGTGAGGTCTTTTAGATCAACACCTCGGTATCTTAGGAAATCATTATTTAGACTCCAGGAACACATATTCTCAATATGGAATCTACACTCTATATATTAGAGAGATGGATATCACATTTGTGCTAATTCAACGGGTTAATCACTGAAATCTGAATCCGGTCTTTTCAGTAAATTGTTTATTGAAATGATGACCAAATGCAAGTGATTAATAATTATTGAATTAGGTTCTTAAAATAATTAGAGAATTAATTTGACTGTATAATCCTGATTATTAATATCCATGTAGAGGGGCCGACTAGCAGATGTATAGTGTATATGGGTTTACTGTATTCTACTAAGTTGGAGTGCAATTTCAATTATATAGTGGAGTTAATTGAAATTAATTAGTCAATTAATTTAATTATGAGATAATTAAGATTTAATTGATTAATTGGAAGCAAACTTAGTAGGACCCTACTATATCCCTTCTCTTGCCCTAATTAAGTCCTATATATATGATATGTAGGGAGTCGTTTATCATAAGTTTTTGTGGTAAACAAAAATAAGAGGCAGCCCACTCTCCTGCATTATGGTTTGCCTAAGGGAAAAGAGGAAAAGACCTAAAGGAGTTAGAGAAGGAAGATTGCATCAATCTTTTCAATAAGCCTTCTTCAACAATCCAGATTATCAAGAACAAGGTAATTCTAACATTTCTTTTTAAGATTGTATGATTCATGTAAAGAAAAAGTTTCAATAGATTTTTGAAATTGCTTCCGATGTGGTTATGAACCCAACAATTGGTATCAGAGCAACTTTACATGAATCCATCAATTTTGAAGGTTATATTTACTTGTTCTAAACCTATTTATGGATCCCAATAAAATAAATAGTTATTTTAGAATGGCATTTTGTGGTATAATTTATTTGATGGATCCCAATTAAAATAAATGGTTATTTTAGAATGGGATTTTGTGGTATAATTTATTTGATACAAAGATTTGATCCTTGTTTGAGAATCTTAATAATTAAATTTAATTCTTGATGGGTATGAGATACCCATAGTGATAGAGTGATCAAGAAGCTCCCAAGAGAACAGGTTGGAATTTGGAAACAAAAAAAATAAATTCCATGTGGTACGACATTTTTTTCTCACTGTAAAAGAAACAAAAAAAAAAAAAGAGGAAAAGTCGTAGATCGCGGCACTATGAAGTTCATCCTTCCACATAAGCCAACAGCAGTGGAGCTTGTTGAGCATGAGCATGTAGAAAAAGTAACTGGATTTCCTTTACCATATATGTCATGTGAAGCCAATAAAAAAAAAAAAAAAAAAGTTTGAAGGCTAATATATGGTCTTTTGGTATCACTACATTAGAATTAGCCCATGGAAGGCCGTCTTTGTCTCACCTCCCTTCTTCTGAGGGATCGTCATGGTTTTCGTCTGCAGAGTTTGAAGTTAATATATGTTAGGGAATGGCTTGCAGCAGGCATTTGAGAAAAGTAATATATTATATATAATATATAATATTAGATATAATATATTATATAAACAATTTATTATTTTTAACTATTTGGGTATATGATACCCAATGGCTTAATTTTATTTTATATATCCATTTTTTTTCATATTATGATATTATAGGGTATATGATACCCATGGATAGACAATCTTGACAGTAATATAGATTACTATTTTAATTGGATATTAGATACCCAAATTTATTAAATTATTTGGGCAAGAGCTCAATTATTTAATATATTCATCGTTTTATATTATAGGTTAAGTGAGACTTGACCCATATGGGTTTCTTGAATGCATGGATTAAATTTTAGTACACTCTAAACTATACATGGGTGATGTATATGATTAACCACATATTTAAATGCTTTAATAGTTTATTTCTTATATTTGAATGGTTCATTTAAGTGAATGGATGTATCCTATCTCTCATGGCTGGCCATTAGGAATTATGTAATTTAATTGGTTTTGAGGCAATTGTAAAGGGAAAGGGACTTGAAAATTTTTCCCGCGAATAGGGAAGCTTTATTGGTTTACCTAGCCTATTAATTTTTAATTTTAGATTAACTGTAAGCTCACGTATGTGGGTATAGGTTCTTCATGTATTTATTTTATTTTTGAATGCAAGAGCTAGAGGATGGGAGCCATCAAGAAGACCAATAGAACTACAGAGCCTAGAATTTTAGTTAGCCATGAGAGATAATTTTAATTTTATGCTTGCATGTTTATTTTCATAAAATCAAATGATTGATTTTGATCCATGAATAGGTTAATATAATTATGCATGTGTTATATAATAAACATCCTCAATTCATAAAAACAAGTGGGAGAGGGATTCTTTAAGAAAGCTCCCACGGTCTTCCATCATCTGCCCATAGTAAGACAAAAATAGGTACCCTGAGCCATCTTCGAGTAGCCTTCCTACGGAGGGTGACTATCTAGTTGGTTACAAGTATGGACCTCTTAGGATAGAATAGAAAGAGATGGGGTGAGAGTGATCTCCCCACAAGGACACTACTTGCAACGGTTGTCTTTTTATTTTAAATGATGGTAGACACTTGATCAAAAGGGAATGATATTCTCCCCACAGAGTATATCATTATCTTTCGAAGACCAAAGGATATTAGAAAATATATTTCATTTGACATGAGATGTCTAGACAGTGAAATCATATAGGATATGATAGTCTACCTAATCATATGAATGACATTGTCATCCCCATGGAGCATGATGTTTATAAGGTTAGGTTCTAATGCATTGATTGATAGTGGCTTAAGGATACCACTATGCATATATGAGAGAAAAATTTATTTTACTATTTATTTACATTCATGCTAATGTATGTGCCTATATATATATATATATGACTCAAATGTTTTCATTTAACCCATTTGCTATCATTCTGAAAGAAAATAAGTTGATTGGGCCTAACTATGTAGACTGGAAATGGAATTTGGACATTGTCCTTACTGTAGAAAGGTACAAATATGTGATTACTGTGGATAGCCCAAACCTTCTAGGGACTGATACTGCCTAAGAGGACATTCGCCGCTATTCTAGGTGGGTTAAGGCTGATGAGACGGCACTTTGCTATATCTTAGCTTCGATGTCAAGTGTTTTACAACATCAACATCGGAGTTTTCCAACAGCTAGGGATATGATCCTTAACTTAAAGGGGATGTTTGGGGATCAGGGGTGTCCTGCTAGGTAGAATCCCATGAGAGCATTCATGAACACTAAAATGGGAGAAGGAACTCCAGTAAGAGACAATGTTTTAAAAGTGATAGACTTTTTAAATGTGCTAGATGTTCTAGGGGCTGACATTGATGGTGAGTCCCAAGTTGATATTATCCTTGAGTGGCTACCTGATTCTTTTAATCAATTTAAACTCAATTATAACATGAAAAAAATGAATTTGACTTTAGCTGGGCTTCTGAGCTCTTTACAAGCAGCGGGGGGTATTATCAAAAGCTATCCTAGTGCTCATGTGGCTGAGGGTTCTTCTTTTAGGTCCAAGACCAAAGGGAATGGCAACTGGAAGAAGAAACAGAACCCCAAAAACTCTAAGGGAAATATGGGTCCTAAAGAGGGTGTTGGCAAAGAGAAGAAAGGAGCAACCACAGAGGCAACCACTAAGCCCAAAGGAAAGTGTTTCCACTACTGCATCATGGGGCATTGGAAGAGAAACTGTCCAGATTATCTAGCAAAGAAAAAGAACACAAGTATAATTGAATCACTTATTATTGAAGTAAGCTATATAGTGGGTACTTTAAATTCCTGGTGTGTAGACTCTGGGTAACTAATCACAATTGTAATTCGTTGTAGGGGTTTCGAGAGACCAAGCAATTAAGTGATGGAGAGATTATCTTACACTTGGGAACAGAAGAAAAAGTTGTTATGGTGTCAGTAAGAGTAGTTAGTTTATGTTTTTATTCAAATAAGACATTAGTACTTTATGATTGCTTATATGTGTCTGGCATTAGAAGGAACTTATTATTAGTTTTAAGTTTAATAAAACAAGGTTATTCAGTCTATTTTAATTCAAATGTTGTTATTAAACATAGTAGTTCCTTTATATGCTCTGGCACAATAGTTAATGGTTTTTATTTGATTACTCTTAGGATGTATGAGATACATGACATCGAAAAGAATGAACCATCACAAACTTGACCATTTAAAAGAAAAGTTTCTTCTACTAATTCAACTTATCTTTGGCACTTAAGGCTAGGTGATATTAATCTGGATAGGATTAATAGACTGGTAAAGGAGGGTACTTTGTCTTCCTTGGTTGTTGAACCACTGTCAGTTTGTATATCTTGTTTGGAAGGAAAGATGACTAGAAGACCCTTTATTTCAAAGGGAAACAGGGCCAAAAAAAGTATTGGAGTTAATCCACACTGATGTGTGTGGACCCTTAAATACTAAGGCTAGAGGGGGCTATGAGTATTTTATCACTTTTACTGATGATTACTCTAGATATGGTAATGTCTATCTATTGCACCATAAGTTAGAAGCCTTTGAAAAGTTTAAAGAGTTTCGAGCAAAAATGGAAAAGCAATTAAATAGGAACATAAAATCACTTCATTTTGATCGAGGTAGGGAATATCTCTCTAGTGACTTCAGTCAGCATTTGTTGGATAATGGGATTTTATCCTAGTTTTTTGCTACCTGGCATGCCTTAATAGAATGGTGTAGCAAAGAGGAGAAACAAGACACTTTTAGATATGGTAAGGTCAATGATGAGTTATTCTGATTTACCTATATTCCTTTGGGGTATGCGTTGGAGACAGCGGAATATATTGTGAACTCATTTCCAACTAAGTCTCCTCCCAAGACTCTAGTAGAGCTTTGGACTAAGCGCAAGCCAAGTCTAAACCACTACCGTATCTGGGAGTGTCCAACCTATGTGCTGAAAGGAAAAACTAGCAAGTTGGAACCAAGATCAGAATTGAAATATTTCATTGGCTATCCTAAGGGGACAAAAGGCTGGCTCTTTTATAATCCTAGTGAGCAGAAGGTATTCATTAGCATGAATGTTGTCTTTCTGGAGAATGATTATATTATGGGTCAGAAGATTGCCAAATAATAGATAAGGCAAGAAAACAAGGATAGGACATCTCGCTCTTATCTAGTTTATCAAATCAGGGGCTCTAATTGTGCAGCTAAACAGACCAAGTTCCCTTTTTAAATTAGAACCAAATGCCCAAAATGACACCGTTCAACTTATTCTTTTCTGAGGCTGGGCGGGTTCCGACCTGAACCCGAAAACCTGACCTAAAATCTGACCTGAACTTTTCATCGGCTTCCCCGATCACCCCATCACTATTGCCCTAATTTCAAAGATTTTAAATCTCTATTTTGTAAAGTTTGAAGGGGTCTTTTGACCTGTAGTTTGTCCCTATGATCTGTTGGAACCTTAAGGAAAGTTTTGGCATTGGTTTGGGAGGTCGAGGTAGGCTTGAAAGCTCCATTGATTTTTTGTGATAGTTTTGAATATTTAGCTCATCAATGGCTGATCCTTCATGAAAGTTCATGGTTCTTGGCCTATTTTAATCCCCAATCCAGTGGTTTCAAGTCCACATTCCAAGAATCAAGCTTGGTGCTTGATTTTGAAGAACCAAATATTTGGACCTGTGATTGTAAGTGGACTTGTCTTCCTCATTTTTTGTCCATTTGAAGTGATTCTAATCATTTTGGAATCCTTGAAGGGTCTCGTTTTAATCCCAAATGAAAGAAATGGGTTTCATTTTGGTTGGTTCAGACCCAAGCTTCGGGGCTACTATTAATGGCAGTTTTGTGAGTTTGGTGTTCTAAACCTCCTCGGTCAGCCCTCTTTCATTCCTAACTATGGTATACTACCCACATGGCTATGCATGCATCCCTTTTTCATTTAAACAACATGTAACAATGAACTTTTTCTTAAAGAGAGAAAATTCAGTTTCGGGTATTTTACCTTCCAACAGTGGATCTTCTTCCCTCATTACTTAGATTCTGGTCTTTTAAGGGTTCTTTTTGAGTGTTCTTAGGGTTGCATGCAGCTCCCCTTCTCCCTTTCCTTCATCTTCTTCTCCTCTTGTTCTTTTTTTTTTTCTTCTTCTTATCTCTCTCTCTCTCTCTCTCTCTCTCTCTCTCTCTAGCCGAACATCAGCTCTGTTGGTCTAAATATAGCCCTTACACATGCAATACACAATATGATGTATATGATATAAGGTAGATTTCCTTCGCATGAAATCTAATTGGTTGGGATGAGGGTGCTATAGGGTGATGACACGTGTCTTTTTTTTTTTCCTGAATTTCCCATCTTATTTTATGGGTTGTATATATATCATTTGGGTATTATGGCATAAAAGTGCTGATATCCCAATGGTTATGCTTTTGGACATAAGTTCTTCTTTAGTTTCTTAGTTTTGGGTTCAAGACCTTGTCAGGAGCATTTTGCTCTCATTTCTCTTTTTCTTTTTCTTTTTTATTTGCCTTTAGTTAGGCTTTTGCACTTTAATTCAATTTTTCTTATTATATTAATTTTATTTCTTCCTCATGTACTTGCATTATTTTGTAGCCTTTATTTTCTTGGTCTAATTTTTCTTAATCATTATTTTTCTTCTTAAAGTCTCTAACATTTAATTAGCGACTAAATTCTCGATAGCTAGAAAAGGGTGTTACAAGGAGCCTTATTACCATCACAACTTTTGATAGCACACCAGACCTCAATTGAAAATGGAGCAATGAGGGATGTGAGAGAACTATCATTGATAACTGAGGTAAAAATCTTCTTCAATTTCAGATTATCTTTCGAATTTTCTAAAAATAAAGATTAGAAGTAGATCACAACTTCTTCTTTCAATTTGGGAAGGTCTGAGACTGATTGACCATTATTCAAATGGAATTTATCATATTCTTATTTTGCCTCCATGTGTTTTTGTCCCCTTTTGAAGCCCAACCCATTCTTGACTTTTTAAGCCATAGCCATTTAAGCCTCTTGTTAAGATTCCAAATCACACTTCTTAGATCATTCCAAAGCTTGTCTTCAGCAATAATATCCATGAAATGAAGTTGATCTTCAGCCTTTTTGAGATTGTCCACCACGTTACCAAACACTGACAGATTCTAAAGCTTTAGAGTTGATCTTAAACCTTGAGCTTTCTTTCAACAACCTAAAACCTACCCATCCAGACACCTGAAAGTCCTTCCAAAAATTTTCAACCATAGGAAGAAATCGAGGATGCAAAATCCAGGCATTGATAAATCTGAAAGGTCTTGGACTATAATCCTAAAATCCTCCATTATCACAATGGGGTAGTGGTTAGATAAAATTATGGGTAAGCCTTAGAGCTTGAAACTGAATAATTCCAGCCAATCAAGATACATTAAGAAATAGTCTATTCTACTTTTTTTATTTTCTTCAAGAGACTTACACCGTGTGAATTTCCTACCTATCATTGGTAGGTCGAAGAATTCCATTAAGTTGATTTCCCCTATCTCTCCTAGAGTAGCCCATTCTTTCGCTTACATTTCGAATTTTGTTAAAGCTCCACCAATGCGCCATGGTTTTTCAAAGTGTGATTTCAGATTACCCAAAATATCCCCATAGAAATTTCCTATCACCTACCTCATTAGGAGCATAAATATAACCCACGATACAAGAGAAATTTGTGTTGATTTTACTTGAGATGAGAATGAAGTTCTTGTTGCAACAACATCCATCAAATGAGAAAAAATATGTATTCCAAATACATAGAAGCCCTCTTGTATTTTGAATTAAATCCACCGCTAAAACATCAAAGTCATCCTATGGCCAAATCGACTAGACAAAAGCCTTATCAACTGCTTTATTTTTTGGTTTGTTGAATAAGCAAAAGGTTCACTTTCTTTTCCCTAATAAAATTCTTCACCCTTTTTCTTTTCTTTTTTTCATGCTTATCTAGACCTATAATATTCTAAGACATAATAACCATAATGAAACAAAGAGAGAACACCAAAGAACGAAGAAATTACCGAGGCAAGTTTTCACTCCCCTGAAATTGCCTTTTGTCCTTTTCATCCAATTCCACAATTTTGCTAATGACTTCTTACTCATCTCTTATATATTCAATACCTAAAATTTTTACAAGCTCCCAAGTTTCTTGGGCTTCGTTCAATAAGAGATTTCTTCTGTTAATCCTTGATTCATTCAAGATTGAGAGAGAAATGGCTGCTGTTTCTACTTTGAATAATACACTACTCTTCTTCTTTTTTGACTTTTGCCTGCTTGATAGGTGGAGAGGATCAAACATTTAGGTTAAAGCAGAGTCAAAGATCGCATAATGATAATAGATCTTGTTTAAAGAGGAGTGGGATTGTGGTTTATCATTGAATTGGGAAAGTGAGTTAGATATATATGTTGATGTCATTGAAAAGTCAGTAGGCATGGTAGGTTTAGAGTGAAAAGAGTGTATTAGATCGGGCTGTGAGGATAGATGGTTCTAAGTGTGACTTTAAGAGTAAATAAACTTATCATGAGGCCCAAGGATTGAAAGCCCATTGTTACAATTTGGTTCTTGACCAATAAAGACTTCCAAAAGAATACTTGGGTAGTTTGTGGTCAGCCCACTTAGGCTCTTAATATGACCCGATGAAGCACCACTGTCATTATTTGAATTTGAAATAAAATCAAACTCCTCAACAACCTCCTTAGTGTTCACTTCCATTGCATGCCCCGTCAACTTCATCAAAATCAACATAACTCCTCAAATCCCTTACAACCAAAGCATTTATGGTTATGTCCTCACACACTAGGTTGGCCTTATCAGCCTACTTATGGAGTTGTTGAATGTCCCATGCAATCATCACTACCAGCATTTGTCCCCTCTTCTTCTTCACTGGAGCCTGACGTATCTACATCATCACTATGAGTAGAGTGAGATGAAGATGAAATAGAGAGCTTAGACTTACTGCAATTACAATTGTTCATTTTTTGAAGAAAACATGAATTGAGATACTGATCTTCTACAACTCTTATGAGAGAAACCTTGCCCTTGTATTCCTAGGTTTATAACCTTGTTAACGAGATCCATGCAATTTGTATTGATCAAAACTCTACCATAAGAAAAAGATTACATTTTTATGATGAAACATCCAGGGTAACAATATCGCCACAAATCTTACCAATGTTAAAAAATGTGGTAGAGTTCCAAAGATTTAGGGGGATGCCGAAACATCTAAGCCAAACCAGACAAGATAGGTTCCATCGAGAGACCATTCTACCATTCATGGACGTCCTCAAACCAGACAAACAACCAATCTTTACCATCCCTAAGCATAGTTTTCATGTCTTCTACGGACGAAAAAGTCAAGACCACATTTTTCTCTCATCCATCACGAATCTAGATCTTATGTGCACATTCACCAATGAACACTTCGTATAGTGAATCCATGTACCGAAGGGAATGAAGTTTAGCAACCGCACTTCTATAGAGCCAACCATTTCCAGACTCTTGCACCTTGATAGTGGTTGAGGTGCTTACCCTTTTTACTACTTGTGCATATGAGTTAGTTGTTAATATGGACCTTTCTATCATGTTTCCTCCAACTCGAGGAAGGTTAGTTTTCCTATTAACGCCACCAACTCTAGGTTGAGAGGGGTTTTCTTTGCCTCGTAGTTTATCAAACTCAGCTTTCGTCACCATTAGAATTTTATCCTGGCACCGTAACCCATTGCCTTTTTTAATAGTGATATCAGTTGCAACACAACAGTCCTACATAAGAAATTTGAACCCTAGAGCCGGTTCTAGCCCTTCTTTTAAGAGGGATGAAAGCATCTGTGTCACGACCTAAAACCTGACCTATGCAGATTAGGGGTCCGTGATCAACCACCAAGGCCTTTCAAAGATCAAATCATCTTTCTAATTACCATTTATCAAATGTAGCGGAATAATTTTTTTTTCTTTTTTCATATTCATAAGGTAAACTATATAGCCTGATCAGTCATTTAACCATTGTTTCCGAATAATATAGTTTCTATGTCACAATGCAATAGTGAGTAGTTTTTAAATTACACAACTGAACTAGTTCGATGATAACACATCTATAATTCACATAGCCAAAAGTGACCCAATTTATCTTCCATTAAGGATCCATTAAATAACTTGCTCATTCTTTAAGCATTTAGTCTACATTTCCTGAAACGAGCCTGTCCAAATCCTTGCCTAAAAATAAGGTAAACATCTGTAATGAGCTCATTGGCTCCGTGAGAATTCCATAACATGCTAAGGGTTTCAAAATTACTATGTCGTTTTATACTAAAATGTCTATATTTATTTAGAATTAGAATACACCATATCAAAACACAAGAGTTCAACGAATAGTATCAAATTCATTTTCAATAGTTCTTAGTTCAATCATAGTTGTAATTTAATAATCAATATCATAATTCAATCATAGTCATAGTTCAATAATCAATATCGTAGTTCAATCATAGTTATAGTTCAATAACAATAGTTATAGTTCAATAGTGAATATCATAATTCAATCTTAGTCATAGTTCAAAATCATGGATTAATAACAATAGTCATAGTTCAATAGTCAATGTAATAGTTCAATCTTAGTCATAGTTCAAAATCATGGTTCGATAACAATAGTTATAGTTCAAAAGTCAATATCATAGTTCGATCTTAGTCATCGTTCAATAATCAATAACATAGTTCAATCTTAATCATAGTTCAATAATCAACATCATAGTTCAAGCTTAGTTATGGTTCGATAAATCAAATCCATAGTTCAATAGTCAATATGAAAGTTCAATCATATTCATAGTTCAATCATAGTTATGGTTCGATAAGTCAAATTCATAATTCAATAGTCAATATCATAGTTCAATCATAGTTATAATTCGATAAATCAAATTCATAGTTCAATCATAGTCATAGTTCGATGGCTCCAAGTTCAATCATGGTTAATATTTGATATTCACAAGGCTTCAAGCCCATAAATTCCTTTTCTATAGTCAGCAAATTGGAACCTCACTGACTGAGATCGATATTCTATGAAACTCGTTCGATAATGCCATTCTATGTAGCTTTCCAACAATATTGTAATACCCCGACCCGAATTAAGGACTATTAAGCTGTTGTGTTACAATTAGAAATCGACGCCTTTAGAAACAAGGTCGGTGTCCACCCCGACGCGCGAACTTTAAATAAATGTCCTGAAAAGTCAGGACGACTGTACATCACTTTCGTTGCAATCACCAACATGTCGATTCTGTGATAATTATATTTTCACGTCGACTACCGATTGTTGATACGAGTATGAGAATTGGGCACGTATTACGAGGATACGAAGATTAGTACCAAGATGATACATTTAAGAAAATAATTAATTTTTAAAGTAATTAATTATTTTAAATATTATTATAACAACTAATATATATAATTAAATGCAAAAATATATATATACTATATAAATGATTATAACCTTAAATATATATATATATATATGAATATACATGAATATATATATATATATATGAGTATGTGTATGCATGTCTGCATGTATGT
The DNA here is from genome assembly GCA_008638375.1 of Nyssa sinensis. NCBI lineage: Eukaryota > Viridiplantae > Streptophyta > Magnoliopsida > Cornales > Nyssaceae > Nyssa > Nyssa sinensis. Next base: position 12,558,466 of record CM018033.1, on the reverse strand, counting down.
TGAAATATGAAATGTATGTATATTATATATGGGATAAGAGGGCATGCTATTGTCCAAAGTGTATAAAAGTGAGTGTGTGTCAAGAGAGGTGTGTGTATTATCCAAGGTGTATTAGGTTAGACCATGTATATATACATATATATATATATATATATGTAAGTCAAACACCACACACACACACAACCGGCCACTCATGGCCTGCCCAACAGTACCAATTCAGACCACTCATGAAGAAGCCTGAAATTGGTTAACCCAAAGAGAGGGGCAATCAGATTTGCCATGATTCACTCTCCTTATACAATGTGCATGGTGCTTGTACACACAAAAACACAACCATCCGAGAGTGAGGGAGAGATTGAAGGAGTTTCTAGGACATTCAGAAGTGGGAAGCAAGGGGCAAAGGAGAGAGAAACAGTTGGAACAAGGTAAACCCACAAACACTTGAATTTCTCTCTCTAGAATTTTTATATGTATGAATCTGTTTTAAGCCTTAGATTTAGTTATATGATGATTAGGATGAATATACATGAATTAGGCATGAAAATCTCGACCTGAAAACACTTAGAAAACACCAAACCCATGAAAACCGCCATTGATAGACCTTGCTAAAAGCAGGTGTAACACCCCGATCCCGCGAAATTAATAATTAATTAATAATTATTAATTAATACCGACTTACAGAATGATTTAGGGAATTAATCATAATCCCGACGGTCACCATAGACCGATTAAATAAAGAAAATGTCTGGAGGGAAGGGTACCTTACCCGAATCCAAATTGCTGGTTAAATCGGTAAAATAATGTCGTTTTAACACTAACGGAACCCGAATTAGTTAACCCCAAAAATCTCGAATGATTAATAAATGACATGGAACCTCTGACACTGAAGCGAACTGAATTATGAAGCTCTCGGAAGAAACCGCATCGAAAAAGGAGCTACGGAATGAAAGTTATGTAGCAAACATTGAAAATTGAATTACTGTGCAACCAAACGTGGCCTTAACCGAAAATATGGAAAAAATGGCCAAATGGGAGGGCAAGGGAATTGAACCCTTGACCTTTGAGTGAAAAGAAACCTCATCCAAAAAAAAAAATACCAACTAGGCTAGGGGTATCTTTGTGTACAAATATACAAAGATATATATATATATAACTATAAATCTGATTTGGTCACCCCCCCAAGTGGCCAATAACCAAACATGCAACACCTCACCCATGCATCACCCTATGCCCCTAGGCCATCATGCCTATGCACCCTAGGTCATCATCTCTCTACAAACACCTTATCACCAATCCACCAACCATATCACATGCAACCCAAATAATCTGCCATATACAAGTTTATATGTGCTTGTATGGAGGAGGGAGAAATCAGAAATTGTTGTATGAGATCTGTTAGAGTGAGAAAGAGGGCTAGAGAGAGAGAAACATGGTGTGCATGTGTGTATATGGCCATGTGAAGAGATACAAGAGGAGGAAGAGGACTGAGGGCTGAGGGGCACGACTGCACTGGGGCACACCTGAGGTGCCAAGGTCTGAACTGAGCTATGGGAGGGAGGAACAATGGCCTGAACCAGAGGTAAACACACAAAACTGTCAAATTTCTGTTCAAAAATTTTAGCACTGTTTCTGATAGTTTGGATCTGTACAAACTGTACATATATGTTCCTGTGAGACCTTGGAATTGTTCTGAATCAATTAGGACAGACGGATAAGCCTAGAAACCCAAAACTGTAACAAAACCGCCATTAACGACCTTGAGTGGCAGGTCTGAAATGACCTCAACCAAACTGACTTTTGATGGTCTAGAACTAATCTAGACACGAAGAGGGTTTAAAATATCACGATACGCGACCCAAAAACACACTGGAAGACCCTCAAATTTGACACTATTCTTTTCGGCCATGGAACCCAAAACCTGAGATAGGCTTGCAAACTGAAATTTATAAATGGGGAATTGAAGCCCCGGTCCTAAGGGTCATAACAAGCCAAACCTCGTGCGATTTGGTTGAGAAACGGCCGTGCTAGAGCAAACGATAATCTGATCGGAAAACCGAAATGGGTCACTGAAAACTATAGATTTTGAGGTTTAAAAACAGTCCTAAAATGATCCCTAATGTCCTAGGATCTGTTTGGTATAAAAATCTTGAAAGACGGACGAGAAAACCAAGAGAAACAGTGAGGGAAACCTCACCGTCCATACGCCGGCGCCGGGAACGTTGCCAGAGAAGACCACCGGAAAAACGCGCGGTAGAATGGGTTTTATTATAGCCGGGCCGGATCTTGAATCGGGTCGGGCCCCGACCGAATACCCCTTGGGTCATTAAGCTGCGTCGTTTTGGAGTTAGGGATTTTAAATTTAAAAGCTAAATTCTGACTGTTTGGTTCCATGGTTAACGAATTAAAATTGGGAACTAGATAACCTAACCGTGGATAGGGGCCAAATTGGGGATAAAGGGGACATGTAATTCCGGTTCTCTGGCCTAACTGAACCGGTTGGTTTTTGGAGGTTTTGGACTGGTTCAATTTTTGAACCCAAAAACCAAAGGGTTTGAACCCCTAATTTATAAAATTATGTTTTGACCCCTATAAGTTCCTGAAATTACGGATTTGTCCCCACTGTTTAACAGAATCCTACTGTGGCCCTGAATTTTGAGAAATTGTTCAATTAAGCCCCTGACAAATTAATTAAATAATAAAATAATTATTTTATTATTTTATTAATTAGGTAAAATTACGATTTTACCCCTGGACATTTAATATGTCAAACGGAGTCCAAATAAATTAAATAAATAGTGTATTTTCACTATTTCAAACATTCCGGACTCAATGGTACAGTCCGATTTTGGAAATACAATACCGAAAAATACAAGACCTGTAAGTGATAAATTACTGTACTGCCTCTAATGACACCAGACCCAAATAAAAAATAAAAGACAGTCTATTTTGACTATGTCGGGCGTTCTGAACTCAACGGTGAGGTCCATTTTATGAACTGACGTGCCGAAAAATATGACACGTGAAATTACCAAATTACCCCTGATACTGTACGAAGCCCAAATGAAGTCCGATTGGGACGAAATTGATAGCGATAGAAGCCCAGATACTGGTGAGACTGTAAACATGATTAAATAATGATTCGGAGTCAGAATCTTACAAAACGTAAAATGACCAAAATACCCCTGAGCACAGTAAGTGCAAAGTAGAGGTCAAATAAAGGTCAAACTGATTTGATAAATTATCATAGGGATAATTATGAACACTGAAGGGCTAAATAAGACTCCGGGACAGTAATGCGTAAAACGAGAAATGACCGATGTGTCCCGATGATCAAAAACAGATACCAAACGAAGTCCAAAGGACTTAAGAATTTACATATGAGATATATGGGACATTCTGAGGACCACGACTGGGTCCGGGGCAAGAATGACAAAATTACCATTTTGCCCCTATGGTTAAAATAAGAACCTAACTGATACCGATTAGAGTCTAAAAGACGTAGAACTTTATATTTAAGATATAAAGACTATTCGGAAGGCCTTGACAGGGCCCGGGGCAAGAGTGATAAAATGACCGTTTTGCCCCTAAGGCTGAAGAAGTAACTGACTGATAACGATTGAAGTCTAAATGACTTGGGTTATAATCCTGATGACTGCTGAGCCTAATTTAAGAATAAAATAGCCCCGGATGAAACCCGATGAGAGGGCGATAGGCTACTAGGCTATGTTGGGTAAACCGATAGATACCTAAGACGACAAATGAGACCTGAATGGATGAGTTCTGATCTGTATATGATTGATGATTATTGTTCAGGATATACATGGAGATGCCTGACGTATCTGGAGGTTATCGGATTGTTTGCGCAAGGAGATAACCGTAACAGTTTGTGAGTAACCTGGAACTTCTGACTTGGTGTATAAGTACACCGTCTAGTTACTGTATTTTGATTTACTGTACTGTTTTGTATACTGTACTGTCTGAATGCATACTTTTTATACTGCATTACACGTAACATGATTTTGTACTGTCCTGCTCTCCTGTTCAGTTCGGGTCTGTCTTGTTCTGTTGTATGGTCTGTCCTGGTTTTATTCTGTACTGTTGCGTCTTGTGAGTAAACCTGACTCCTGAATTGGTGTATAAGTTCTGTCTAGATACTGTATTTTGAAGCACTGTACTGTTTTGAACGTTATACTGTTTAAAAAAAAGCATATATTTAAAGTAGCATATGCCTTGTCCTGATCGATATTGTACCAGTTTGTTCCGTCCTGTTCAATTCCAATATGTCTTGTTCTGATAGATGTATTGTTCCGTTTTGTTCCGACATGTTCAGTTTCGATATGTCTTGATTTGATTGATGTATTGTTTCATTTTGTTCCGTCCTATTCAATTCCGATATGTCTTGTTCTGATAGATGTATTTTTCTGTTTTGTTCCGACATGTTCAGTTTCGATATGTCTTGATCTGATTGATGTATTGTTTCATTTTGTTCCGTCCTGTTCAATTTCGATATGTCTTGTTCTGATAGATGTATTGTTCCGTTTTGTTCCGATATGTCTTGATCTGATTGATGTATTGTTTCGTTTTGTTCCGTCATGTTCAGTTCCGATATGACTTGTCCTGATTGATATTGTTTCGTTTGTTTCCGTCATATTCAGTTCCGATATGACTTGTCCTGATTGATATTGTTTCATTTTGTTCCGTCATGTTCAGTTCCGATATGACTTGTCCTGATTGATATTGTTTCATTTTGTTCCGTCATGTTCAGTTCCGATATGACTTGTCCTGATTGATATTGTTTCGTTTTGTTCCGTCATGTTCAGTTCCGATATGACTTATCCTGATTGATATTGTGTCGTTTTGTTCCGTCATGTTCAGTTCCGCTATGACTTGTCCTGATTGATATTGTTTCGTTTTGTTCCGTCATGTTCAGTTCCGATATGACTTGACCTGATTGATATTGTACCGTTTTGATCCGCCATGTTCAGTTGCGATATGTCTTGTTCTGATTGATGTATTGCTCTGTTTTGTCCCGTTATGATCCGTCCTGTTATGCCTCTGTCCTTGATTATGCCTGTGACTTGAACTGGGGTTTTGTTCCATCTGATCCCGTTATGTACCGTCCATTAATAATCTGTCTGTCTTGATTGATATATGGTCCAGTTCCGTTATGATCTGTCCGAATTCTTGACTTGGTATATAAGTTACTGCATAGATACTGTATTTTGATGCACTGTACGGTTTTAAAAGTTATACTGTCTGAATGCATGTTTTTAAATGCAAACTTTTATACTGTATTGTACGCGGCATGATTTTGTCCCGTCCTACTATTGTTTTGTTCGGTCTGTCTTGTTCCGTTTTATGGTCTATCTGATTTTGTTCTGCTATGATGTGTCTGACTCTGGGTACCATTCTGATTATGAGCGGTCTGGCATAAGTAGGCTTGGTTACGCGCCTAACTGATATATTATTGTTATGCCCTGTTATGTTCCGCCCAGTACTGATCTGTTCTAATATTTGAATTAATTGCCTATACTCTCGTTGATATATTGGCATCATGCACTGTTTCGTCTGTTCTGATTTGTTGTTCCATTTAGTTCAGTCCTGTTTTATTCTACTGAAACTGCATTTAAAGTAGATTTATAAAACTGCTATTTCAGAAACAACTGAACTACCCTTGTGCTTTGTAAACAAGAATTGGTTTTGAAACCCTTGACAGGGAACTTGTGTTACTCATTGGGCTTTTCGAAGCTCACCCCATTCCCTAACATTTTTCAGGAATGATATCTGTTGGATCTGATGGCACTGATCTGTGGAGACTGGATTACTGAGGATTGAATCTGTTTAATCAGGTGAGTGATGTAATACGACTGACTTGACTGATATGTACTAGATATAGACATGGCTCATGGATTTAAACGGTACTCTAGAGATTATAGTTCTGCTCTGTTGTTATATGTCGGATTATAGATATGCTCTGAGGTTAGAATTGTTAGCTGTTGGATTTTAGACTGGCTCTGTGGTACATAACTTACAGTGAATACATGAGTTGCATTCCCCTGACAAAAAAAAAAGTTTTAAATTCCGCTGCATCTGACCCTACAGTTGGAGTGCAATTCACTGAAAAGTTCAGAAATTGCCTTCGGTTGGTCGCGTGGCGGCTGACTGGCATCACGTCCTCGACATCCGCGTAGGGTGGGGTTCGGGATGTGACAGCAGGTCTGAAATCATGTGAACAAACTTTGTTTGGATTATTGGAACTTCAACTAGACTCTAAGAGAGTGTTAAAAACACTTAACCGCGATCAAGAAACCTAAAAACAACCCTCCAAAAATGGAGTCACAGTTTCGGGTTTCCAAAACAAACCCCACAAACTCGCGACTAAACCCACTATTATGAATGGGAACGGGATTCCCATGAAGATAGGATCACAACAGAACAAACCCCATCGAGTTTGGCTCAAAAATGGGCATATACGACCGAGGCACAGTTTGGATTATCCAGTCTAAAACCGAACATATGAAGGGGTTTTAAAGTCCAAAATGAATGCCAAACTGGTCTTTTATACCTTAGAAATGTTTTGGATCGAAAACAGGTGGGAATCGTTGAGCCAAAATCCACGAAATAGAAAAAAATGGAAACCTGCAACTAGGGCAACCGTATGGATCGAATGAAGAAGGTGACAGTGAGACAACTCGGTTTTAAAAGCTCTGACCGAGTCGACTCGGACGCGTGGCAGCCTCTGGGCTTGCCACCGAATTAGTGGGACGACGTCGTTTAGGGGCCTGATACTTATATATATATATATATATATATATATATATATATATATAACGGTTTAAGTTTAAAAGGAAAGAGGGAAATCTCGGTCAGTGGGGTTCGAACCCCTGACCTACGCGCCCATACAGCCTCCCTTACCACTTGGCCACGCGCTTGCGTGTGTCTTATGTGGCACCAATATATATATATATATATATATATATATATATATATATATATAATATCTAATAAAATCAGAAAAATTAAAAAGGTGCAGCAGCACCTTACAGGATTCGAACGTGGGACGTATGGGGAGGGAGGTGACACACTGGCCAGAGTGCTACCCTATTCAACCTGTTACCCATATACAATTTAAATATATATATATATATATATATTATACTTTATTAATTTAATTTAATTAAATGAAATTAATTAAATTAAATACTCCAAAATGGCCCGGTGTCCAAAAATTACAAGTTATATATGTAACCTTACTATTTCGGACCCTCTGAGTCCATCGATGAGGTCTGTGACATGAGATGAGGCCCCGAAAAATTTAAGACCCCTAAAAATGTCAAAATGACCAAAATACCCCTGCCTCATAAATAAGTCAGATGAAGTCCAAATAAAATAATTAAACTGTGGATTCTAACTATTTCAAATCTTCTGAATCTAATGGTAGAGTCCGTTTCACGAGACGGGACTTTGAAAAATTTAGACACGTTAAGCTATAAATTACCAAAATACCCCTTGACCAAAATTAACAAGTTATTAGTGTAATCTTACTATCTCGGACCTTCTGAGCCCAATGGTGAGGTCCACGACACGAGATGAAGTCCCAAAAAATAAAGACACGTAGGGGGGGTAAAATGACCAAATTACCCCTAGTACACCGAAAGCCAAATTAAAACCAAGGAAGGTCTAAATTGACTTTCTTTGGCATCCCGGACTCAATAATGGAGTCCAAATTACGAAACGAAGTACGAAAAAATATGACACGTAAAACGATAAATGACCATTCTACCCTTTTACATACAAAAGCCCGAATTAAATTCTACGAAAGCCTAAACCGACTTTCTTGGACACTCCGGACTCAATGGTAGAGTCTATTTGACCAAAAGAAATGTCTAAAATAAAAAGAATGAGTGCGTAAGAAATTTATGAAATCGTGCTAGGATCTAATACGATCTAAGCATAAGCTAAGAAGCATCAGTAGGAGATGTTTGAAATGAATGTGAAGTTAATGAGGTTATTTATGAATTGTTCTTAGGAACTACAAAGGAAGTGGGAAAGCGCATTATTAGCGCTAACCTTAAAAGACCAAGGTGAGTAATCTTACATTTGAAGTGGAGGCTTTAACTCAACGGATTTCAACGGCTGTTTTTAAGTTCAAAATATTTACAGCATTGATATATCAAATTCAGTATTCATGATTTTTGTTTTCTTAAATATTCTGCCATGACATGCTTCACAATTATTTATATATTTATATCCATAAATGTTTTCCTTTTCAAAATAGTTAGCATCTCTAATTCCTCAAATACTTTGAATTTGGTTATTACAAGTATTGAAGCATCACTGCAAAAGTTATACGTCACATGTTTTAAAAACTCATAAAGACTTTTATATAAAAGTCATATGACAAAAGTTTTGCAAGATAAGTAATAAGCACATAGGTAGTGTAGTGAGTTGTACGGAACTCAATGGGCCTATCATGTGCATCAACACATAGTCAGGATTTTGGGTTGTACGGAACTCAACTGACCTGTCATGTGTAATGTCTGGTAGCAGGATCTAATCCCACAGGCAATGAGATACCTCGAGGAACCCCTATCTGTTCTGTCAGGAAATGAGTCTTACCTACCTTTTAGGGACCAGGAAGACGATCTTGATCGGTTCAGTTAGGTTATCTCCACGTATACGTAAAATGAGAGTCTGGTTCGAAACAGATTCCACCTAATTAGAGGGAAAATATGACAAATGATTTTGGAAATGGAAGCAGGTTTTATTCCCCATTTTCACTATACATGTTTACATGATTTTAAGTTATATGTTCTGAAATACACATACTCTTTTATGGAAATATATGCTCTAGCTTGAATACCTTGAATGTTTCAAAGCTACATATTTTAAGAATACATGTTCTCTATGTTCAAGTATACGACCAATTGGTAGTTAAGTATTTTATAAACTCTCATGTACGAAACCTCTACCAATTGAAAACCCGTGACAGATGTAGGAATTACTCATTGGGCTTTTCGAAGCTCACCCCACTCCCTAACATTTTTCAGGTGATGATCAAGGTTGGACACTTGCTCAATTTGGGAAGCAGTGAATGGCAACTCCAATAGGTCCTTGGAGATATTTTGGTAGTAGTAGGACCCATTATCAGTCAAGCTTTTGTAATGGGAATTTTGGACAATGATGTACTTAAGCCCGAGGGGCACATGGATATGTACTATGTAGAACCTTTAGTTAATATTATTATGCTTTGATTATTATCTTTATGTGTACCGCTATGAAGAGCGGCAGTATCAGATGGATATGCGGCAAATGTGTTATTTTAAAAGAAAAGAAAAAAGTTTTTCACGCTTCCGCAACCACAGGTCGCATCGCTGTCTGATATTGTTGCTTATGTATGAGCCTTGTCCCGAGGCCTTTGGGTCTCGGGGCGGCGGTCGTGATCCAGAAATCCGCACAGGGTGGGTTTCGGGTCGTGACAAATATACCCTGTGGTTAGGGCTTGATAAGGTCACAATCTATTCGATAATGACCATATATAGAAGATTCTATAGTGAGCAAATTAGAACCTCGCTAACTGAGATCGATATTCAATGAAACTAGTTCGATAACGTCGTTCTGTGCGGCTTGCCACCAATATGCTCCGTGGTTAGGGTTCGATAAAGTCACAATCGATTCGATAATGACCATACATAGAAGATTGGTCCTTTCAAAATATCAAAATCATATCTAAAATCAATAATCATCGATCACAAACTCAGTTATCCAAATAAGAGTTTTATATCTAATATTTAGTCAAAACAATTTAAAAGGTCAATAAGAAATGGTATAATATTTTGCGTATCTCACAAAACATTTTCTTGAATCAGAAAAAGACAATATATGTATCGATGAATCATTCAAAACATAAATTAGGTACAATGTATATGTTGTCAAAAGTCATAAAGGGAATGACAATGTATATCGATAAGTCATTCAAAACGATATTAACTGAAATGCATCAATTATCAAAGTCATAAAGAAAATCAATAGTTATATCTATAATAAAATCCGCCTTAAAAATGGCATGAAATACTCACCTGAAGTCCAAAAATCTTATGCCTAAAATCCTTCATTTAGTCGAAGGTTCCTATAACACAATTTAAGATCTTATTACATACTTGTTTAAAGTGTTACGTAATTAAATCGCTAAATTAGAGCTCTTTATATTCCAATTTCACTCTTTTGGTAGCCTCGTTAAGCCTTAAGGACGTATTGGCCATTTTTTAGTTTGTTATTGGGTCTTGTTTTCCTCAAAAGGACTTCATTGTTAGGGCTGGAGTGTCGAAGATAATCATTTTAGGCTTTTTTGGATCTTAATTTGTATACCTATAACTTATATTAAGCTTAGGGAATTTTTGTAATTTGACACTTTTACGTGTCATATTTTTCAGTGCTTCGTTTGCTAAAATGGACTCCACCATTGGGTCTGGAATATCCAAAAATATCAATGTAGGTATTTTCAAGGTTATCGGAGTTCAATTGGTAGCTTAATTAATCACTTAAGACATAATTAGAATTATTCAATTTGTCCATTCATATTTTTCAGGATTTGATTTCGTAAAACAAACTTTGTCGTTGAGTTCGGAGTACCCAAAAACATTGGGTTAGACTCTTCTTTCATTTTAATTGGCATTCGTTTGGCTTATTTTTGGCTTAAGGGAATTTTGGTAATTTCTCTAAATTTACAAAGGATTTAAAAATAATATATAATTATTTTCTGGTCCATTTCGTAATTAACAAAAGGGTCAAAATAAAATTTCAAGAAAGTTTAAAACCCTAAACCGTCTGGTCCAGTTACTTCTCAAGTGAACCAGTTCAATAGGGTCAAGAATCAACATGTTCAACAAGTTCAGCGCATTAGCATGACGTCAACATGACATCACCCCCCATTAATAAAACTACGCCATTTTGAATTAATCGAACCCATCTGATTATTCGGCCAGGACTCGACCCGAGATCCAATCCTAAACTATATCGACTTCCCCATTTTTCCAGCGAGGTTTTAACCACCCCTTCCAGCTCCGGTGACCAGAATCTGCAAAATTTTAAAGTTTTAAATCTTATTTTTCCTGCGGTTTTAAGGCTTTTTTTATCCTAAACCAGTCCCCATCAATATTAGGACCCTTAGGTATAAATTTGGCCTTTCAATTGAAGAGATTGGTCAGTTTTTTCTGATTCACGCTTTTCCGGCCATCACTGAAAGTTCACTGTTGCTCCCTCATTTCTCCACCAAAATGGTTCATTTTTGGACCATTATACTCCAAATTTCAAGGGCTACAATTCTATGGCTTCAAAACGAAGCCTTTCGTTCATTTTCTTTGGTGGCCTGATTATTTCCTAAACCTACGAGTCTCTATAAAATATTCATTTTTGGGCCAAAATGTGTGGTTTCTATTTCTTTGTGATCCCTTTTTGATCTTGTTTTGGTCCTCGATCCCAGAAATGGTTTTTATTTAACTTGATTTCTAGGCAAACTTTTGAAGTTCTATTAATGGTGGCCTGTTGCATGCGTGGGTTCCAGGCCCCTTTGGGCTCATTTAATTAAGTGTCAAATTCTATCAAAATAAACATAGGAACTAACCAAGACTTAAAAGTAGTTGAAATCATACCTGTTTTAGTTTACTTCCAACCACCTGATTATCTTTCTCTACAATTTTCTCTCCTCCACGCCTATTTTCTCATTTTCTTCTTGGTTTTGGTTACTATAATGGTGTAGAGACCTGAAAATTGAGGATAAATTTTTCGTTTCTGCCGGTATGGTACTATTCATGCACCATTTGCTAGTAGGGCGCTACACATGCACTTTTGGATGTAAGACATGTTTAAGAGCATATTTTGAGTATGTCATATAATATAAATATGCTTAAAATATTAAAATACACCTCCTATAAAAATGTGAGCTTGTTCGAAGACAGTTTCAAAAATTGAACCAAAAGGGCATCTCAGGTGGTCCAGGTTGATCCGGCCAAACCCAGCCACAGGCAAAAATTTATTTTTTAAAAAATTTTTATTTAAAAATATTTTTAAGAACTTTGGTTAAAGCAAAATGTGGAATTGAGGCCTTTCGGGATGAGTTGTAGTGTAACGGGGCCCAGATTCATTAAGGGCAAAAAGGTAATTTTACCCCTTTGCCCCTTGACTATAAATACAACCCTTAGATTAAAAAAAAATAAAAAATTGTAATTTGGTCTGGAGAAGAGCAGAATACACGTAGGGGGAGAGGGGGGAAGAGAAAACCTAGGTTTTCCAACATTCAAGCTTCCAAAACACACTTCTAGGCTTGGATTTTCACAATGGTTCCTTCTAGGAAGTTGTTCCTCTCAACAAAAAATATATTCTCACCAATCTGTTCAGCTGTGAAGAGAACACAACTTCCTCAATTTGATAAAAATCATTCTAGGTATGATACATTGCTAAGTTAGAAATAGATTTAAGTTTTCTTACCTTTCTATATGTTGATTGAATGATTTAGATATTTAATTGATGTTAGAAAATCACTTAGGTGGTAGTTGCTTTGAAAACTTAGAGTTGGTTGTTTATGTACTTGTGTGTTCTTTGTTATTCTTTGGGAATTTGGTGAAATGATTAACATGAACCATGATTATATGTGTAATCCATTGTATTCTAGTTTATGTTCATGTAGACATAATCTTGTAGTTGAAAAGTTATGATTTATTCAAGGTGTTGGTAATTTATGTATTTTGTAATCTTAGAGAATTTGTCAAAGTGATGAACATGTAACTTGTTTATATGTTTGATTCATTGCATTCTAGCTTATGTTTATGTAGAGAAACTCTTGTGGTTTGAGAGTTATGATTTATTCCATGAGTTAGTAGTTTGTGTATTTGTATTTTCTTTAAGAAATTGTTAAAGTAATGAACATGAAACTTGATAATGTGTTTAATTCATTGAATTGTGACTTACATTCATGTAGACGAAGTGTTGTGAATTTGAAGTTATGCTTTTCTTTGTGAATGAGGCATATTTTAAGTCACGCTCCATGTGTTGATGAAATGTTTCATTGAGATTGCATTATTGCATGGTGAAATCAAAGCATATTGGCATATGGTGAATTTTTTGAAAACATCATGTGGGTTGAGCACTTGGTGCTACGCATTATGAGATTGTAGATCCTGTGGTGAAAAACTCAAAATTGGCCATTGAATTGGTGCTTGATTGACCCAACGGGAGCAATCCATGAAACAAGTAGTGGTACTCGATTGATCCAACGGTGAAAAGTGACATGGGTGTGACATATAGTTTGCATGGGTGTGTCACACATATTGCTATTGCATGGTGTTGATGAATTGGAAGGAATGCAGATTATAAATGTACACTTGCACATGCCACGCCTTAAATTTGTTCCTAGCATTAGCGTTGTGTCATACTAGCGGTTGTGTTAACCCCTCGTGGGATATCATTTTACAGATGATACTCCTGGTACTTGAAACTTGTTGAAGTCTTGAAGAAAGGAAGGAAAATGGACTTTAAAGAAGATTTGGCCCTTAGGGCATATTTTGTATATATGATATAAGCCCAAATGACTTGTATTTTAATATAATTGAATGGTGAACTATAGACCTTGAATCATTTTGCAATATAAGGGTTTGAAACCCAAATGACATGTGGTGTACTTTTGTTAAATGTGTAACAAATGTATATGTGTTGAAAGAAATGATATGTAGGGTATCTTTGTTAAATGAGCATCATATGTATATATATTGAGATAAATAGATGCGTATGTTGAAAACAAGGGATGTATGTTTAATTTACATGAATTGTGGCCACCGAGTGAGGGTGGGTTGTGACATACTTATAAATATGAGGTATTGCAAAATATTAAGTGGAAAAATGCTTAGAAAATAAAGGAAACCATGTCAAATTTTTGTGAAATTAAAAGAGCCATTAAGTGTGTGAAATATCCATGAATAAGTGGGAAAAAGTGCCACAAAGTGGGGGTTAAAAGCCTTGAGGATATAGGCCAAAACTAGAAAAATTTAGCCGTAGCCGCTACAGTAAAAATGCATAAATAGGAAAAATAGGTTGCAGCCATGAACAATAAAAATGCAGAAAATTAGAAAACAGCTCTCTGTTGCTACAGTAACAGCCCCAACCACCTAACGGTGCACGCCCCGCGCCCATGCAGCACCTGCCTACCATGCGCTATAGCCTGCCTCGCCCCCTACCTGTGCATGCACATGCGTGCCCTGCACACCCACGGTCTGCGCATGGCCTGCTGCTGCCTTGTCCCTGTGTGCTGCTCTGACAGCCCTTGACACCAACCTTTGACCACCCTTTTTGAGCCATGTTTGGGCATATATTTTGGATTATGTTTGGGCACCATGTTGGGCAATGTTCGGCCAACCTTTGGGCCATGTTCGGCCACCTTTTTGGGCCATTTTTGGTAACCTTTTTGGGCCATGTTTGGCCACTTACATGGGCCATGTTTGGCGCTCTTCTTTAGACAATTTTTGGTGGACTTCTTGACCCATTCTTGGACTATGCCTTAGGGCATTTTGGGGCCCATTTGGGCCATTATCCCAAGGCATTTTTAGAAATTTTTTGAGACTATTTTGGGAGCCATTTTGAATATAACTTAAACTATTTTGAACATTAATTGGGAGAGACATTTAAATGACATTAGGAGACCATTTTGGTTGAGTTAAATGGCAAGTCTTCACTTATAATTTTGGGAAAACATGGGGAAAGGAATGCATAATTAATTGAATTCACCTTAATGACCTTTCCTTTACTCTTCTTATTTCATTTCACTCACTCCCCAGGTTTGTGGAAATTCGGGGTGTGACAAATGGTTTCAGTTTCTCATCTTTTATTACTCCTAACAGCCATGCATGCAAGCATATATGTGTAGTTTCACATCATTTCCTTCTCTCTTTCTCTCTTTCTATATATATATATATATATCCCTCTCTTGGTTCAGTGGTATGGCAGAATGCTTTACACACCCTACAACTTATTTATCTTTTGGGGTCCGCATTACATGGATTCCCGTTGGTTGGGATTTGGTCCAATGGAATCACATTTCAGCTTTTGCATGGTTTTTAGTTGGTTAGGTTTTTGGTCCAATGGGATTTTAACATCACATCCTTGACTCTCTCTAAGGTTGACACCTCATCTTTTCATATACGCATTGCATGGATTATATACATATTAAGCTAACATTATAGCACACTAAGTGTTGGTAGCCTAGTAGGTAGAGTTTTGACACTCCTTACATAGGGTTTTGGTTGCAAGACTTGGCAACTCATTTTATACACTTTTTCTTCTTTTGTTCTGTTGGTGGAGAATATTATACTTTTATTTATTCAATACCCTTAATTTGTATATTTCTTAATTAGTTGATGTATTTTACGTTCATGAAAATTTCTCTTTTCTGTATTAATATGATTAGTTATGGTACATGCTTAAACATCTAAGCTTAACATTCATGTATTCCTTTATGAATTTCATCATAATTTTTCATATTAATTTCTTCTATCTTAATTCACTCAAGAACTATCATTATGACATTAGTGTTATGATCTAATTATATACTAATATTCTCTTAAAGCTTACTAAGCATCCCTAATTATATAGTAATTAGGTCGGGATGTTACAATCTCTAACAATCCCAACATTTGTGAACAATGTATGTAGGTTATTAGTTCCATGGTATCTTGATGTTAAGGACTTTACTATTGAAGTCAATTGTAATGTTAAAGAGAAATAAGATATTAGGGTAGCAATAAATCAACACAAAACATACCCTAAAAATGAGACTTTTATTACAACCTTAATCCAAGTACAATATGAGTGAGTACAAGGGGTTGCAATAAGGGTCTAATGGTGTGGTAATGGTGGTAAAATATGTAATATGGATGGTAGTAATTGTAGAAGTAATGACTAATGACTAATGCTAAACCATGCTAACCTAGGCCACTATGAATTACTACTAGGCTACGAGTTAGGCAATATAGATGTTAGGCATGTATAATTCGCGTTATGATAAGTGCATTGCATGAGTTTATGATGTGAAGTCATGTTGTTGAGAGGTCCCATTTGCATTTTCAATTTCAGTGTTTATAAATGCTAAGGGGTAGCGATTAATAACCACTATGGCCACATTTTGACGATCATAGCCCAATATCTCCACTTTTGTGATTCTTCTCCTCGCTTGGTGCCAACCTAGTTAGGATGAAGCTTGAGGTTGATGAATCTCTTGCATATTCCCCCCTTTATGCCTTTTTATTGATGCTTTGTTTGTATGTATATCTTGTACATAAGCTCATCAATAAAATTTCTCTTTTCGTTGTTTTAAAAAAAAAAATTCTCCACTTTTGTGATGCTAGGCCGCCCACTTCCCATGTACTCGAATGTGAGCTTTACTAGAAGGCTAACAGCTTCATGTATCCATTTATTGGCATTTTGTCCCCTAGCCACTTTAATATTTAGTTAACAACGACCTATATAATGGTCAATTTTGAAACTAATGTGGCCGACCTCTAGTATTCTATCCAGTCGGCGTGATCTCATGTTAGGGCATCCCTAATACTAGTGCATCGGTTGAGCCTCATGGTTAAGGCTTCAATGACACATGATCTGTGACCATGGGTCAACATATCAATGTCAGAGTATAATAGGGTACAAAGAATGAAAAACAAGTTCACCACAAAAAAGAAACCATCTAACTACTATAATAACCTTTCCTTTTTGTTCACATGGAAAATGACTAATTGATATTATTTTAATTTTTTCTTAATATTCATCTCATAATATGAGATATACCACTTTTTTACTTACATTTTTTCCCTTTCTCCATTAATTACCTATAGTGATTAAGAATTTTTTTTTTTATCAACAAAAAGAGAGATATATTGATGCAATTAAAGTGTATAAGGGATACAAAAATTACATCAAATACATCAATAAAAGGAGAGGTGCACAAAGAGTCAAAGCTGAAGAACCCCATCCTAATTAGGTTGACACTAGGCTAAAAGCTAAGAGCTAAGAGCTAAATCATCTACTAAGCATCAAACCAAAAAAGAAAAAAGACTCCCAGATCTTGTGAGATACTAAGATTACACCATATTTGTTAATATGCTTCCAAGTAAGGGCCCTGCTACTTGTAGACTTGCCTCTAGAGAATCAAAGCCAAACTGATTGCAAAGAAATCCAACTGAGGAGCTTGGCCCAATAACATGGAGAAAAGAAGAAAAACAAGAGGGAGATCTTAATCATGTCTCCCAAAGTTTGCATAAACCCATAATATATACCACCCACAAAATCAACATCAAGAATGATCATGAAGGAACCTGTTAGCTGCAACGAATCTTTCCAAACACAAGTTGATTGATGAAGGGCAACCAGTTAAAAGCAGTCAATGATATTCTGGAGGCGAAAAATGAAGTCGTTGATGGAATAATTGGATTGGCAAAGATAATACTTAATCCAAAGAGCAACTTTCACCTTCACAAGATCCAACACAACATCCCACTGAGGCCGAGGCTTGTTAAAAACACAATCATTTCTCTGCTTCCAAATGATCCACATAATAGCAAATGGAAGTGCATTCCAAATTACCCTATTCAACTTACTAAAGCTAAAGCTTGACCACCAACTGGGAGTGTTTTGGATGGAGTTTGGGTAAACCCATTGAATGTGCCACCAACTAATGCAGCTTAACCAAACTTTCCACACTTTTGGGCATAAGAGAAGCACATGGTCAATGGACTCAATCACCCCTCCACAAAAATAGCATAAGCAATCACCTACTTCTCTAAGTTTCCCAAATCCCAAGTTTGACATGTATCATTTTATAAAATTAGTTATAAAGGTAGATGAAGTATAAAGTCTTGTCTATTAAAACCTCAAGAGAGACCTCAAATGGCATTATGTGTGAAAAAAAGGGGAAGCCAAAGTAATGAATAATGACTCTCTCTCTCTCTCTCAATCAACGTTGCTTAGTTCAACCAAATTCTAAAGATGTCATCTTATGTGATTACTGACTAGATACCAACTATATATATGTAAACCAATTTCATGAGGGAGACACAACAACTACTTGACTTATACTCAAATTCTTGCCAAGTCATAATTGAGACCATGCATGTTTGTGTCATGATAATAAATAAATATAAAGAAATAGAGGACTTGATAAAGAACATCAACTAACATGCGTGCATATTTATTTGATTAGATCAGCGTGAGTGATAAAGATTCAATAGTGTATAGTTCCAAGGAAAATTAGTGGTGCTTTCTTGGTGTTAGGACCCTTATTTGAAATAGATCAGCTTAAGCACTTTTCTTTCTTGAGTGCAGTACTTTGGAGTTACCTACTCTTAACCTTGAGATTGACAAATTCTATTCATTAAAACAACTTTAAATTACGTTTTATAAATTAAGCTACGAATAAGTGACCACATATTTTTGGTCAATAATAATAATTGTAGTACTGACAAATTGTTGTCATTTATTTACTTTTTAAAAAAAAACTTTTGAAAAATCAGCAAAAAAAATTATTAAAAGGTTGTGACATCAGCAAAAAAATGGTTAAAAAATAATTGGAGTTCATTCATAATTGAAAAAAAAAAAGATTAAAAAGTTCCTTATCAACAAAAAAAAAAAAGTTATAAATTAAATCCCAAAGAACATTCTTTTTGAAACATCATATATTTGTTTAAATATTTTATTTTTGTAATGAAATTATTAGTGATCACAAGCATAAAGCATCGCAAAAAAGTATATATTTGTGACATTGTTTCATCCAATGCCAAAGAGGATATGCTATATCCCAAACAAATAATGGATGTGGCAATATTTATAGGGGGTTGAAAAAAAAAAAAAAAAGAAAAAAAAAGTGTCAAAAGGCACACCAAGTTCACTATTGAAGATTTGATGACGAAGCTGGAAGAAATTACAAAATGATCATAAAATCAGATTATATTTTATGCTGAGAACTATGAAAGATTGCTATAAAAAAACCAAAGATTCAACGAGGCAGGAAATATACAAAAGTTCTGCATGTTCTTAAAAGAGTGGCCAAAACGAGTGAGGAAAGCTTCATCGGTATTGGTTAGGAGAGCCATACCGATGTAGCGATATATATCGCTGCATCTAGTGTCATTTCCTTCTCATTCCTAAAAGGAAGGGAAGCGTTCAAGTTTCCATAGGGACAAGTGGGGAGGGGGAAATTATAGAAGTATTATTACCATCGACACCAATTAGAGACAGAATCGCCATCCAACAGAAAGTTCCCTTTTAGAGGCCATTTTTGTGCACAAAATATTTTACAAGAATTTAGGAACATTATTGATGCTGCACTTTTCGGCTCGCAATAAGTATGGACTCCGTGACCTGTAGAACACTCAAAAAGATGATCAAAGGACCACCGGATTGGCTCCGGCGGTAGCCGCTCCGATGCTTAAGTAAGTAAAAGAATTGAAAGACTGTATTGAAAGCCAAAGAATGAGCATAAGAAATAAGGCGTACCTCTAGGGTTTAATTTATAAGCCGTGGCTTTCCTAAGTTGATTAGGATTCAACGCCATGAATATAGGGATTTGATCATCGGAGATTGCGGTTACCTTGTGGAGCGTTGCATAGAGATAACCATAGAAGGTAGTTCCTTTGTTGAAGACTGCTTCCTTATTCCCTACTTGGCACCTGCTAAGGCGGTGACGAGTTTTGGAATGTTGGTCTGGACCCTGTGATCAGTTCTGGATATATATGTTCTGAAGGTGTATATTCGGTCTCTTCCGACCTGATGTAATGATCTGTATGCTTGAGCTTTTAGTCATTGGCTGAGTGAGAATCATGTTGGCTGAGTATGAGTTAGATTATGGTCATACGTGTCAAGTGTTGATTGGTCTGTTCTTTTATGGCATATCAGTTACTCCCCCCCCCCCAAGTCCTAGTTTGATGCCAGCAAGCAACTAGGGCTGAGCCTTTTTTTGGAGAGTCATGTGTCCCGTCTGTCCGCCTTCCAAGGCAACTGTTGGGGCGCCATTTATTGCGCAGTCGGAGATTAGGTCTTTTCAAGGTCATCATTGTTCTGAACCGTCATGGCATTTGGGCTTGGTGGGTCCCTTCTGATACTGTGCTTTATAAGTACGGGATGAGATTTCGAAATGACCTTTTCCCCGTCATTTTCACTGTGCCAGAAGATTTCATCCGCCATTGTTGGTCTGTGTGACTTTGAAGAATACTGACTTCCTGAGTTAGAACAGGTTCGACTGATTTTCCCTTTTCTCTCGCTTCTTTCTTCTTGAATCCGAGAATGATGTCTACTTCTTCTGAATCCCCAATTATGAATGAGGGAGTGGAAAGTCCTTCTGAGATGGTTGTTCCGTCTCTTGTGGAAGATGTAGGTAACCCTGCTCCCGAAGATATTGGGGAGAGGCCTGTTGATCCTCCCACTAGTCCTGGAGTTAGGATAGTTGATGCTTTTGAGGAGCCCCGAGACAAGGCTGGGGAGACCTCTGGTAGGTCTTCCCGTAGAAAAGAGGGTGAGAGTGCTGTCACTCAGAGCCTTCTGGACGAATGGAGGGTGAAATTCAAATTTCCCTCAAATGTGACCTGCAGAGTGCCAGGCCCCATGGATCGTCCCCATAATGTTGAAGCCGGGGAGATTTGTGTTTACCTTGCCTAGTTTGAAATGGGCTTGAGACTCCCATTGCCGGATTTAGTCAGGCAGTTCTTTTGTTAGTACAAGCTCTGCCCTGCCGACCTGAATCTCAATAGCTGGCGGCAGCTTCTAGGATTTGTGGTGTTGGGACACCTAAACAAGGTGGATGTGTCTCTGGACTTGATTCGTAGTAACATGGATCTGAAGTTCAAGCAGGCAGAAGGCCTTTTCTATATGTCCTTCGAGAAGGGGTTCCGACCCCTGTCCTTTGTTCCCACTTCCAACAAAACGTGGAAGAAGTGGTACTTTTTCGTCGGAGGAGGATGGGAGCATGAAGGCTTTCAGGAAGGAGAGGCCTCGTCGTTCCCTCGTGTTACGGGTCATAAGGGTGAGGCTTATTCTTTTAGACTTACTTTTAGCCTTGTTATGCCTTCCGAACTGATAAACTGATATATCTTTCCTTACTTGTGTACAGTTAAGAGTGTTTGGAAGAGGTCCGATTTTACTGAAGCACTGCGGGATCAGTACCGAGTACTGCTTTCGACTCCTGACCCGGCTCATTCTGTCATTATAACTCCAGTAAACTTGATGGCTACCCGTAATGTAGAGCTTAAGAAGAGGTTGACGTCGAAATGGGCTGTGCCGGAGGCCCTAGTGGTGGGGGAGTCTTCCTCCCGAGCTGAGCCTGATGCCCCCCTTGAAGTAAAGAGGAGGAGGTTGATTTCTGGCTCTCCTGAGCCAGCCCCTGCCGAGGCTGAGAAGGAGGCTGAACCTGCCGTCCCTGTTTCAGCTGCTCCTCCTGTCTCTTCTGGTCCGAGCAGGAGGACTAGGAAGGGGAAAGCACCTGCTGCACCGTCCGAGTCTTTTAATGAGCCGGACTATCATATTGCCAAGAGGGCATTTGATCAAACATGGGCTCATGGCCCACACCGATATAGAGGGGATGACCCCTCCAAGCTGATGACTGAGATGATGAATCTCCAGATGAAGATAGCTTTTGAAGCTTTTTCTTGACTTTTCTGTTTGTTTATTCGTTCAATCTAAACCGTCTGTCTTGCTTTGCGCAGAGTATGCATAGCTTGGCTGCTCTGATGGTGACCCCCATGGGCCTTGAGGAGGCCGAGAAGTTGAGGGTTGAAGTGGAAGAGATGAGGATGGAGCTTGGGACAGCCCGATCCAAGATTCAGAGCATTGAGGAGGATCTGAAGGAAGCTACCACCAACCTTACCGTGGCAGAGTCTGAGAGGGACATAAATGCTCAGAAGGTTGAGGGGCTTGAGGCGGAGTTGGTTAATCTCCGGAGTTCCTTCGATCAGAAGGTTTAGAAGGCAACTGATCATGCCAGGGTTGAGACTGAAATGATATTGAAAGATGAAGTTGAACAGATGGGTGATGAGCTGATCCTATTCGGTTTTGAAAGCTTCCGAACTAGATTCCAGATTCAGTTCCCAGGTTTTGACGTTTCATCAATTGTTCCCCCTGAACCTACCTCATCTCGTCCTGATCCAGACAAGACGGCTGGGGCTCCCGCCCTTAACTTGGAAGAGAACGCAGGCCCTTCTGGGAAGTCTTGAGGCTTCATGGGTTTTCATTTTTGCTACCTCCTTTTGATGTAATGAATGTATTCTTTTGATCAATAAAATTGACTTTCCTTTAAATTCTGCTCGTGTTCTTTCCTCCTGTGCAATTTTGTCGCAAGTGTGGCTGCTCTGAGTCTTTCGCATGTTAGATCAACTGTCCAGCAATCAATAGTCGCTTTTCGAACTTTGATATTTGTTATTGAATAGTGAATGTAGATTAACTTCAACTGTCTCATTATAATAAGATAAGAAAGTAAGTATAATCAGATAGACAGAGCCTGATAGAGTGGGAGTAGGCTTCTGTAGGGCTCTGAGATAAATTGCTATGAATCAAGAGCTTGTGGAGATAACCGGGCAGCTTACGCTTGTAGTTATGATGCTCGGCATGCTGTGTTCGAGTACTCAGGTTCGGGATATATCCGAGCTGTTCAGCCTTTGTCATATGACTGGTCTGTCATTAAATAGTTAAGATTGGAAGATCTAAATTTTGAATAGGGGGTCTGTACACTTAGACTTTGTTCCCCTCTCTGTCAATTCGGGAGCTTCAGTGTTGGATTGTGGTCTCTGTCTAGATAGTTCTGTACCCTGTCTCTTGGTATATCGAAGAGGCATATTTAATGCACTGTTTATTTATTCGATCGTCGTTTAGGATTTCGAGGCCACTCTCTTTTTCACCGTTGCGACGGTTCAGTTGGGTGGCTTTTGGACTTCAAGGGTCTATATAAATGGAAACGAGGGCACACGGTTGCGCTCAACTTTTTGATTTCAAATTGTCCCCTTGTGAGAAAGACTTCATATGCTGCCGGAGTTTTACCACTCGCCCGGAGATGATGGGTGATTCCTTGCCTGAGTTAGGAACGATTAAACTGTGGCCGAGAGTTAACCTTCTCCTATTTTCAGTCTCTAAGGAAGGATTGAAGGAGGTACAAGTCTTTTTGTTTCCTCTAGCATCCGATCGAGATTCTTCCGATTGGTGGTGGCCCCTCATTGATTCAACTGAGGCCTGGAGCGTTGGTGATGAAGACGAGGGTGAGTTGCCTCCTCTTCCTCACGTCTCGTCAGAGATCCTCGCTCCAATCGATTGGGGTGTGACAACTGCTTTGAGGGAGATGAATGTGGGCTGCCTCCTTCCCCTTGTGACTTGGCAGAGACCCTTGCTTCAATCTGTTGGGGTGTCATGCCGATTACAAAGGTGGAGAATGAAAAGTCTCCTGAGGCCCAGAGCCCTCATCATCCGTTGGTCATGGAGTTGATGATAATGATGATGAAATGGCCTGGGCGCTCCTTGATGCAGATTGGGGTTCAGCGCCCCTTCCTTTCAAATGGAGCCGGCGGCGGCGGCAATGGAAGTTGTGGATCCTGTGCCCCTTTATCATCCCGTGAGGGAAAGCCAACATGTTGAGAATTGTAGCTTCTATAATAGCTTCTGTAATAGATTCTGTAATAGCTTCTGTAATAGCTTCTGTAATAGATTCTGTAATAGCTTCTGTAATAGATTCTGTAATAGCTTCTGTAGTAGCTTTTGTAGTGATATGTTTGTACTGATGTAAATCTTCTGATTTATAAATAAAATTGAATCTCTTTTTCTCAGATCTGATGTCTTCGTATTCGATTGTGCTTTCTGTAGTTAAAATACTTTCCCGTGCACTTCTGAATGTTCTGAGAATGAATCAAAGAAACTTTAGAAAAATGCTTGAATCAAAGTGTTTCACTCCTGATCGGTACCATAGTACTTGTTGTTTGTTTGACAGATAAGCCAAATAATATAGATATCAGATTTTGAGGTGTTCCGATCTAAGAAACTTTAGTTTGTAGATGTCCGGGACTTCTGTCTTTGGATGGACTGGATCATAGAGTTTGCTAATCGAAGACGGACCAGGCTCGGAAGGCCTGTGCATTAGAGTGGTCCAGGCTCTAGAGGCCTGTATATTTAAGAAATAGACCAAGTATTTAAGACCTGTATACTATGGACCAGGCTCTGAAGGCCTGTGCATTATAGATGGACCAAGTACTGAGACTTGTACATTTATGGACCAGGCTCTAGAGGCCTGTGCATTTATAGATGGACCAAGTACGAAGACTTGTACATTTATGGACCAGGCTCTAAAGGCCTGTGCATTTATAGATGGACCAAGTATGAAAACTTGTACATTTTATGGACCAGGCTCTGGAGGCCTGTGCATTAATAGATAGACCAAGTACGAAGACTTGTACATTTATGGACCAGGCTCTGGAGGCCTGTGCATTAATAGATGGACCAAGTACGAAGACTTGTACATTTATGGACCAGGCTCTGGAGGCCTGTGCATTAATAGATGGACCAAGTACGAAGACTTGTACATTTTTGGACCAGGCTCTGGAGGCCTGTGCATTAATAGATGGACCAAGTACGAAGACTTGTACATTTATGGACCAGGCTCTGGAGGCCTGTGCATTAATAGATGGACACTTTATGGAAGTAAAAGAAAACCTCTCTACTGATAATACTTCCGTAAGTGTTCCACATTCCATGGCCTAGGAACAGGCTTCCCAGTCATGTCTTCTAGCCAGTAGGTGGTAGGTCGAACAACCTTTGTTACTTTGTAGGGGCCCTCCCAATTTGGTGACAACTTTCCCATGGTAGGATCCTTGGTGTTTTGAAAGACTCTTCTTAAGACGAAGTCTCCAACTTGAAAGCTGACTGTCTTGAGTCCTACCTTGGATTTGTTGACCATTCTCTATTGATAGGCTTCCATCCTGATGCTGGCCTGATCCCTTCTCTCTTCGAGTAAATCCAAGTTTTCCATCAGCTGCTGATCATTGGATTCTTGCTCAAAGGCCTCAGTCCTCAGGGTTGGCATACCGATCTCAACCGGAATTACTGCTTCTGTTCCATAGGCTAGTGAGAAGGGAGTTTCAGAGGTGGGAGTTCTTCTGGTTGTTCTGTAGGCCCAAAGAACCCCAGGGAGTTCTTCTGCCCACTTTCCTTTGGCTTGTTCCAACCTCTTCTTTAACCCGTCAAGGATTGTTCGGTTGGTGACCTCTGCTTGCGCATTTGCTTGTGGATGGCCTGGAGAGGCAAAGTGTTGCCTGATGTTGAGATTTTCGCAGAATGCCTTGAAGCCTTTACCAGTGAATTGTGTCCCATTGTCCGAGATAATTACATGTGGTATGCCGAACCTGCACACAATGTTCTTCCAGGTGAAGCTCTCAACTTCCTTTTCTGTGATATGTGTTAAAGGCTCGGCTTCGGCCCATTTAGAGAAGTAGTCGACGGCCACCAAGAGGTATTTTCTATTCGGAGGGGCCAGTGGTAATGGACCCACGATGTCCATCCCCCACTGAGCAAAGGGCCAAGGGCTAGGAATCGGGATAAGCTCATGATGAGGCTGATGTTGGTACGGCGCAAATCTCTGGCATTTGTCACACTTCCGAACATATTCTTTTGCCTGCTTTAGCATGCCGGGCCAGTAGTAACCCTGTGATAGAGCTCGGTAGGCTATAGTTCTGCCCCCATTATGATTCCCGCAGATTCCCTCATGTATTTCAGCCAAGACATATTGTGACTCGTCTAGAGCCAAGTATTTTAACAGAGGTTGAGAATACGACCTTCTGTAAAGCTTGTTGTTCAGGATCAGGTACCGAACCGCTCTGATTCGGATTCTCTTGGCTTTGTTTTTATCCTCTGGGAGGAGCCCGGATCTTAGGTACTGGAGGATTGGAGTCATCCAGTTCTGGGGCTGTTCATCAATTTGAGCAACTTGGGCTTCCTCAATACTGGGTCCTGGCTGAAAGGAGATTTTTACTGTGGAATTTGCTTCAGACTTGAGGCGTGAGGCCATATTAGCCAGAGCATCTGCTCTGTAATTCTGGTTTCTCTCAATCTTCTGGATAGTAAATGTCTGGAAGGAATGCTTCAAGTGGTTTACCAGTTCGGAGTACCGGAGCATCCTGTTATCTTTAATAGAAAATTCTCCCAAGACCTGGCTCACTACCAGTTGGGAATCAGAGAAGACGTCGAGGTTCTGAGCCTCGCATTCCAACGCAAGCTTTATGCGTAAGATTAGGGCTTCATATTCGGCTTCATTATTAGAAGCTTTGAATCCCAGGCTGACTGCTTTTTCTGACGCGAGCCCATCAGGGGACTGCAGTACCAGGCCTACCCCTGATCCTTGATTGGTTGACGATCCGTCAATGTACAGCAGCCAGGTTCCCGAAGTTTCGGTGACTTGTGCTTTGTTCTGAAGTACCGGGGTGAACTCGGCTACGAAATCAGCTAAGGCCTGCCCTTTGATAGAGTTTCAGGGTATATATGATATGTCGAACTCCCCTAGCTCCACAGACCACTTTACTAATCTTCCCGATACCTCAGGTTTCCTCAGTATTGACTTCAGAGGATAGGCAGTTGGGATCTCGATTGGATGGGCCTGGAAATTAGGTCGAAGCTTCCGAGCTGATATGACCAAGGCGTAGGCCAGTTTTTCTACTTCTAGGTATCTTTTTTTCGTGTCAAGTAGCACCCTACTGACGTAGAATATAGGCCTCTGCACTCCTCTGTCCTGTCTAATCAGTGCGGAGCTGACCGCGTTTTCGGAGACTGCAAGGTACAGGAGTAGCTTTTCTCCCTGTATTGGTTTTGACAGGAGCTCTGGAGAGGCTAGATACTCCTTTAGTTCTTGAAAGGATTTCTCACATTCTTCCGTCTACTGCAAATTTTTGCTGCCCTTCAGAGCTTTGAAGAAAGGTAGGCAGCGATCGGTGGATTTGGATATAAATCTGCTCAGGGCTGCAATCCTGCCATTCAGCGCTTGAATTTCCTTTCTGGTTTTTGGCGACTTTAGCCCAATCAGGGCTTGGATCTGAGTGGGGTCTGCTTCGATACCCCTTTGAGAGACAATGTATCCCAAGAATTTTCCCTTCGTAACTCCGAAGGTACATTTCGAGGGGTTGAGCTTCATCCTGTGCTGTCTGAGGATATTGAAGGTCTGGGCTAAGTGCTGGAGGTGGCTGCCTTTCTGAAGACTCTTTACCAGCATATCGTCGATGTATACCTCCATGGTGCTGCCGAGCAGTGGGTTGAACATCTTGTTCACCAACCGTTGATAAGTGGCTCCAGCATTTTTCAAACCGAAAGGCATCACTCTGTAGCAGTAGAGTCCTCTTTCGGTTATGAAGGCAGTCTTCTCTTGATCTGGAGGGTACATCTGGATCTGGTTGTATCTAGAGTAGGCATCCATGAAACTCATGAGCTCATGCCCCGCAGTGGCGTCAACCAGCTGGTCTATTCTTGGCAATGGAAAGCTGTCCTTGGGGCATGCTTTGTTGAGGTCTGTAAAATCAATGCAGACTCTCCACTTGCCATTTTTTTTCTTGACGAGCACGGTGTTGGCTAGCCACTCGAGATAGAATACTTCCCGTATCATCCTGGCGTCCAGCAGCCTTTGGACTTCTTCGTTTATAATCCGATGTCGTTCAGGAGCAATCGGCCTTCTCTTCTGTCTGACTGGCAAGTGATCCGGATCTACCATCAGTGTGTGAGTTATAAGATTAGGATCTATTCCCTCCATGTCTCTGGTCTCCCAAGCAAAGATAGAGAGGTTGTCTTTCAAGAACCTGACTATCTTTTCCTGCTCGGTGTGTGTTAGGTCTGGGCCGATGTACAAGTAATGTCCCTCTGCTTCTGAACTGACTAGTACTTTAATGGGCTCGCCAACAGGTTTGGCTCGGCTGTCGCGTCCCCTTGGGCTCAGGGGTTCTTCAATGCCGGATGGTCAATCTTCCACCTTAGGAGAGTGAGTGAATACCAGATCTGCACAATCCCGAGTGTGCTGTAATTGCTATTTAGGAGCCTTTTCTTTGAGGGCGATAGCGTGGCACTCCCGGGAGGTTGGTTGACACCCTCTGACAGAGTGAACGCTCTGATTGTGGACATACTTCAGACACTGATGGAGGGTCGAAGTGACTGCCCCTATCTGATGCAACCAGGGTCTCCCGATTATGACGTTGTAGGGAGACTTCATGTCTAACACCATGTACTCCGAGATGGTGGTCTTCTGCCCTTCACCCTCTCCTATAGTGGTAGGAAGGTCGACTCTCCCCAATAGGGTGCTGAGGTTGCCGTCAAAAGCTGCCATCACGGCAGTGGTGGGCTTGACGTTGTCATGGTCTATCCCCATCTATTTGAGCGGTTCATAGAACAATATGTTGACGGAGCTGCCAGTATCGACCAGGACTCTCCTTGTCTCGAAGTTGGCAATTCTGAGGGTTATAACAAGGGCATCACTGTGAGGGCAGTGTACCCCTGCTAGATCTTGCTCGGTGAATTGGATCTCCGGTACTGGCTTAATCCTCTTTTCGACGTTGGAGATCTGTAATACGTTCGGGGCGGCTCTGGCTTCCCGAGCGTATCTTTTTCTTGCCCTGTTGGACATTCCTGTGACAGGGGAGTCAGCATGGAGGCCGTAGATGACATGGTTGTTCTGCCTCTGAGGCTCGTTTCGTCCCTCCCTCTACTCCTGCCTTTGTTCGGGCCTCTGGTCTGGCCGCTGTTGAGGCTTGTCTTCTTGGGGGTTCTGCCTTCCGTCCTGCTTGACGAACTCCCGAAGACACCCCTTCTTTATGAGCTGCTCTATCTCATATCGGAGGGTCTTGCATGTGAGAGTTGTATGTCCATGATCTTTATGGAAATTACAATACTTACTTTGGTCCCGCAGACTGGGATCTCCTTTGATTGGTTCCGGCCACCTCAGGTTCTCCCGATCTCGAATCTGCTGGAGTACCTGGTTCGGTGTGGTGTTCAGAGGGGTGAAGTTGGTGAACTCCCTTGGTCCAGAGTTGTACACAGCTCTGGGTGCTGTTCTTTTCTCTGGGCTCCTGGCCCTCTTTTTGTTGGAGTCTCTTCTGTGATCCTCCTTCTTGTGGTCCTCCTGCTTTGGATTGTCCCTCTGGGTCTGATCTCTGCCCTTCTGGGACGTGCGGTTGGCTTCTTCCAGGTTGATGTATTTTCTGGCCCGATCCATTAATGCCGCCATATCGGCTGGAGGGCTCTTTGTCAAGGAGTCTCTGAACCCACCTTGGGCAAGCCCAGCAGTTAGGGCTGCTACAAGGAATTTCGGGCTGCAGTCAGTGATCTCCGTGAGTTCGGTGTTGAAGAGCGCAATGTAGGCTCGGAGGGATTCCTCCCTAGTCTGCTTGACATTCAGCAGGAATTCTAGCCCCCTTCTGAGCCTCCTGCTGGTCATAAACCTGTCCAAGAACTGTCTACCGAGCTCGTAGAAGCTGGTAACTGAGTTAGGAGGGAGGTTGTGGAACCACTTCAGAGCAGTTCCCTTCAAGCTGGTGATGAACGTTCGGCATATGAAGGCATCAGAGGCTCCGTGAAGGGCCATCGTATGTTGGTAATGAGAGGGATGATCTCCTGGATCTCCAGATCCATCGTACAGGGTGAACTTGGGCACCATGAACTTTCTGGGTCTCCCTTCTGACATGATGGCGTGAGTGCATGGGGTGGCTAGCCTTCCAAGCAGCCTGGCCAGTTCGTCTTGTTCTGGAGGGTTCTGAGGTCCTCTCAAGGTAATTGTCCCGTCCATCGACTCAGTAATTTCCTCTACCCTCCGCGGGTCTTTGAGTCTGACATCTTGTGAACCCTGCCTGACAGCCTCGGCTTCAGGGTAGTAGGGCTGATTACGCCCTTCGGACGGAGGAGGATTCCGAACCGGAGGGTTTGGTGCTGCATGAGGAGGCTTCTGCGGTGCCGGGTGTGCTCCCGAGGCCCTTGGAGTTGGGGCTCGAGTAGTGCTCCGGTAATGGATGTCGGGGACGAAGGCGGATGTTCCCCAGCCAAGGACTGTTAATGGCTGCGGATCTCGGCCAGCGCGAGGAACGCCTGAGGGGTGCCCAGGCTGGTTAGTTGGAGCCTGCGCATGAAGTTCTTCGTTCTCTATAGCAACAGGAGGTTGCGTTCCTGCAACAAAGTTGACCGACGGGCTAGGAGAACCTACCGCTTAGTTCTGCGTGAGTGTTGCCAGTGTTCTAGTGATGGCAAGCAACTGCTCCTGCACCAGTTCATTGTGTCATTTTATTGCTTCGATCTCTTGTCGCACAGGATTGGCCGCTGGCCCCCTTGTGCGGGGAGCAGGCGGCTGACGTTGAGCGTTTTGCGAATTCTGAGTATTCTGTCGTGGTCGGAGATTTGGTGTCATGGTTTTCCGGTGAGGAAAGAGTTGAGTTTATGAATAGAGCACTTGGAGATTAGTCGTTCCCACAGACGGCGCCAAACTGATGCTGCACTTTTCGGCTCGCAATAAGTATGGACTTCGTGACCTGTAGAACACTCAGAAAGATGATCAGAGGACCACCGGATTGGCTCCGGCGGTAGCCGCTCCGATGCTTAAGTAAGTAAAAGAATTGAAAGACCACAGACAAGATACAAGTGATCAGGCAGCGCTAGTTGCCAGAAGAGTTATGCAGATAGGAGGCGGCGACCCTTGTCATTCGAGGTTAGGGACCATGTGTTCCTCAAGGTATCTCCCAGACGAGGTTTGAAGAGATTTGGGCACGGTGGGAAGCCGTCGCCACGATTTATAGGCCCCTTTGAGATTCTTGGGAGGGTTGGTAAGGTGACTTATAAGCTGGTCTTACCACCGCAGCTATCAGGAGTTCATGATGTCTTTCATATGTCGATGCTAAAGAAGTACCAGCCTGACCCCTCTCATGTATTAGATTGGGTAGATCTTCAGTTAGAGGGGGGACGCTTCCTATGACCAGAGACCCGTAGAGATATTAGACTCGAGGGACCAGGTTTTGCGAGGCAGGACCATCCCTTTGGTCAAGGTTCGCTAGAACCATCAGGGGTTGAGGAGGCTACTTGGAAACGTGAGGCCGAGGTTCGAGTTAGGTATCCCGAGTTGTTTGATCAGTGATGTATTTTCCTTTATCTTATGTTATTTTAAAATTTCAGGACGAAATTTCTGTAAGGAGGGAAGGATGTAATAACCTGAAATTTTTTTTTTTCTATTTATAAAAATTTTCATGGTTATTATTATGGTTATTATTATTGTTATTTATCATTGTTGGTATTAAAAATGTGAGATTTATATGATGTATATATTATTATTGTTACATGGGGGTATGTATGTGTAGCATGTATATATGTGTGAAATAATTATATGTATGTATATATGTGTAGGATAATGCATGTGCATGTATATGTGAATATGTATGTATGTATATATGGCAGTGTGTGTGCAACCGACCTAGTGTGTGTGTGTCTAGTGTGTGTATATGAGTGGATATATATATATAGGTATAGATGTAAAGCAGCTTTGCATTTAATGTAAAGCAGCTTTGCATTTAATGCAAAGCTGCCTTGTAAGGGAAATTAGGGTGGCTGAACAGAGAAGAAAGGTCAAGGAAAGGGGCTGTCAGGTCTGATAGTGTAGAGAGAGAGAGAGATATAGAGAGAGAGAGAGGGAGAACATAAAGTGTGGGTCTTGATCTTAGAGAGATAAACAGGAAGAAAGAAGTGGGGGAGAGACCGTGGACATTGAGAGGAACACAGAGGGTGATCCAAGAGGTGAAAGGAAGAGGGGAGGAGTCACAACTGAGAGAAATCAGAAACTGGGGTAAGTGGCTTAGTTTCTGTTTTATTTTTTTTTTTAAGCATGATAATTAATTTGATGTATAGGGTCTTATAGAGCATGTTGTAATGTTCATTTTGCAAAAAGAATGAAAGAAAATGACCAAGAAACGAGGGAGAAAATGAGGGTTACAGGTTGGGGGCAATAATCGGGTTTTAGGGGTTTTGTGTTTAAAAACTTGCTAAGATCATGAGAAAGTGTTCCTCTTGAACACAGGAAACCTTTAGGATCAGAATGGGAGGAAAACAATGATTCAAAAGCCATAAAAAAGGAGGTTTGACAGTCGGCCGGAAAACTGAGAAGGAAAGAAATGAGGTAGATTCACTCCATTTCAATGGCCCCAAATTATGTTAAAATGTTTTAAAAACATTGTGGGTTAGTTTAGGATTGAAAATGGCTTTGAAAACACCAAGAAAAATCAAGTTTAAAAACTTGATTTTTGCAGTTTCCGGCGACTTCGCCTGAGAAGGTGACCAGAGACTCACCGGAACCCTACCGGAAAAACGGGGGGGAGATGAGGACTGTTCGGGTCCGGATCCGGGTTCGGTTCGGGTCGGGTCGGGCTTGGGCTGACCCGCCCCTGCCACGTGTCACTCCCATGTTTTAAATTAAAAGTTGAAATGGGCTGTTTGGCTACGGAGTTATGAAATTGAAATTGGGATTAAATTGGAAAATAGGGATATCCTATCCCTGTTTGGGATTAGCCACTGTTTGGCTATCCAAATTGAGAATAAGGGTTTTCAAAACTACAAAATTGCCCCTGGACTTTTAAAAATTCACAAATTGACCCTGTACTTTTGAAAATCTGATTTGACCCCCTCAGCTTTCGAAAATTGCACTTTAAACCCTAAACTTTTGAGAAATTACAATTTGACCCACCAGATTTAAATATTAATAAAATAATAATTTAATTAATTTAATTAATTTAATTAATTAAATATTCTAAAATAATTCAGAGTCCAAATGGGACAAGTCATTAGTGTATTTTGACTATCTCAACCATTCTGAGGCCAATGGTGAGGTCCGTTTTATGAGACGGAGTCCCGAAAAATAAAAGACCCGTGGTAACCTTAAAAATTACCAAAATGCCCCTGAATTGAGACGTAGTCAAACGAACTTCAAATTTAGTAAACAAATAGTGAAACTTTATTATCTCGAGCATTCCGAACTCAACCGTAGAGTCCGATTTTGAAAAGAGGTCTCAAAATGTGAAGACTCGTAAAGGTGTAAAATGACCATTTTGACCTTTTAAGCTAGGATGTTCGAATTGAATTCCACAAAAGCCTAAACCTATTTTCTTCGACGTTCCGGACTCAATAGTAAAGTCTAATTTAGCAAAATAGAAACTTATAAAATAAAGACATAAAATTTGTTGAATAGCAACATTCAGGAAACAAATGAACTGAGTCACATGTTATGATTTTAGGTACACGAAAGGGCAAGGAGAAGTTGATCTTATTCTCACAGTGATCCTACTATACTACGAGTACACCTTCCTGAGTTGAGGTCGATTATCAGGTACGATATATTGTGCTAAGTAAGAAATAGAATTGAGATTAGGAATACTTGTTCTGTTGCCTTGATTGTTCACATGTTTGCTTGATTGTTCACATGCTTATGTGCTTCATGCTATCTTGCTGTAAGTTGGGTGATAATGTGGATAATGATTATGTGTATATTGCATGTGTTAGTGTAGTGTGTGAAATATACTCTTTGAGAACTGTTGACACTATGAAATATATACTTGAAAGTATGCTTTATGTATGAATGAGATGCATCATTGAGATTACATTATGACATGATGAAATCAGAGCATATTGGCATAGTGTGATTCCTTGGACATGGCGTGAGTAAAGCACTTGGTGCTTTGCATTATGAGGGTGTAGATCCTGTGGTGAAAAACCCAAAATCGGCCATTAGGTACTTGCGAGCCTGACGGATTCCGGACCGTGAAGCGAGACATAGTCGGCGGTACTCATGCCAGCGGGGAAGGGCCGTATCATGAGACATGGGTGGCATAGTGTTGCATGGGTGTGTCACGCATACTGCTCATATACTGTATACTGTTCATATACTACCATCATGATATCGAATGCCATATAGAAATAACTGTACACTTGCACATGCCACGACTTTAGTTTTGTTTCCTGCATTAGCATTATATTGTACCAGCATGTTGAGCTGACCCCTTTAGTGAGGCAAACATTTCAGATGATGTCCCAGCTGTACGAGACGTGGAGATGATCTGATTAGGGACTATGTTAGGCCCAAGGGGCGCTTTTGATATTGTATAAGGGGCATAAGCCCGAGATTGTATCTTATTTTGTATGTTGTGAACAAATGGACCAGACCTTGTGTATGTATCAGAATAGTGTACGGAATGTATGTAATTATACTTAATCGTCTTTATTTCTTTATTATTCTTATTTTTTTTTGTCTCGTTACTCTCGCCACGGGTTCGCTGGAATTCGGGGCGTGACAACTCACCTCACTAATGCAACAATATAATAAAAGTAAAGGGAAAGCCTCAATGTTCACAAGGACCCTCATAATCTCTCGCACTTGTGATGACCATCTCACTAACCTTAAATTAAGCCATGAAATTATCTAGTATTTCATCACAATGTCATCAACATATCAGTTGTATTTCAAGGTAATTTAGTAATTTAATATCCTCCAATCACTATAATCATCCATAATACATCAACATCATAGTCTTAAAGTAAAGTCATCATCACCCACCTTAGTCTATATATAACCAAGACTAAATGTCGTGCAATATTAAAGACTAGTTTATTAATTTCAATCATATCTACACCATCAGATATCACATGTAGATAATGCAGTCTATGTATTCCAAATATGAAACCCAAAGGTAACACCTCAAAGGTTTTTTTTTTTTTTTTTTTTAAATCTAAAACATCAGAGAAGGTAACAAAAAAATTATCGCAATTTCATCCAAGGTTATTCCAACCCATCATCATTCTAGTCAACATATTAAATAAAGTCCCATAACCATTAAGATTCTTAGCAAAACTCTTCACCAATTTCAATCATGAATATACATCAATCTTCATTCACATGTATCACAACACATGTACATATAAACATGTTCAAACATACTCTCATACATGCATTACTACCAAATCAATCTGTATATAAAAAAAAAAGAGAAATAATAATCGTAGTACTATAATGGTTACTAAATCAGTATGCATATATGGAATTGACAAGCAACATTTTATAGCTAATACGTAACCCATAGTATCAACACCCAAATATAAGATCCATCCCCAGATTATACACGTACATAAATAAGCATACAACCTGCTATATAGGTAACTAGGTATGCACCCAACCCTATGGATATCCAGGTTTCTAGCTTATCTCCCAGACAACAAGCACATAATACAGTCCCTATTCATCAATAATCCAACATACCACATATCGTCCAGTTTTTACACACTAAAACAACAAGCACTCACCCAATTACATAATCTCAACCAGTCTAATCAAGTCAAGGTCTAACCTCTCCTATCACATAACAAGGTCCATCCTAAAAGGATCCACGAACACTCCACTATCCGACACAACATGGCCTAGGAACTGCACCTCCTGTAGCCCAAGTCACACTTCCAAAACTTAGCAAATAAACGGTGCTGCCTCAAAATCTGTAACACAACCCGTACGTGAAAGACCTGCTCATCCTCAGAATGTGAATAAATCAAGATATCATCGGCAAATACCATAACAAACTGATCCAAATAATGACTAAAGATTCAATACATCAAGTTCATAAATGTCGTCGGGGCATTCGTCACATCGAATGGCATAACTACAACTCATAATACCCACAATGAGTGTGAAAAGCTGTCTTCGCCACATCTTTCTTCCCATACTTCCAACTAATGGTACCCCAGTCTAAGATCGACTCTCAAGAAATATCTCGAACTCCTAAGCTGGCCAAACAAGTCATCTACCCTTGATAACGGCCACTTGTCCTCAATAACAACCTGGCTCAATCTCCTATAATCCATACACAGATGTAATGTCCCATCCTCCTTCGCGAACAATGCCGAAGCATCTCACAGCGAAATACTAGGACAAGTAAAACCCTTACCCTGTGAATTAGTCAACTGCTTCCTCAGCTAGAGTCATATAGTAAGGTGGAAAAAAAATAGGCATAACGCCCAGGATAAGCTCCATCATAAACTTTATCTCTCACCTCGGTGGCAAACTAGTCATGTCATCCGAAAAAACATCTAGAAACTCGTCCACTACTGGGGGTAACACGCTCTCTATAGTCCCATCCCTATTTGCTATCAAACTAGCCAACAACTAACTCTGACTTCCCAAACTCCTAGAGTCATATAAGGTGGTACTAAAAAAAAAATCTCCACGATCCCCCGTGAATTACAAGTTATCTCCCTCAGGTGTACATGCAGTCACTCTCCCCCTGTAATAGTCTATACTTACCCAAATAGCAACAACCGATCCACCCCCAATATAATATCAAGAATAGACATGCCAAGTATAACAAACTCAAAAGAAAGAATGCAATCAGCTACCCCTATCCAGTAATCTCTACAGATCCTCGTTAGTATCTCACTACCCCAACTAGTGAACCCTGCGATGGTAGAACGAGGCAATCGTCGCAAGTTCTAGAATAAAGTAAAATCTCCCAAGTGCAACATTTATTATCTAGATCTAGACAACACAATTATTTATAACTTTATCCAAACCAATCAGACTCATTCATAACCTTTACCCACGTATTTCTAAATGACAAGTGAAAACCACCATTCACTTTTTCGTACAACAATGCAAGCTCTCAAGTTCTAGTGCCTCAACCTCAATATTTTCACTCCAAGTACATTCACACAATTGTATCTTAAACACAAAATTCATATTCAAGAAATTCGTATCATCCAACTCTTAACCCGATATACAATCTCCTCCAAAACAACAATCAATGATTACCTTTTTATTCAATCACAATTCTGGAATCAGTCTTGTAAACTAAGCTAGAATTTGGTTCCTAACTGACACCTCGATTTGGCCCAATTCATGTAACTCATTATTTTCACAGAGTCTACATTCATAAGTTTACTAAATCACCCCACTCTGCTTATCACATCTAGTATCGATCATTTTATAGAACTAGGTAAGACAATAGCATTTATCTCTAGGTTACATCCACAGGCTACCACAATATAACTAATTCCAATTCAATACAGAAATCATTACAGCCCCTACTTTCAGATTCGCCTCCGTATTCTAATTCAATATTCATCCTAAGCATGAAATCAAAATCCAATTACATCGTAATCTGGATTAATCCATAACAATATTATTTTCAAACTATTCTTGTTTACACAATTTTTTTTTTCCTTAGACAAAAGACCATCAACCATCGCCTGAGAACCTAACACATCTCTTAGACGTACTTGCTTAATCAACACTTATACAACTCAAGTCAACCATCTCCCTCCATTATTTACACTAACCAGTGAACACCAAGTTCTAACACAGTCTTTTGCAAGGAGGGAATCCATTTAAACAATGAAATATTCACATTTTCCAGTCATGCTAGTGTTCAACTAGCCTACCAATACTCAACCCTAAGTGAATGCCATCCAAAAATAATACATCTCTCCACAAAAGAGTTTAACACAATGATATCTTTAAAACTTTTGGCACAAATACTCTAAGTATCCACCATCCAGTCCATACACAAAAATTCCCACAAGTCTAAATTCTTATTTTAGCATTTTAAGCCCTTATGTGTCGTTTTATTTATAGGTTTCTACCTTTTGGCATTTGTTCATTTAAGGGTTTTTTTTTTTTTTTTAATTCTTTTATCATTCCTTACTTTTATAGCTAGGTGATAACCCTTCATGGATCACAGCTCCTTTTTTTACTGGCTGATGGGGCAGCCATCCATCAACTGTAACGCAAGACCTGATACCAATCCAGTCTGTATAGATAACGTAGTCATAGTACTATAACCCATGAATATCGGTTACTAACCTAGCATACATATGTATAAAATCAACAAGCCATAATCAACAGCCAACACGTGGCCAACCACATAAGCAATGTAAATACACAACCCATCCTAAGAACGTACACATATACATGAGAACACAACCAATAAAGTATTTAACTAGGCCCACCGCCTACCTCATAAATAACTAGGCATACAATCTAATATAAGGATAACTAGGTGCACAACCTATATCTCCAATAATTAGGCATATGGCCTATCCTATAAAATATACGGTCATACCAATCTATATACCATTCATATCATACACTACACTGCATCAAATTACTTCATCACGCATCCTAGTCTATCATCAACTAACACATGATCGCAACAAGTCATGTTTCCAATAAAAATAACCACATAGCACACACGGTCTTATCACATACCACTGACAGCTTACACTAAGTCAATTGCCCTCTTCGAGGGTCCCATGGTGTTCAACAACACCTATCCATCGTCAAGCATTCTCAAATGAAAACTATGACACCCAGCTGTCAAAGGTTACACACTACACAAGGTATGCACTAATTTCAATTCATGTATCATAGTCCCATTGTGTTCAACAACACCCCACGGTCTTTAGGTATTCGAACCTAGGCTCTGATACCACGTTGTCACACCCCGGATTTCCACAAACCCGGGGGTAAGTGAAAAGAAATTAAAAGAAATAAATAAATGGACAATTAAAGAAATTAAAGTGAAGTTCACTCATTATTTCCTCAAATTAACGCTAACCTCTTAACCCGACATATGTTCCAATTAATTTAAGTTATATTTGAAAACGATCTTTGAAAACAATCTCAAATTAGCCCCAAAATTTATCATTTTTCTGGATTTCTTCCCA
The DNA here is from genome assembly GCA_008638375.1 of Nyssa sinensis. Classification (NCBI taxonomy): domain Eukaryota; kingdom Viridiplantae; phylum Streptophyta; class Magnoliopsida; order Cornales; family Nyssaceae; genus Nyssa; species Nyssa sinensis. The sequence goes on along the minus strand of CM018033.1, from coordinate 12,519,712 downwards.
AGTCATTTAGACCCCCTTTTCACCCATTTTTCAACCTATTTTTCCCTAAGCTTTTTAAGCCATTTCCTACCCATTTCAGCCCACTTTTTCCCTAATCTTTAGCCCCCATTTTTGATACTTTTCTCACCCATTCCGAGGTTCAGACACTTATCAATTGTTAATTTTTTTCCAAAATTTTGGGCATAGTTTCCTTTGTTTTTTTTCCAAGTTACAAAATATATATGTAAAATTTCATAAACATCCACCCTCACTCAGTGGCCACAACTTCCATCAATTCATATACATTCATCTAAGATGCATTTAAATGAAATATCAAGCATTTACTTGGGTCTCAACCCATGCAATTTACAATGGCCCAAGGCCAAAAGTTTACATCTTCTTCCAGGTATAAAACAAAATAAGTACATGTCCAAAAATAAATGCAACCAATTGGGCTTATGCCCATACATCCCAAAAAGTGCCCTAAGGGCCAAATCTCCAAAGAAGTCCGTATCCTCCCGTCCTTCAAGACTTGCACAAGTCTCAAGTCTCCAGGGTCTTATCTGAAATGGTATCTCACGAATGGGTCAGCTCAACTGCTGGTATGATCACAAGCTAATGCTAGAAACAAATCTAGGACGTGGCGTGTGCAAGTGTGCATTCATAAACCATGCATTTCCTTTCCCAATGATCAATGCAATGCAAGGCATCATGTATGACACACACATGTAAACTCTATGCCACACTCATGTCTCATGATACGGTCCTTCCCCGCTGGCATGAGTACCGCCACGTATGTCTCCTTTTCGGTGCGCCCCCGATGGAATGGAGTACCAACGGCCGAATTTTGGGTTTTTCACCACAGAATCTGCACCCTCATAATGTCCGGCACCACGTGCCACCCACACCATGTTTCCAAAAAACCATCTTATGCCAAGATGCCATGATTTCATCATGCAAACTTAATGTGACATTTCAACAAACACATGGTGTGCCCCTTTTCAAGTCATGTATTCCACCCCACAAAACGCTTAATTTTACACTTCCAAAACATCATTTACATGAATATACTATGGCCACACACCTCAAGGCACATTCAAACTGCAAAACCACTATACTAGCAATTCACAAAGATTATGCTAAACTTTTCACAAATTGCTAAAATTCCATAAAGCTTCCCCACCTCAACCTATCACATTTCCTTGATGACATCAAGTAATTTTTCAACATAAATACACATCAAAACATAGCAATCTAACACATAGACAAGCCACATGTTCTTCATAATGATAAAACATCAATTAAATCAAAGGAAATAAAAATCCCCAAATTTCTAACTCTAGGTTCTTCAAAATAACACCACTTAAATAACTTCCTAACCACAAATACATCTCTAAGCAGCTCAAATAACACATAGAAGGGTAGCAGAAGCTAGATCTATTTCTAGTTTAGCAAGAAACCATACTTAAATCAGTTTTTCTTAAAATGAGAAGGATGTACTTGCTGGATGGAAAAAATGTTCAGTGAGTATATAGTACTCATTGATCTAAACACTTTCTCAGAAGGAAGTTCGGCCAAATTCCCTCTTGAAATGTGTGTTTCGACAGCTTGAATATGTGTGATTTTAGGGCTTTTCTCTCCCTCTCTCCATACGGACGAAATATCTAGAGATTCTGATTGCTTAAGTGATAAGAATGAACTAGATGAGCTGTATTTACGGTGGGGAATCAAAGGGGCAAGGCCAATGACTATTTTGCCCTTAATAAGGCCATGAACCCCGTTACTCTACAGCTCATTCCTAAACACCTCAAATTGAAATTTTGTTTCATACAATGTTCATAAAATTATTTTAAATGAAAATTATTAGAAGGAAACATTTTCATTTGAGGTCGTCTTAGACCCGTTCCACCCGGGTCACCCGAATACCCTTTTTGTCCAATTCCGGAAACCATTTCCGTTTCGGCTAATTTTCATACAGCGGATACTTCACATTATTATAAGAACTTTAATCTTCTATGACACACTCTAAATATGTCTCTAAATAGGTCGTTCGATAAAAACAGTGTAAAAAGGCACTTTACCGATAAAACCGACAAAATTGATAAACTATGCATGCAAAGTGTTCTACCTCAAAAACGAAAAATTTACCCTCATTTTTTGGATCTCTAAAAGTATTTTTTGAAAAATTTTACTCTCTGTACCTTGTGTTTTTTGGCATACTAGATCTTCTGCTTAATATTCTTGGGTTGACCTGCCTCCACATTGGCTCTTTTGAATGATTTACTTTTACTATCCAAAAATAAAGTTAGAAAACCGACATTTATCATTTACTAGAATAGATTCTCATGTCCTCTACAAGTATCCTATGGAGCTATAATTTTTTCCATTTCGACAATTATCACTATAAAAAGTCCTCATATTTTGGGATTGCTTAGTCATTTTGCATGAACTAGAGGGTTGTGCAAATATAATGTTCCAATTTTGAGTTGCATGGAAAAAAGAAATGGAATTGCAAAATTAAGGGTGCTTTTTGTGAGAAATTAGTCAACATTGAAAAAAATAGCATATGGGATTTTTTTGGAAACTAAATTTATTAGTATAAAAGAATTTATAAATTAGACAAACGGTTTAATCAAAAAAGAGACTAATTTGAGGTGGACTCTTTCTGTAATAAAGTAGGTGATACACTGATACTTTTTAAATTTGGGAATCACTTTGATCATTTTCCAAGATTGTGTTGGAAAATGATTTAATGTTCGCTATAATCATTGCACACTGAGCCTTGGCAGCTTTAACATGTTCATTACTGCATTTTGTTTTGTTGAAAACCTCGGTATAGTTGATTAAAGTGATCTTCAACAAATTTTGGCACACCCCCTTCCCCCCAACTTGGATAGAAAAGTTGATGTTGAAAAACAATGTTCTTGTTAGAAGTTAACTTAATCTATTGAATACTTATAAAAAAGATTTGACCTGTGGAATCTTAACTTTGTCATGGCTACAATTATAGTGCTACCTTAGTGTCAATTATTGAAGCATGTTCATTTACTTATTTTTATGCAAAATGGTGAATAACCAGCAACATTAGATTTATAAACCCAGTTGATTGTTTGCAGGAGTTGACTTGCCCTTATGAGCTCATATAGGTAAGCACTGGTGGAAAGTTAAGCAAGCACAATGTTTATGTTCAGCAAGCTGGTCCAACCACAGTAATAGAGTTATCAACATTTCATATGTCTTTCAGTGATCAAACACGTGATCTACATAGTAGATTAGTCTTGGACCATCCTCGAGGGTTTTCTCGGTAACTTTACAAGTGTATTGTGGCCCATTCACAAGGACCAATCCTATTTGATGGGAACACAAAGTTCAACAAGTAAATTATGTTTCATACCAGCCTTCACGATTCTTAAAGTATTTGGTAACTTTATATTCTATCATCTATATGCATATGTCCATTCAGGTCATATAATCGTAGTAATTATCATTGCGTTCGATGTTCCAACTTCTTGAATTAGATGTGTATATCTTTCATATTGACATATTGAGTTAGTTTTTTATCATTTTATTAAACAGTTTTATGGACTCTTGCTAAATTATGCAAAATTCATTTGGTTGAACTTTGAAAATATCATTGAAGCAATAGCTATTGTTTGAAAATAATATTGATGTAATGGCTACTGATTGACCTAAGCAAACAGTTCACTTCTTTGGGTCAATTTTAGTCCTCTCTTTGGTTACTATTCCAGAATAAATTTGCAACATTTTGGACTCAATGAACTGATTTGTGACATAATATTTTGGGGCTTCCCTTTTCTAATTTCCCAATAAAGTAATGGGTTTCTCTACTTACCCACTTCTGAATCATTTACCAATGCATATAGACCAATCAATCCATGTGGCATACAACTGCAATTCCTTTTTCACATGAGGTTAAAGTAACATGTAAAACCATATAATTACTTCTCTTCAAATTTCTTGTTAAATATGTGGAGCATAAACATATGTCACCTGATGCTACATACAAGTGCGTGAGTTCTATTAGGCCAAGTGTGGTCTTTAACGTTGGTAGGTATTGTAACACCCCGACTCTGTATAATTAATAATTAAATAATTAATTATTAATTAATACCGGCTCAGAGAAAAAATCAAGGGAATTAACCCTAATCTCCCGAAGGTCAAGATAGACCGATAAAACAATTAAAACATGTTCGAGAATAGGGTACAATACCCGAACCTAATTACCAATTAATTAGGTGAAATAATGTCAATTTAACACTGATGGAATTCGAATTAATTAAACTACGGAAATCCCGAATGACTAATAAATGACACGAAACCTTTGACACTGTAGATAACTGAAATATGAAACTCTCGGAACAAACCGCATCGAAAAAGGAGTTACGAAATGAAAGTTATGAGGCAAACACTGAAACCGAATTACTGCGCAGCCAAACAGGGCCTTAACCAAAAATGGTGAAAAATGGCCAAAATGGTGGCTAAGGGAATTGAACCCTTCACCTTTGAGGGAATGACTTTTTCTCAAAAAATTTACCAAGTGGACTGCCATTACTTTGTGCACATATATACAACTTAATTGTATATATCTCTGAATTGCCCCAAGCCCCACCTCAAATTGGACCAATGAGGTTGCATGCAAACCCCACATGATTGCCCCCTCAGCCCACCTCAGCCCTAAGATCCCACTGTTCTCTGATGTATATACATCTATATACATATAAGAGATGTATATATATGGAATATGTAATAATATATATATATATATATTATCATTTGTGGAGGGGAAAAAGGAAGGGGTCCAAAATCAGAAAGGAAGGGTGGGTGTTGTATGCTCGGATAAGAGAGTCCAGAGAGAGAGAGGGCTGTAGAGAAATTGAAGGCCTTGCATGTGTATACACATGTGTCCATGGTGTGTGTGTCTTCATTGGAGATGCACCAAAAGGGAACTGAGACATGGTTGAAGCTCTGAAGTGCCCAAGGACTGAACCATGAAGCATGGGAACATGAACAGTGGTCGACCCTAAGGTATAAACACCAAAATTCTGAATTTTTTTCCTCTTAAGTTTTGCTTACTGTTTCAGTCAATTGAGGCCATATAAATTGCATGCATAAGCTACTGTGACACCTAGGGACGGATTTAAATAGTTTGAGAGAGCCTAGAAGGCTCGAAACACACCCTCCATTAGAAACTGCCATTGATGACCTCCCATACAGCAGGTCTGATTCGACTCTAGCCAAACCCATTTTGGCTTGCCTAGACCTGTTCTAGACCTCAAAAGGATCCTAAATACCTAGGTACTCGACCCAAACTCACACGGGAAGGCCCTCGAACATGGAGTTGCAGGTTTCGGCCATGAAACCCAACTCCCAAATCAGACTTCTAAATCATGTTTTTGGAATGGGATATTGACCCCCATGGAGATACGGTCACAAAGAAACAAAAACCATGGAAAATGGTGGAGAAACGAGGGTTTAATAGCCAAATTATCTTTTCGGCTATTCCTCCATATATCAAGCTATTGGGATTGATTCGAACCGTGAAATCGATGCCAAAGACTTGGCATGACATCCAGAAGATGTTTGAAACCAAAACAGGCCGAAATCCGTGCTTGAAATGGCACGAAAATGGAGAAAAACCGAACCTGCACTTAGGGCAACGGTGCCCTGCGCGTTGGAGAAGAAAGAGTTGACTCGCCAACTCATTCGAGTTAGGCCGAGTCGACTCATACACGTGGCAACGCATGAGCGTGCCACTGTTTTAATGGAACGACACCGTTCTGGGGCTAAACTGATTTGTTTAAAATCAAATTTTGCCTGTTTGGATGCGGGACTAATAAATTAAAATCAGGTTTTGGGGATAAGCTATCCGAGGATTAAAGGCAATTGGGGTTAATTGGATTATGCCATTTTGATTCTGTGAGGATCAGTGAACCGTTTGGTTCACAGTGATTTGGACCGGTTCACTTGGTGAACCCTTGAACCCTTGGGTTTGAACCCCTAAATTATGAAATTATATTTTGAACCCCAAATACTTTCTGGAAATTACGGATTTGCCCCAACAGTTCTGAATATTGCACAGTGGCCCAGATTTTGGGAAATTCCTTCATTTAAGCCCTGAATAAATTAATTAAATAATAAAATAATTATTTAATTATTTTATTAAATAGGTAAAATTATAATTTTACCCCTGGACATTAAATATGTCAAACGGAGTCCAAATAAATTAAATAAATAGTGTATTTTCACTATTTCAAGCATTCTGGACTCAATGGTACAGTCCGATTTTGGAAATACAGTCCCGAAAAATACAGACCCGTAAGTGATAAATGACCGAACTACCCCTGATGGTACCCAGACCCAAATAAAAATATCAGATAGCCTATTTTGACTATCTCGGGCATTCTGAACTCAACGGTGAGGTCCATTTAATGAACTGAGGTCCCGAAAAATACAGACACATAAAGTGTAAATGACCGAATTGCCCTTAATGATACACAGGGCCAATTAAACATAACAGACAGTCCAATTTCACTATGTTGGACGTTCTGGACCCAATGGTGAGGTCCATTTTATGAACTGACGTGCCGAAAAATACGACACATAAAATTACCAAATTACCCCTGATACCGTACGAGACCTAAACAAAGTCCGATTGGGACGAAACTGATACCGGTAGGAGCCCAGACACTAGTGAGACTGTATACTTGATTAGATGACGAATTGGGGTCAGAATTACACAAAACGTAAAATGACCAAAATACCCCTGAGCACTGTAAGTGCAAATTAGAGGTCGAATAAAGGTCAAACTGATCTGATAAATTATCATAGAGATAATTATGAACACTGAAGGGCTAAATAAGACTCCGAGACAGTCAATGCGTAAAACGAGAAATGACCGATGTGTCCCGACGATCTAAAGCAGATATCAAATGAAGTCCAAGGGACTTACAAATTTATACATGAGATATATGGGACGTTCTGAGGACCATGATAGGGTCCGGGGAAAAAATGACAAAATTACCATTTTGCCCCTAAGACTAAATAAGTACCCAACTGATACCGATTAAAGTCTAAAAGACTTAAAACTTCATATATACGATATATGGGATATTCTGAGGACCATAACAGGGTCCGGGATAAGAATGGAAAAATTACCATTTTGCCCATATGGTTAAAATGAGAACCTAACTGATACCGATCGGAGTCCAAAGGACGTAGAACTTTGTACTTAAGATATAAAGACTATTCCGAAGACCACGACAGGGTCCGGGACAAAAATGGTAAAATTACCATTTTTGCCCCTAAGGTTGAATGAGTGCCTAACTGATAACAATTGAAGTCTAAATGACTTAGGATATAATCCTAATAACTGCTAAGCCTAATTAAAGAATGAAATAGCCTCGGGTGAGACCCAATGGAAGGGCGATAGGCTACTAGGCTATCTTAGGTAATCCGATAGATACCTAAGATGATGAATGAGACCTGAATGGATGAGTTCTGATCTGTCTGTGATTGATGATTATTATTCAGGATATACGTGGAGATGCTTGACGTACCTGGAGGTTATCGGATTATTTATGCAAGGAATAAGCGTAAAGTTTGTGAGTAACTTCTGACACTGTTTTGATACTGTCCCTTGATTTACTGATCTGTTTTGAATGCAATTATTTAAGTGCAATTATTTAAATGCATGCCTTTCCGTACTATATCACTTATGACATGGTTTTAGTCCTTTTAAATAATTGACTATATTCCTGATCCCTGTGCTAGCATTCCGTACTGTTTTGCCCGTTTTGAACTGTTGAGATAAAATGGATATATTGAACCATTATTTCTGAAACGATTAAATAAACCATGTGATATAGGCAAAGAACAACATTTTGTTGTATCGTACAGCTTTGTATAGTATACTGTCTGAATGCTATATTGTTTAAATGTATGTACTTAATGTACGCCCTTTTTATCACATTCCACGTGATGTGCTTGTATCCTTCGAATTAGGAATTCCGTTCAGTTTCGATTATGTGCTGTCCGTTAATGATATGTCTGCCTCGATTGATATGTTCCGTCCGGTTCTGACATGTTCCGTCCGTTGATGATCTATCTGTCTTGATTGATATATGGTCCAGTTCCGTCATGATCTATCCGTTAATGATATGTCTTTGTTTTAACTGATGTATTGTTCCGTTCGATTATGTTATGTTCCGTCTGTTGATGATCTGTCTGTCTTGATTGATATATGGTCCAGTCCCGTTATGATCTGTCCGTTGATGATATGTCTTTGCTTTGACTAATGTTTTGTTCCGTTCGATTCTACTATATTCCGTTCATTGATAATGTGCCTGCCTTGATTGATATATGGTCCAGTTCCGTTGTGTACTGTTCGTTGATGATACGTCTGTCTTGATTGAAACATTGTTCAGTCCAGTTATGATTAGTTCCGACAGTGATGTGTCCTGACTTGATTGTTATATTGTTTCTACCCAGTTCTGTTATGTTGTGTCCTGTTCATGATTGCCTGTGTCTTGATTAGTGTATTGTTTCCGTTATAATTTTATCCGTTCGCGATATGCCTTTGCTTGACTGATGTATTGTTTCCGTTCGATTCCGTTATATTCCGTCCGTTGATGACATCTCTAGCCTGATTGATAGATGGTCTAGTTCCGTTATGTTCCGCCCTGTTATTGGTATGCCTTGTCTTGATTGATCATGTTCAACTCCGCTATGTTCTAGCCATTGATAATATGCCCCTGTCTTGACTGACTTATTGTTCCACTCAGACCGATTGTGATTCGTTCTATTAATGAAGAGTCTGTGTCTTGACCGATACATTAGCAATGGTTATTGTTTTGACCGATTGGTTATGTCATGTTCCGATCCGTTTGTATTGTTTGTTCAATTCTGTTTTATTGTACTAGACTGCTTATGAAATGGATTTATAAAAATAGTTATTTTTGAAATGACTAAATTATCCATGTGCCTTGGAAGCACAAAACTGGTTTTGAAACCCATGATAGGGAACCTGTGTTACTCACTGGGCTTATTTAAGCTCACCCCATTATTCTGACATTTTTCAGGAATTACCTCCATTGGATTAGAAGGTACTATGACATGACGTGAATAGGCCAAGTGGCATCGCAAGTAAGGATCTGACGGCACTGAATTGTAGAGACTGGTTTATTATGGATTGAACCTGGTTATTTCGGTGAGTGGTATGTTATGACTGACTTGACTGATATATATAGGTATACATGGCTCATGGAACTAATGGTACTCTAGAGATATTAGATCTGCTCTGTTGTTATATGCTTGATTTTAGATATGCTCTGAGATTAGAATTGTTGACTGATTGGATTTAGTCTTGCTCTGTGATACATATACTTAAAATGGATAAGTGAGTTGCATTCCCGTGACACAAAGAAAAGTTTTAAATTCTGCTGCATCTGACCCTACAGTTGGAGTGCAATTCGTCGGAAAGTTCAGAATTTGCCTTTGGTTGGTCGCGTCGCGACCGACTGGTAGTCACGTCCTCGACATCCGCGTAGGGTGGGGTTCGGGATGTGACAGGTATGCTTGATTCTTGCACAATAAGCTGGTTTTAATATTTACATTTCCATTTGATATCTATCTGGTAAGGATTAAAGGAATATTAGAATATGTACTAGTTACTTTATTATTTATATTTTTTTTCTTAGATAGGTGTTAAAGGAATATTTGATTAGTTGTAGCTCTTAATTGATTACATTGTGTTTCTTTTGTTGTGCAATAAGTATCATTTATAAACCAATCAATTGAAAAAAAAAAAAAAAGAAACTTATTCTGGTTATTTGAAGTCCTCCACTCTCAAAATAAAATATAAACAAAAGAATGGAACAACACCAACAATACTAATAAACTCTTAAATTACATTAAAAGTAAATGTGCATTTTTTTTTTGCTATTGTGACTATTATTATCTTCGTTCTTTAAGTTATACATGTATATTGAAATATTAAAATAATGATATACTTTTCCCTTGGTAGGAAATGATTTCTATCCAAAGTAATCGTATGAGGAGTAGATATGCTCAGTTAACTCACAAACAAAGGCATAATTATATTCAAAAGGTTACGAATGCAAGAAAAAGGAGGGCGTCCACAAGAAATAATGAGCAAAGTAATGATAGTGTTATTGATAAAATAACTAGATATGTTAGATTTACTAATGAAGAAAGGTTGTAATGTATTCAAAAGGTTAAGGATACAAGGAATAGGAGAAAAAGGCAGAGGATTAATTGGTTGCTTAAATCTCATATGGTTGTTGTTGACCATTAAGGTTTTTTAGGTTTATATGATCATCTTATGAAAAGTAGTTAGAAGTTCATAGTTAAATGGTGAATCTTATTTTAAACATTCTTAATAGGTTAGTATGATCCAGTATGTTCTGAATTACACCAGCTACACAACATGCATTATTGTGTTTATTGTGGTGCCAAGAAGTTCGAATATGAACCACCAATATTTTGTTGTAGGAATGGACAAGTCAAGTTGGTTTCCATTGATGTTCCAGATGCTTTATATTCTTTATTCACATCTCAACCAGAAGAAGGTGAAGACTTTTGAAAGAACATACGTGCTTACAATAGTATTTTCTCATTCACAACTTTTGGTGTCAACTTGGATAAGAATTTTGCATCAACGAGAAGAGGAATTTATATATTTCGAGCACAAGGATAGATTTATCATGATCTTCCAACTTTAGATCCAAAAGATAGTGACTCTTGCTACTTTTAGTTATACTTTTATTGTAAAGATTTGAAAAATCAGGATAAATTTTTTGTTTTCGTCAGTAAGGCACTATTCATGCACTATTTGTCGGTAGGGCACTATACATGCATCATTCAAACATAAGTCATTTTTAGAAGCATAATTTGAGTATTTCATAGAAGGGAAATATTCTTAAAATGTTAAAATACACCTCCTGTGAGAATTTAACCCTAATTGGAGATAGTTTGAAAAAAAGGGCATCCCGGGTAGCCCGGATGGACACGGCTGCACCCGTTGACAAGCGAAAATATCATCTAAAATAATTTTAAGAATTTTGATTAAAGCAGAATGTTAAATTGAGGCATTTCGGGATGGGTTGTAGTGTAACGGGGTCCTGCGGCTCATTAAGGGCAAAAGGGTCTTTTCACCCCTTGGCCCTTCAAGTATAAAAAGACACTTGGGATCCAAACCCATCAGAATTTCTAGAGAAAAATACTGCAGCTCGTTCTCGGAGAGAAAAGGAGAAGAAAACCTAGGTTTTTCAACTTTCTACCTTCCAAAACTCATCTCTAGCCTTGGAATCTCTCAAGGCTTCCTTCTGGGAAGTTGTTCCCCACTACAAAGGTTACAATCCTACCAATTGGTTCGGTATTAAAGTGAATGGAACTCCCTAGGGTTGAGAAAAACCCTTCTAGGTATGATATTTTTCTAAGTAAAGAATAGAGTTAATTCTAGGAGTGTTTTTGTATGTTGATTGTATGACTTACATGCTTACATATTATTAGAAAACCACCTAGCATATACTTACTTTGGAAAAACCTAAGGTTGGTACCTTGTGTACTTATGTATTCTTTGGGAATTTGGTGAAGTAATGAACCTGTAACTTGAATATATGTATAATTCATTGCATTCTAACTTATGTTCATGTAGACAAAGTCTTGTAGTTTGAAAGTTATGGTTTGCTCAATGTATTGGTACTTTGTGTACTTGTGTAATCTTTGAGAATTTGGTAAGGTTGTGAATATGTAACATGATTATATGTGTAATTGATTGGATTATATGCTATGTTCATGTAGATAAAGTTTTGTGGTTTAAAAGTTATACCTTGCTTTATGTATGATGCATTATTTAAGGCACACTCCATGGGTTTGATAAATGCCTCATTGAAATTACATAGAAAAATCAAGGCATCTTGGCATACGTGAATCTTTGGAAACATGGCGTGTGTTGAGCACTTTGGTGCTATGCTTTTTGAGAGTGTAGATCCTGTGGTGAAAAACCCAAAATTGGCCATAGTACTCGCGATCCAACGGGGACGGATCGTGAAGCGAGACATACGATTGGTACCTGTGTTCCAACAGGGAAGGACTGTGAAGCGAGACATGGCTGTGGCATAGAGTTGTATGTGTGTGTCATGCATATTGCCATTGCATTGAATTAATGAATTGAAAGGCATATAGCTTATAAATGTACACTTTGCACATGTTACGCTTTAGCTTTATTCTTATATCAGCATTATATCATACAAGCAGTCGTGCTTACCCTATATGGGATTACATATTACAGATGAGACTCTCGCACCTGCCCTCTGCGCACGCGCCAACGCCTTATGTGCCCAGCCCCTTGCACCTTTGGTCACTTGTCCTGGGCCATGTTTGGCCAACCCCTAGGCCATGTTGTCTAATTACCTTGGGCCATGTTTGGCCAATCCCTACGCCATGTTTGACCACTCTTTTGGGCCATGTTTGGCCACCCTTATGGGCCATGTTTGGCCACCCTTTGGGACCATGTTTTGTCAATACTTAGGAAAATATTTGACCTTTACTTAGGCTATGTTGGGCCACCAACCTTGACCATACTTTGTCATCATTTTAGGCTATGCTAAGCAGCCATTTAGACCATGCTTGGTCACCATCTTGAAGTTGGGTTATGAAAACACCTAGACTATGTTTAGCCTACACTTTAAGCCATAATAAGACATGATCTTGGAGATTAACAAGTAAAAGCCAATTAAAAAAATATATATTAATTTAATTCTTTTATTTTATTATTCTCATTCACACATCGGGTTTATGAAAATTTGGGGCATGATAGCTTGATATCAGTGCTTAGGTTTGAATACTTAGAGACTGTGGGGTGTTGTTGAACACAATGGGACCACGATGCAAAATTTAAAAAAAAATTTGTAAACATTATGTAATGTGTAGGCTCTGATAGCTTGGTATTAGAGCCTTAGTTTGAGAATACCTGGCGACGATGGGGTGTTGTTGAACACCATGGGACTCTAGAGGAAAGCGTGTGACTTAGTATGAACTATCGGTGGTATGTGATAGGATCTTGTACATTATGTGGCTATTTATACTTGACACATCACATGTTGTGTTTATGTGTTAGTTAATACTATATTATGATGCATGAGTACGTGATTTGGTGTAGTGAGATGCATGATATGGGTAATGTGTGTATTGGCATGACCGTATGTGGTAACTTGGTATATGTTTACATACATGATAGATTGATATTTGTTTGCCTTCATGATATCATGTAGCATTATGGGAGGATGCTATGGGATGTGGAATGCATTAGATGAGTAGAAGCTGAATTTCTAAACAATACTTGTTCCGACTATAAGATGCCATCCAAAACACTGGATTGAGATAGAGTAGGTCGAGGGAGAGGAAAAATTTTAGTTCTCAAACCTTTATCAACCTTTATAACCCTGATTGACGTGAGATCTAGGATCTAGTGTCTTGGAACAGTGGATGGGGTTTAGACCTCAGGTTATTTGGGCTAGTTGAACCTTAGCATAACTTGAGCATATGTATATTGTATGTCTTAAATGAATTTTTCCTTGCGAAAGATTGTGTTTGAACTTGGTAAAAAAAATAAAAATTTGTTGAATTATTAGTATTTAAAAAAAAAGTTATTTGTTGAATTAGATTATTGAATTATTAGTAGATTGAAAATAATAATAATAATAAAATAAATGAATAAATAATAATAAAAAATAATAGTAATAATAATAAAGAAAATGATCGTGTTATTTAATATAGAGAATGAATTGTGAATGGCATGGTTAGGTCAAGCTTGTGGGAAGTATGATTTTAAATGTTTACTTAACATGTAATTGGGGATGGATTGTTTGTTTACTTTCCGGGCGAATATAGACTACTACAGGGGGAGAGTGACAATATGTACTTGATATACCACAAACAGACACACCAATCACTTTGAGACACGTGTGCCCATCAGATTAACAAATCTCGATCCTACAGAGCTCATATATTTCGGACATACAGAACAGCCACAAGCCTTCAGGGTATTCTCATATATGTCTATCATACAGAGCAGCCACAACCCTTCGGGGCATTCTTATTTATATACCATTCAGAACCGATAAACTCGGTCATACAGTGCAGATGAAGCATTCAGGATATTCTCGTGTACATCTTCCAGACCTCCTGTTCTGGACAATATTTATTCAACACTGCATTTATGGTTTCCTTAACAACAGTTAAGCGGGAAATAAGGAAACAGTCTTCAACACGGAAACTACTATCTATGATTATCTCCATCTACGATTCAATGCTCCACAAGGTAACTGCAAATCTCCGATGATCAAATCCCTATATTCGTGGCGGCAAAACCTAATCAAATTAGGAGAACCACGGCTTATATATTAAACCCTAGAGGTACGCTTTATTTTTCTTATGCTCATTGTTTGGCTTTCAATACAGTCTTTCAATTCCCTTACTTACTTAAGCATCGGAGTGGTTACCGCCGGAGCCAATCCGGTGGTCCTCTGATCATCTTTCTGAGTGTTCTACAGGTCACGGAGCCCTCACGTGTTGCGAGTCAAAAAGTGCAGCATCAGTTTGGCGCCGTCTGTGGGAATCGACTAATCTCTACGTGCTTTATTCTTAAACTCATCTTTTTCCCCACCGGAAAACCATGGCACCAAATCTCCGACCACGACAGAATACTCAGAGTTCGCAAAACGCTCAACATCAGCCGCCTGCTCCTCGCACAAGGGGACCAGCTTCCACAACCCTATGCGACAAGAGATCGAAGCAATAAAACGACACAATGAACTGGTGCAGGAGCAATTGCTGGCCATCACTAGAACGCTGGCAACGCTCACGCAGAACCAAGCGATGGCTTCTCCTAGCTCGCCGGTCAACTTCGTTGCAGGAACGCAACCCCCGATTGCCACGGAGAATGAAGAACTTCGTGGGCAGCCCCCACTAACTAGCCTGGGCACCCCTCAAGCGTTGCTCACACTGGCTGAGATCCACAGCCATCAACAGTCCCTGGCTGGGGAACATCTGCTTTTGTTCCCGACGTGCATTACCGGAGCACTACTCGAGCCCCAACTCCTAGGGTTTCAGGAGCACCACTGGCACCGCAAGAACCTTGTCATGCAGCATCAGTCCCTCCGGTTCGGATTCTTCCTCCATCCGAAGGGCGTACTCCACCCTACTACCCTGAAGACGAGGCTGTCAGGCAGGGTTCACAAGATGTCAGACTCAGAGACCCGCAAAGGGTAGAGGAGATTGCCGAGTCTATGGACCGGACAATCAGCTTAAGAGGACCTCAGAACCCTCCAGAGCAGGACGAACTGGCCAGGCTGCTCGGAAGACTAGCCACTCCGTTCACTCATGCCATCATGTCCGAAGAGAGGCCCAGAAAGTTCATGGTGCCCAAGTTCACTCTCTACGACGGATCTGGAGATCCAGGAGATCACCTATCTCATTATCAGCATACGATGGCCCTTCACGGAGCCTCAGACGCTTTCATGTGCCGAACGTTCATCACCAGCCTGAAGGGAACAACTATGAAGTGGTTCCACAACCTCCCTCCGAACTCCGTTACCAGCTTCTACGAGCTCGGTAGGCAGTTCTTGGATAGGTTTATGACCAGCAGGAGGCTCAGAAGGGGGCCAGAATTCCTGCTGAATGTTAAGCAGACCAGGGAGGAATCCCTCCGAGCCTACATTGCCCGCTTCAACACCGAGCTCACTGAGATCACGGATTGCAGCCCGAAATTCCTCGTTGCAGCCCTTACTACCGGGCTTGCCCAAAGCGGCTTCAGAGATTCCTTGACAAAGAGCCCTCCAGCCGATATGGCGGCATTGATGGATCGGGCCAAAAAATACATCAACCTGGAAGAGGCCAACCGCTCAGCCCAGAAGGGCAAGGATCAAACCCAGAGGGATAATCCGAAGCGGGAGGATCACAAGAAGGAGGATCACAGGAGAGACCCCAACAAAAAGAGGGCCAGGAGCCTGGAGAAGAGAACAGCTCCCAGAGCTGTGTACAACTCCGCACCAAGGGAGTTCACCAACTTCACGCCTTTGAACACCACTCTGAACCAGGTACTCCGGCAGATCAGAGATCGGGAGAACCTGAGGTGGCCAGAGCCAATCAAAGGAGATCCTAGCCTGCGGGACCAAAGTAAGTATTGCAATTTCCATAAAGATCATGGACATACTACTAACACTTGCAGGACCCTCCAATATGAGATAGAACAGCTCATAAAGAAGGGACGTCTTCGGGAGTTCGTCAAACAAGACGGAAGGCAGAACCCCCAAGAAGACAAGCCTCAGCAGCGGCCAGATCAGAGGCCCGAACAGAGGCAAGAGCAGCGGGAAAGACGAAACGAGCCTCAGAGGCAGAACAACCATGTTATCTACGTCCTCCATGCTGACTCCCCTGTTACAGGAATGTCCAACAGGGCAAGAAAAAGATATGCTCGGGAGGCCAGAACCGCCCCAAACATCTTGCAGGTCTCCAACGTCGAAAAGAGGTTCAACCTAGGGCCGGAGATCCAGTTCACCGAGCAAGATCTAGCAAGGGTACACTGCCCTCACAGTGATGCCCTTGTTATCACCCTCAGAATCACCAACTTCGAGACTAGAAGAGTCCTGGTCGACACTGGCAGCTCAGTCAACATTCTATTCTATGAACCGCTTAAGCGGATGGGCATAGACCAGGACAGCGTCAAGCCCACCACTGCCGTAATGGCAGCTTTTGATGGCAACCTCAGCACCCCACTGGGGAGAGTTGACCTTCCTACCACTGTAGGAGAAGGTGAAGGGCAGAAGACCACCATCTCTGAATACATGGTGTTGAACATGAAGTCTCTATACAATGTCATCATCGGGAGACCCTGGTTACACCAGATAGGGGCAGTCACTTCGACCCTTCATCAGTGTCTGAAGTACGTCCACAATCAGGGCGTGCACTCGGTCAGAGGATGTCAGCCAACCTCACGAGAATGTCACGCTATTGCCCTCAAGGAGACAGCTCTGAAATAGCAATTACAGTACACTTGGGACTGTGCAGATCCGGTTTTCACTCACACTCCCGAGGTGGAAGCTTGCCCATCCGGCGTTGAAGAACCTCTGAGCCCAAGGGGACGTGACAGCCGAGCCAAGCCTGTTGGCGAGCCCATCAAAGTACTGGTCAGTTCAGAAGCAAAGGAGCGTTATTTGTACATCGGCCCGGACCTTACGCCCACCGAGCAGGAAAAGATAGTCAGGTTTCTGAAGAACAACCTCTCTATCTTTGCTTGGGAGACCAGGGACATGGAGGGAATAGATCCTAATCTGATAACTCACAAACTGATGGTAGATCCGGATCACCCCCCAATCAGACAGAAGAGAAGGCCGATCGCTCCCGAACGGCATCAGATTATAGACGAAGAAGTCCAGAGGCTGCTGGACGCCAGGATGATACGGGAAGTTTTCTATCCCGAGTGGCTAGCCAACACGGTGCTTGTCAAAAAGAAGAACGACAAGTGGAGAGTCTGTGTTGACTATACAGACCTTAACAAAGCATGCCCCAAGGACAGCTTTCCATTGCCGAGAATAGATCAACTGGTTGACGCCACTGCAGGGCATGAGCTTATGAGTTTCATGGATGCCTACTCTGGATACAACCAGATCCAGATGTACCCTCCAGATCAAGAAAAGACTGCCTTCATAACCGATAGAGGACTATACTGTTACAGAGTGATGCCTTTCGGTTTGAAGAATGCTGGAGCCACTTACCAACGGTTGGTGAACAAGATGTTCAGCCCACTGCTTGGCAGCACCATGGAGGTATACATCGAAGACATGCTGGTAAAGAGCCTTCAGAAAGGCAGCCACCTCCAGCACTTGGCCCAGACCTTCGATATCCTCAGACAGCACAAAATAAAGCTCAACCCCTCGAAATGTACCTTCAGAGTTACGAAGGGAAAATTCTTGGGGTACATCGTCTCTCAAAGAGGTATCGAAGCAGATCCCACTCAGATCCAAGCCCTGATTGGACTGAAGTCGCCAAAGACCAAAAAGGAGATTCAGGCACTGAATGGCAGAATCGCCGCATTGAGCAGGTTTATATCCAAGTCCACCGATCGCTACCTACCTTTCTTTAAAGCTCTAAAGGGCAGCAAGGCCTTGCAATGGACAGAAGAATGCGAGCATTCCTTCCAAGAACTAAAGGAGTATCTAGCCTCTCTAGAGCTCCTGTCAAAACCAGTACAAGGAGAAAAGCTGCTCCTGTACCTTGCAATCTCCGAGAACGCGGTCAGCTCCGCACTGATCAGACAGGATAGAGGAGTACAGAGGCCTATATTCTACGTCAGTAGGGCACTACTTGACATGGAGAAAAGATACCCAGAAGTAGAGAAGCTGGCCTATGCCTTGGTCATATCAGCCCGGAAGCTTCGACCTTACTTCCAGGCCCATCCAATTGAGATTCCAACTACCTATCCTCTAAAGTCAATACCGAGGAAACCTGAGGTATCGGGAAGATTGGTCAAGTGGTCTGTGGAGCTAGGGGAGTTTGACATAGCATATGTACCCCGAAACTCCATTAAAGGGCAGGCCTTAGCCGACTTTGTAGCCGAGTTCACCCCGGCACTACAGAACAAAGCACAAAGCGCCGAAACTACGGGAACCTGGCTGCTGTATATTGATGGATCGTCAACCGATCAAGGATCAGGGGTAGGACTGGTGCTACAGTCCCCTGATGGACTCACATCAGAAAAAGCAGTCAGCCTGGGATTTAGAGCTTCTAATAATGAAGCCGAATATGAGGCCCTAATCTTAGGGATGAAGCTTGCCTTGGAATGTGAGGCTCAGAACCTCGATGTCTTTTCTGACTCCCAACTGGTAGTAAGCCAAGTTTTGGGAGAATTTGCAATTAAGGATGACAGGATGCTTCGGTACTCCGAACTAGTGAACCACTTAAAGCATTCCTTCCAGACATTCACTATCCAGAAGATTAAGAGAAGTCAGAACTGTAGAGCAGATGCTCTGGCCAACATGGCCTCCTGCCTCAAGTCCGAAACAGACTCCACAGTTAAAATCTCTTTTCAGCCAGGATCCAGCATTGAGGAAGCATCAGTTGCTCAAATTGATGAACAGACCCAGAACTGGATGACCCCAATCCTCCAATATCTAAGATCCGGGCTCCTCCCAGAAGATAAAAACAAAGCCAGGAGAATCCGAATCAGAGCGGCTCGGTACCTGATCCTGAACAACAAACTTTACAGGAGGTCGTATTCTCAATCTCTCTTAAAGTGTTTGGCTCCAGACGAGTCGCAATATGTTTTGGCTGAAATTCACGAGGGAATTTGCGGGAATCACAATGGGGGTAGAACTATAGCCCACCGAGCTCTATCACAGGGCTACTACTGGCCCGGCATGCTGAAACAGGCTAAAGAGTATGTTCGGAAGTGTGACAAATGCCAGAGATTCACCCCGTACCAACATCAGCCTCAGCACGAGCTTATCCCGATTCCTAGTCCTTGGCCCTTTGCTCAGTGGGGGATGGATATAGTGGGTCCATTACCGAAAGCACCTTCTAGCAGGAAATATCTCCTGGTGGCCATCGACTATTTCTCTAAATGGGCTGAAGCCGAACCTTTGACGCATATCACAGAAAAGGAAGTCGAGAACTTTACCTGGAAGAACATCGTATGCAGGTTCAGCATACCACGTGTAATTATCTCGGACAATGGGACTCAATTCACTGGTAAAGGCTTCAAGGCATTCTGCGAAAATCTTAACATCAGGCAGCACTTCGCCTCTCCAGGCCATCCACAAGCAAATGGGCAGGCAGAGGTCACCAACCGAACAATCCTTGATGGGTTAAAGAAAAGGTTGGAACAGGCCAAAGGGAAGTGGGCAGAAGAGCTCCCAAGAGTCCTTTGGGCCTACCGTACAACCAGAAGAACTCCCACCTCTGAAACACCCTTCTCATTAGCCTATGGGACAGAAGCAGTAATTCCGGTTGAGATCGGTATGCCAACTCTGAGGACTGAGGCCTTTGAGCAAGAATCCAATGATCAGCAGCTGATGGAGAACTTGGATTTGCTCAAAGAAAGAAGGGATCAAGCTAGCATCAAGATGGAAGCCTACCAACAAAGAATGGTCAACAAATCCAAGATAGGACTCAAGACAGTCAGCTTTCAAGTTGGAGACTTCGTCTTAAGAAGAGTCTTTCAGAACACCAAGGATCCCACCATGGGAAAGTTGTCACCAAATTGGGAAGGCCCCTACAAAGTAACGAAGGTCGTTCGACCTACCACTTACTGGCTTGAAGACATGACTGGGAAACCTGTTCCTAGGCCATGGAACGTAGAACACTTGCGGAAGTATTATCAATGAAGATTTTTTTTTTACTTCCATAAAACTGTTCATCTATTAATGCACAGGCCTCCAGAGCCTGGTCCATCTATAAATGCACAGGCCTCCAGAGCCTGGTCCATCTATTAATGCACAAGTCTTATGACTTGGTCCATCTATTAATGCACAGGCCCTCAGAGCTTGGTCCATCTATTAATGCACAAGTCTTATGACTTGGTCCATCTATTAATGCACAGGCCCTCAGAGCCTGGTCCATATATTAATGCACAAGTCTTATGACTTGGTCCATCTATAAATGCACAGGCCTCCAGAGCCTGGTCCATCTATTAATGCACAAGTCTTATGACTTGGTCCATCTATTAATGCACAGGCCTTCAGAGCCTGGTCCATCTATTAATGCACAAGTCTTATGACTTGGTCCGTCTATTAATGCACAGGCCTCCAGAGCCTGGTCCATAATGTACGAGTGTTCACTCGGTCCATCTATTAATGCACAAGTCTTATGACTTGGTCCATCTATTAATGCACAGGCCTCCAGAGCCTGGTCCATAATGTACGAGTGTTCACTCGGTCCATCTACTAATGCACAAGTCTTATGACTTGGTCCATCTATTAATGCACAAGTCTTATGACTTGGTCCATCTATTAATGCACAGGCCTTCAAAGCCTGGTCCATCTATTAATGCACAGGTCTTATGACTTGGTCCATCTATTAATGCACAGGCATCCAGAGCCTGGTCCATATATTAATGCACAAGTCTCATGACTTGGTCCATCTATAATGCACAGACCTTCAGAGTCTGGTCCATGCTATACAGATCTTAAATACTTGGTTCATAAAATATGCAGGCCTACCGAGCCTAGACTACTTTAATGCACAGGCCTTCCGAGCCTGGTCCGTCTTCAATTAGCAGATTCTGTGATCCAGTCTATCCAAAGCAGAAGTTCCGAGCGTCTATCAACTAAAGTTTCCTAGGTCGGAACACCTCGGATCTGACACTTACATTATTTGGCTTATCTGTCAAACAAACCAGTACTATGGTTTCAACCAAAGGTAAAGTACTTCGATTCTGGCATTTTTCTAAGTTTTTTTATTTATTTTCAGAACAATCGGAAATGCATGAGAAGGTGCTTAAGTTTCAAAAGAGCACATTCACAGAAAATATCAGATCTGAGAAGAAGAAATTCAACTTTATTGATAACTCAAAAGATTTACATCAGTACAAAGACATTACTACAGAAGCTATTACAGAAGCTATTACAGAAGCTACGCTTGGCAACATAATGGCTCTTCTCCTGGGATGATAAAGGGGCACAAGATCCAAAACCTTCAAAACCGCCTTCATCGGCTCCATTTGAAAGGAAGGAACCCTGAACCCCAGTCTGCATCAAGTAGTGCCCAGGCCATTTCATCATCACTATCACTGGTCCCATGACCAACGGATGATGAGGGCTCTGAGCCTTAGGAGACTTTTCATTCTCCACCTTTGTAATTGGCATAACGCCCCAGCCAATTGAAGCAAGGGTTCCTGCCAAGTCACAAAGGGGAAGAGGCGGCCCCCATTCATCTCCCTCAGAGCAGTTGTCACTGCCAAGTTATAAGCGGGAGGAGGCAACCCACCTTCAATCTTCTTCTTCACACCGTCTGTTTCACCCCAGCCACTTGGAGCAAGGGTCTCTGACAGGGCGTGAGGAAGAGGAGGCAACTCACCTTCGTCTTCATCACCAACGCTCCAGGCCTCGGTTGAATCAGGGAGGGGCCACCACCAATCGGAGAAATCTCGACTAGATACCAGAGGAAACAAGAAGACTTGTGCCTCCTTCAATCTTTCCTTGGAGACTGAAAATAGGGGAGGGTTAACTTTTGGCCACAGTTTAATTATTCCCAACTCAGGTAAGGAATCATCCATCATCTCCGGACGAGTGGAAGAACTCCGGCAGCATATAAAAATCTCTCTTACAAACAACTCTGGGAGCAAAAGGGTTGAGCACAACCATATGCCCTCGTTTCCATATATATAGACACTGGAAGACCAAAGGCCACCCAGTTGAACCGTCACAACGGTTAAGCGAAGTGCTAGCTTCGAAATCCCAAACGGCGGAGGTGCAATAAATGGAGCATTAAACCACCCTCTCGGGAGAAGCAAAAGGCAGGGCCATACACGTAATACATAGGCTTTTAATCCTTTCCACGTATATGACGTGACGGTTTCTCCATGTCTTTAACACTTACAGGGCCACGTATACAATAGAGGTCCATCAACTATGACGTTTCTTGATTTCTAACAGGTCTGGAGGCAAAAGTTCTGATCAACCAAACTACAATCACAAGGTATCCACTTATTATTAAGTCTCCGAATTCAGAATGGACAACTTTGAAATACTTCAAAAAAGAAGTCCCCAATTATTGACCTAAGGCAAGAGAAGAAGCTCGGAACGCAGCTGCCTACAGAGGAAAATCTGATCTGGTATACACTAAACTCCAGAGCAGTGCTACTTACAACGATTATTACCATCAACTACATGTTAAAGCACTACAGAGCCACATAACCCAAAGATATGTACAAATGCTACAGAGCAATATAACTAAGGAGACGAGCATTAACCAAAAGACTGTTCCATTAAACAAATATATGTCTCAAGTACATTGAAAGATAACAAAATATAGATCCTAAGCCTGATCAGCAGGAACAGGATCAACGACAGGAAAAGGTTCGGCAGGTGCAGTATCAACCACCTCAGTCGGTACAACCACTTCCGTGGGATCGGCCGGGAGGACATCAGCCACTTCATCCTGGATAACCTCTGAAGGTTCAGATCCAGACAGCACAATGGAGGAAATGTCTAGGTCAGGAAACTTGGCAAGAAGTCGAGAGCGGAAGTTATTAAACCCAAACATAATCAAACGATGGGCCATTCCTTCCAGCTTCGACCTCATCTCTTCCTCATTGTCCACCAATGCCTGCTCCACCGCGTCATCGAGCTGTCTACGGTGCTGGTACCGCAAGCCATTCAGTTCCACCTGCAACCTCCTTGCCCGCTCAACGGCAAGGTTCCTCTCCGACTCCATCACTATCAAGGAGTTCTGACACTCCTTCAACTTCTCCGCAGAATCGTGAGCCTCTGACCGAGCAGTGCCAAGCTGGAGTCCCAGATCGTCCAG
This sequence comes from Nyssa sinensis, assembly GCA_008638375.1. Lineage (NCBI taxonomy): Eukaryota > Viridiplantae > Streptophyta > Magnoliopsida > Cornales > Nyssaceae > Nyssa > Nyssa sinensis. The sequence goes on along the minus strand of CM018033.1, from coordinate 12,496,168 downwards.
ATTGGCCCTAAGTTGGTCAAGCTCCTCCATAGATGGAGAAACCTTCACCAAAGCAGAAAGGGTATGCAAGCTCTGCATAACACAAAAAAATGACTCAACACCAGTATAAACGCTTAAAGGTAAGAGAAGTATGGGCCTGACGAGCTCACCTTAACCTGAAGAGTGGTCAAGTCAGCAAGAAGCTTCCCCGACGCCTGAGGCTTAATTTTAACTAAGCCTTTGGCCCAGAAGTCACTCAGAATCTTCTTGGCCCCCTGACCAGCAACATCAGGAGCCACCGATGATGATGCCCCCTTACCCGCTCGACGAGACGGGATTGGAGGAACCACCGTGATAGGGACGGGAGCCTCTTCCTCCCTTTCAGCAGGCCCGGGAGAGGACGAAATCAGCCTCCGCTTCTTCGGAACGGGAGGAACCACTGGAGAAGAAGCCTCCCCCACCACAGGCGGTGATGGCCCGGACTCCCACTGAGCCATCACATTGTCAGCAATTTCCTCAACACTACCCCTGGCAGCCATTAATTTATCAGGGTTGACAATGGAAGAATGATCCCTAATGCTGGGCTTCAAGAGCTTCTTATATTGCTTCTGAATCGAAGAAGAGAAGTCTGGTCTCTTCCACGCACTCTTAACTGCAAAGCAAGCACAGAAATTGATCAGTTCAACAAATTGGCAAACAAAACGAAGTCAACGCAGCCACGGAAAAGTTAAGCCTCACCCCTTGGCCCAGTGGTTCGAGGGAATGTGGAAGGTTGACCCTCGAAGTTCTTGAATTCCCATCCTCCTTTAATAAAGAAGTACCATTTCTTCCAGGTCTTGTTGGAGGAGGGCACAGAAGTAAGGGGTCTGAACCCACTATCAAAAGACATATAAAAAAGACCCTCCGCCTTTTGAAATTTTAGATCCATATTGCTACGGATCAAGTCAAGGGACACCTCGACATTATTCATATGCCCTAACACAATAAAGCTCAACAGATGTCTCCAACTGTTAAGGTTCAAGTCTGCAGGGCAAAGGTCAAACCAACAAAAGAATTGTTTTATTATATCAGGAAAGGGGAGTGTAAGACCCATTTCAAACTAGGCCAGATAGGCACAGATTTCCCCCTCTCTAACATCGCCCGGGCGATCCTGAGAATCTGGGACCCTGAAAGTTACATTATTGGGAAGTTTGAACTTCGCCCATAACTCCTTCAACATACTTTCAGTAATTACACTCTCAACCTCCTCTCTGTGACCAGATTGACCGGAAGTCTCACCCGCCCTATTCGGGGGCTCATCAAAAGCATCAACAATCCTAACCCCCGGACTAGAGGGAGGATCTACCAGCCTATTTTCATCAACGCTCACTAATTGCATTTGAGGATCGGTCTCAGAAGGACTTCCCAAACCAGAGTGTGATTCTAAGCCAGACATGGCGAACAAGAGAAAGAAATGAAACAAATGAGAAGAAGTGTAGAAGGAGACTAAAAGTCGAACCTGAGATCAGTAAAGGATTATGAACACCGGGTAACCTCCAAACTTTAGGATATGTCAAATGGCGGTCTGGTACTGTAGAAGTAAACGCAGAAGAAAGGTACGAAAGACCTTTCCCTCTCTTTATATATACGTTCGAAATATGAGCCTTCCAAGACGAGCCGACACAACGGTTGAGAGTAATGATGAATTCTCAAGTATCGGCTGCGCAATAAGTGACGCGTTAAAACCGACGTCTTGAGAAATGGGAAAGCAAAACGTATGACTCTTCACAAAACCCTCAACCCTAGTTAAAACCCTAGCTTTTAACAAGGGCTCGAGGGGGGGGGGAGTAGCTGATATACCACAAACAGACACACCAATCACTTTGAGACACGTGTGCCCATCAGATTAACAAATCTTGATCCTACAGAGCTCATATATTTCGGACATACAGAACAGCCACAAGCCTTCAGGGTATTCTCATATATGTCTATCATACAGAGCAGCCACAAGCCTTCGGGGCATTCTTATTTATATACCATTCAGAACCGATAAACTCAGTCATACAGTGCAGATGAAGCATTCAGGATATTCTCGTGTACATCTTCCAGACCTCCTGTTCTGGACAATATTTATTCAACACTGCATTTATGGTTTCCTTAACAACTGTTAAGCGGGAAATAAGGAAACAGTCTTCAACACGGAAACTACTATCTATGATTATCTCCATCTACGATTCAATGCTCCACAAGGTAACTGCAAATCTCCAATGATCAAATCCCTATATTCGTGGCGGCAAAACCTAATCAAATTAGGAAAACCACGGCTTATATATTAAACCCTAGAGGTACGCTTTATTTTTCTTATGCTCATTCTTTGGCTTCAATACAGTCTTTCAATTCCCTTACTTACTTAAGCATCGGAGCGGCTACCACCGGAGCCAATCCGGTGGTCCTCTGATCATCTTTCTGAGTGTTCTACAGGTCACAGAGCCCTCACCTGTTGCAAGTCAAAAAGTGCAGCATCAGTACTCATGAGGGAGATAACTTTTATTTCACGGGGGATCGTAGGGATTTCCTAATGTCACGTTTGTTTAACTCAAGGAGTTAGGGAGGTCGTAGTTATTTGTTGGCTACTTTGATAGCAGATAGGAGTGGTATTACAGAGAGTGTATTACCGCCAGTAGTGGATGAGTTCTTAGATGTCTTTCCAGATGACTTGACTAGTCTATCGTCGAGACGAGAGATAGAGTTCACGATAGAGCTTATCCCCGGCACTATCTTTATTTCCATTCCACCTTACCATATGGCTCCAGTTGAGTTGAGGGAGCTGAAGGAGCAGTTGACTGATTTGCAGGATAAGTGTTTTATTCATCCTAGTACTTCACTGTGGGGTGTTTCGGCATTATTTGTGACAAAGAAAGATAGGACATTACGTTTGTGTGTGGATTATAGGAGACTGAATCGGGTCACTATCAAGAATAAGTACTTGTTACCGAGAATAGATGACTTGTTTGATCAGCTTAGGGGTTTGAGATGTTTCTCAAAGATTGATCTTCAATCAGGGTATCATCAGTTGAGAATACGGGAGGAGGATGTGGTGAAGATAACTTTTCGCACTCGTTATAGCCATTATTAGTTTGTAGTTATGCTGTTCAATGTGATGAATGCCTCAGCAATATTCATAGACTTGATGCATCACATCTTTAGTCCTTATTTAGATTAGTTTTTTTATGGTTTTTGTTGATAACATTCTGATCTACTCACCTTCAAAGGAGGAGCATACTTTTCACTTACGGACTGTATTACAGATTTTGAGGGAGCATCGTTTGTTTACTAAGTTTTTGAAGTGTGAGTTTTGGCTTCAAGAGGTACAGTTTCTAGGCCATGTTTTATCAAGTAGCAAGGTATCCGTGGATCCTTCTAAGATTGACTCTGCTATGAGTTGGGAGAGGCCAAAAAATATGTTTGAGATCAGGAGTTTCTTAGGATTGGCCAAATACTACCGTCGATTTGTAGGGGGATTTTCTCGTCTTGCCGCACCAATGACTCGTCTAACGCGTAAGGGCATTAGATTTGAGTGGAGTGATAACTGTGAGTAGTCATTTTAGGAGCTGAAGAGGAGACTGACTTCATCACCTGTTTTGATCATACCTGAGGGAGGTATTGGCTATACAGTCTACTACAATGCGTCACGAGAAGAACTAGGTTGTGTATTAATGCAAGAGGGTAGGGTGGTAGCTTATGGTTCTCGTCAGTTAAAGAATCATGAGCATAACTATCCTACACATGATTTGGATTTAGTTGCCGTCATCTTTGCACTTAAGAGTTGGCGACACAACTTATATGGGGAGAGGTTCGAGGTGTTCTCAGATCACAAGAGCCTCAGATACCTTTTCATACAGAAGGACTTGAACCTTCGACAGAGGAGATAGATGAAGTATATAGAGGACTATGACTTTGATCTTCAGTACCATCCTGGGAAGGCCAATGTCATAGCAGATGCACTTTGTAGGAGACCGAGGAGCACTGTTGCTAGCATTGCTATTAAGGAGTGGGAGATGATGGGAGATGTTAGCGAGTTTGACTTAGACTTTGTCGAGTTTGAGGGACACGCCACATTATTCAGTTTGTGTGCATAGCCTATGTTATTGAGCAGGGTTATTGAGGCACAATTGCAGGACACAAAGGCAGAGTAGCTTCAAGCATGAGTTACTAGTACGGAGGGCTTTGAGGGATGGATAGTTCATTCTGACCTTAGCCTAAGGTATATGGGTAGAGCATTTGTTCCAGAGTCTCTTAGGGCTGATATTCTTCAAGATTTCCATCATTCACGTCTAGCAATACACCTAGGGGGCACTAAGATGTACCACGACTTACGCCACCAGTATTGGTGGACGGGGATGAAGGGAGATGTTGTACAATTTGTATCGAGATGTCTTACGTGCCAACAAGTTAAGGCTGAGTACCAGAGACCTGAGGGTTTATTACAGCCATTGGTAGTGGCTGAGTGGAAGTGAGAGTTTATTACTATAGATTTTGTGATGGGTCTTCCGAGATAACCGAGAGGTCATGATGCAGTTTGGGTTATTATTAACAGGTTGACGAAGTCTGCACATTTCCTACCAATTAGAGTGACTGATTTAGTGGATGTTCTCAGTAAGTTGTATATCCGAGAGATAGTACGACTACATGGGATTCCTGTTTCCATTGTTACAGATCGAGATCCACGTTTAACTACACAGTTTTGGCAGAGTCTTCAGACGGATTTGGAGACTCAACTATTGTTTAGTACTGCTTACCATCATCAGACTGATGGTTATAAATTTCAAGGGTAGTTGGGAAGATAATCTTGCTCTAGTAAAGTTTGCCTTATGAGGGTGTAGATCCTGTGGTGAAAAACCTAAAATTGGCCATGGTACTATCTATGAATCTTTAGAAACATAGCGTGTGTTAAGCACTTTGGTGCTATGCATTATGAGGGTGTAGACCCTGTGGTGAAAAACCCAAAATTGGCCATGGTACTCGCTATCCAATGGGGACGGACCGTGAAGCGAGACATATGATTGGTACTTGCATTCCAACGGGGAAGGACCATGAAGTGAGACATGGGTGCGGCATAGAGTTGCATGTGTGTGTCATGCATAGTGCCATTGCATTGCATTGATGAATTGGAAGGCATATAGCTTATCAATGTACACTTTTCATATGCCATGCCTTAACTTTGTTCTTTATATTAGCATTATTTCATACAAGCAGTCGTACTTACCCTATATGGGATTACATATTACAGATGAAACTCCTGGCACATAAGACTTGATGAACCTTGAAGCATGGAGGGGGAAATGGACCTTGAAGAAAATTTGGCCCTTGGCATAAGCCCAAATAACTTGTGTTTAATTTGGAAAACGGTGGACTATAGGCCTTGGGCCATTTTGTAATGTAAAGGTTTAAACCCAAATGACAAATAGGGTATTTTTGTTTAATGTGCATCACATGTATATGTTCAGAACAATGTAAGAAAAAAGGGTCATGGTAAGGATTAGATTCAAGTATGAATGTTGGTATACGAGGAGTTTGGAAAGTAGGCATTGAGCCTTGAACTTACTCGATAATGTAGGTGTATGTTCAATTTTTAAAAACTTGTGGCCATCAAGTGAGGGTGGATTGTGCATATACTTGTATATAAACTGTTATAAAATATTAGGTGAAAAATGCTTAGAAAACAAAGGAGACCATGTCAAAATTTTGTGAATTAAAAAGAGTTATTAGGTGTGTAAAATGCCCATATATAAATAGGAAGAGTGCCAAAAAGTGGGGGTTAAAAACCTTAAGGAAGTAGGTTAAAAATTGGAAAAATTAGCTTGGAGCACTTTGAAAAAAAATTCAAAAAAAGAAAAAAATAGGTTGCAGCAAATACACTGTAGCTATAGGAGCAGCCAGCAGCAACAGCCCAGCCCCCATGCACGGTTGTGTGCCGCACGCACACCTCACAGTCCCTAGCACCCCCGCGTGCTCGCCTGTGCCCTGCCCGCCTAGCCCCTTGTACCCTTGCCACCAGCCCTTGGCCACTTGCCTTGGGCCATTTTTGACCAACCCCTAGGCCATGTTGGCCATTTACCTTGGGCCATGTTTGGCCAATCCTTACACCATGTTTGACCACTCTTATGGGCCATGTTTGGCCACCCTTTGGGAGCATGTTTGGTTACTACTTAGGAAAATATATGACCTTTACTTAGGCCTGTTGGGTCACCAACCTTGACCATACTTTGTCATCATTTTAGGCTATGCTAAGCAACCATTTGGACCATGCTTGGCCACCACCTTGAAGTTGGGTTATGAAAGCACCTAGGCTTTGTTTAGCCTACACTTTAAGCCATAATAAGACATGATCTTGGAGGTTAACAAGTAAAAGCCAATTAAAAACAAATATATTAATTTAATTCTTTTATTTTATTATTCTCATTCACACCTCAGGTTTATGAAAATTCAGGGCGTGACATTTATAACACTAATAATGAACTTCAAAATAGAAGGAAAATACTTGAAAATGAAAATCTTAGTGAAGCAATCGTCAGAAAGTTGATGGAAGTTGTTAGAGGAAATCCATATGCTCAGTTCATACGCAGATTAAAAGATTGTGACCCTTTTCAAGATTTCCAAATCCATATTAGAAAGGATGTTAGTTTGGATTAACGAGTTTATAACTCGCCAATAGCTGATCAAGGAGCTACTATATGGATTGAAGGGAATGATCCTCATACACCATTAGAAAGAGATAATGTCATACATGCGCACTCTGGTCGTAGGCACAGAGTTAGACATTACTATGGTTGTTATGATCCATTGTAGTATCTTCTTCTTTTTTTGAATAGAGAAACCGAATGGCACCAAAATATAGCAAAGCACAATCATGAGGAGAGAAATGTTGATATATTGGAGAAAGATATATCAAACACACCAACTTTCACATCTACTAAGAGTATTTTCGAACAAGAACAAAAAGGTAACTTTTATATTAATTATTTATAAATATAAATTGACGCACTAAGAATTTTCAAAAGCCTGGATTCGTTGTTTTTATTTTTTACTATAATTATGCTTTGCATATTCTTATATAGGTGTTGAATATAAAAGTAGTAAAAAAGTATAATGCAGGGACTATTATAGTCACAAGTTGCAAATAAGGAGAACAAAGCAATCTACACTTTTATTAGTTGGTCGGTTGTTACAACAATATGCAATAGATATGTACATAAAGATTGAAACTACTCAGTTAGATTATTATCGGAGGCAACAATCAAATATCAGAGAAGATCTTTATCAAGGAATAGTTGATAGTGTGATGGCTAGAGGAAATCAAGTTGGACGAATAATTGTTCTCCCTACATCTTTTGTTGGTGGCCCAAGAGACATACGTCGTAGGTACCTTGATACAATGCCATTAGTTCAACGTTTTGGAAAGCTAAACCTTTTCATTATGATGACATGCAATCCTGATTGGAAAAAGATTCAAGATGAGTCACAAGAAAGACAACATCCTCAAGATAGGGCAGATTTGATGTAATACCCTGACCCGAGTTAGCATGTATACCGAGGTAGACCGGGTCGAGTAGTACACTATCAGTTGTAATCTGAGTTGTTTAAGCTCTATATCATGATATCATATGTACTGTACGATTTTGGAATGTGAATAGTGTCAGTTATCTAGTTAGTGTTAGGCAACGCCCAAGCAACCCAGAACCATGCCTTGTAATACGTGCACACACGTATTTTCATGCATGCATATGTGTGTACATATGCATAGCCCATAAAATATCAGTGTATGTATACGCGATTAGAACCTAGCTTTTACGTATATAAAGAAGTATATACATATGTATAAGATATGTATGAATTATGTAGTTACATATGTGTATGTATAAAATATGGTATATTATATATATATATATATATATACATGTATTTAAATACCATAAAAGAAAATAAAAAAAAAAAAAGCTGCATAAGCAGCATGCATGTAAGTGCAGTAGTGTGTGCTTGGGTGTATGTGTTATATATATATATATATATATGATGTATATATATATATATAAGATATTTTTTGAAAAGAAAAGAAAAGAAACATAAATGAAAGGAGGAAAATCAGAAGTGAAAGTCAACAAAAAGGGCTTTAGAAGGGGGAGGAATTGAGAGTGAGGAGACTAGGGCGGTAGTTTTGTGTGTGTATATATATATATATATATATGTGTGTGTGTGTATGAGATAGAAATCAGAAAAGAAAAGATTGATTGGAAAGGTTGTGGGCATTAGGAAAAGATACAGAAGCTTTAACCAAGAAAGAGGAAGAAGAGAAGGGGTATCCTACAGCAAGAAAAAAAAAAGTAGGTGAGTCCATATAGTTCTATTTTTAAAATTTAAAGCATGATAGTTAGATTTGATTATTGGATCTTATAGAGCTCGAAATATAGAAAAAGTTGCAAAAAGAATCAGGGAAAAAAGGCTAGAAATGAACTTGAACACAGCAGTTACAGGTTAGGATAATTTGAAGTTTTGTAATTTCATGTTTTAAACTTGATGTGAGCCATGAGGAACTGATCCTCGATTGTGCAGGAAGAAAACTAAGAAAGAAAGGGATGAAAACAGTAAAGAAATAAGCAAGAAATAGCAAAAATTCAGTCAGCTGGAGCCACTATTTTTGCTTGATTCGTAAAGTTTTAATAGTCCAAATGGAAAACAAATGTTAGATATGTGATCCTTATGAAAATTGGAAAGAAATTGCAATCGAAATAAGTTAAAAAATGGTCAGAAAATGGTCGCCGTCACCGGAGAAGGCAACGGAACCCTTCCGAACCCTCGCCTGAAAGTTGAGGGTGATGATGAACAGTAGTCTTGGGGTGCGACGCCGTTTGATGTTGAATAGGACCGATACTATGCCGTTTAATTAAACTGTTTTAAATTTTAAAACCCAATTGAGTCTGTTTGGTTATAAAGCTAAGAAATAGAAATTGAATTAAAAACCGGTTTGGATATCTTATCCCTAAATGGGTGCCTTGTTCGCTTTTTGGATTAAAAATCCTTTGAAAAATAAAAAGGGCCACAACCCTTGGGATTCGAACTTGAGACACATTGGAAGGAAGCCCAAGCCTAAACCATTTGTGACAGGCAAGCCCGTGTGTCTTGTTGTGCCGAAATATATATATATATATATATATATATATATATTATATAACTATAATATTAATTAATTAATTTAAAAATAGCAAAATAACCCGAAATCTAAATTAAACAAGTTATTAGTGTATTTTCACTATCTCAGATATTCTAAGACCAATGATGAGGTTCGTGTTGCGAGCTGGGGTACCGAAAAATAAAAGATACGTAAAAGTGCAAAATGACCATTTTGCCCTTTTTAGTATAGAAGTCCCAATTGAATTCTGCGAAAACCTAAACCGACTTTGTTCGACATTCCGAGTTCAATAGTAGAGTCTATTTAAGTAAAAGAGATATAAATAGTGAAGAGACATAAAATTTGATGAATAGCATTAGTTATGTAGACATATAGATTGAGATGCATTTTATGAATCATAGGAATGCCAAGAGAAAATGAGAAGGCGGTTTGACCTTCTAGACAGATACATAAAGAGGTAAGTAAAATCTGATTTCTACATGTGTTACATTCCAAGCCATGTCATAGTTCTTGTATATATATTGCCTATTGTACTCTATACATACATACCAATATTTATTGAGCCACATTGATATTGCCCTATCATGTGGGAAGCATTTATTGATTTCCATATATATCTCGATCATGATTGTACACTTGTGCATATAGTTCTTTTTGTACACTTGTACCTAAGGCCGTGAGGGCCAGACAGTTTTATTCGAAGTAGTCTAGTAACCGTAGCCTCAAAAACTATTGTTACGTCAGATTTGCCTAGAACCAGTTATGATTCCACTATACTCTTCGTGGATGATAGCATGATCCTGATATATTATAAGTGCCGGATTTGTGCTCAGTCACATCTCCATTTGATGCTTATTATGACCTACGGGTCAAGGTTCCACGGGAACATTTACTATGTTGCTATGCGAGGCATGGGACGTAGGGTCACATTGTATACAGAGCAATATTCATATAGCTTGGTTTGGATCTAAATACAAGCTCATAGGGATTTTTGGGCCCCACTAGTGCATCTCAATTTTGATATCTCTATCCTTTATTGTTGATTTCATAGCTTGATCATGTTATATTATTATTGAATGATCATGAGATTTTATAGCTTTCAGTTGAGTGCTTACATTTCATACTTGATATAGCTCATGACTATAGCAGTATGATATTGTTAGCATAGAAGATTCATTTCCTTATCATTTGACTTCTATCATCTTATATTGAGTATATATATTCATTGACTGGCTAGCATTCTTTTATACCCTTGTACACATGGCAGAGTAAAGGACTACTTACTGAGTTTTCATAGCTCATCAGATACTACATAACATTTTGCAGGCACAGATCTCGAGAACAAACCATAAAGCCTGATAGCTAGAAGGTGGACATTTTTGTTGAAGTTGCAGTGTAATATTTAATACAGACAGTCTTGTAGCTCTCCCATGTTATTCACGTCTTGGGGAGGACCAGTTGTTTAAGAAATTTGTATTCTGCATTTTGAGAACATTATATATATCACATGCAGCTTTTATTTATTTAATTGTTTAAATGCTTCCGCTATTTAGTTGTTGCATGTTAGTAGCACTGATCGTGTAGCAAGTTGAGACCCTTGGTTCGACAGTAGAGTCGGATCAGGTGCGCGACACGAGATCTACATAGGGTGAGTCTTGGGTCATAACATTTGACTTTAAGAGTTTTTAGAACAAAATTGGAAGACTTAAATGACCAATTATTCAAGAAAGTAATATTTGGGAAAGTTGCAGCACATGTTCATGTTATTGAGTTCCAGAAAAGAGGATTACCCCATGCACACATGCTAATTGTATTAAAGTCAAAATATAAAATCACAAATGCTGACCAATACGACAAATTTTTTTGTGTAGAACTTCCAGATAAGGAAAAATATCTAGATCTATATGAAATGGTTATAAAACATATGATGCATGGCCCTCGTGGAGAAAAAAATAGAAAAAAATCCTTGCATAGTGAATGGAAATTGTAAAAATCATTATCCTCGCTCATTTTGTGAAAAAACGATGTAAGAAAAGATGGATATATAAAATATAAAAGAAGGGATAGTAAAAAAAAAAGTTATTGTATAGAATGTAGAGCTCAATAACAGATGGGTGGTTCCTTATAATCCATACCTACTTTCGTGGTATAAATGTCATATTAACATTAAGATATGTTTTGGTTTAAAAGCAGTGAAGTATCTTTACAAATATATTTACAAGGGGCATGATAGAGTCGCTGTGTATATTGCTTACAATGATGGAGAAAATGTGATTGATGAAATCCAACAATTCTAAGATGCAATATGGGTATCTGCACAAGAAGCGCTATGGAGAATTTATGAAATCAACTTGAATGAGTTATATCCTGCAGTCATTAACTTGCACCTACACCTTCCAAACAAACAATTTGTAACTTAATGGGAGAATTAAAATTTAAAACAGATTCTCTGTTGGGATCATATATCTAATACAATGCTCACGGAGTTCTTCAAAATGTGTCAGCACCAAGAAAAAGCTAAAGAATATCTTTATAGAGAATTCCCGGAGCATTATATTTGGGATAGACAAAAAAGATGTTGGTATAAAAGGAAGAAATGAGAAGTAATTGGCCGTATAAATGGAGATTGAAGAAAAATGATATTATTTGAGATTGTTGTTAAATCATGTCACGGGGCCAACATCATTTGAAGATTTGTTAATAGTAGATGGCATAAAATTCTTAAGCTTCGAACAATCTGCACAAAAAAAAGGATTGCTAAAATCAGATAATAGCATTTTTGAATGTTTGAATGAGGCAACTTTGTTTCGAATGCCACATACATTTCGAAGATTGTTTGCAACTATACTGGTTTATTGCGAGAAATTTATGGGATACTTTGACGCAATGTCTGAGGATTTTAAAAGAGAGTCCGGGAGTTCTACCAATTCTCAAATCTCCAAAATGTTAAAAAGTTTAGAGTTTTTCTTAGAAAGTATGGGGAAGATTATTGGAAATTATGATTTACCACATATACCTTCAGATTGTCTTGATGCTATGAAAATATATCTAAGAGAAATAAAAGATGAAATGGCTATTAATATTCCACCAGATGATTACTCTATAGAATTGAACTTGATTCCAGAGCAACATAATGTTTTTTCATTAATATTAGATCGAGTGTGCTGGGAAGCAAGTGGCATATTTTTCATTGATGGCCTTGGAGGAACTAGGAAAACCTATTTATATCGTGCACTGTTAGCCAATTTGAGATCAAAGAAAATGATAGTGCTTGCAATAGCAACATCAAGCGTAGCAACAATAATAATGCCCAGTGGTCGAACTGCACATTCCCATTTCAAGATTCCAATTTCAGTAAATAAGACAAGTGTATGCAACATACCAAAACAGAGTAGAGCTATATAGTTGTTACATAAAGCAAGGCTAATAATTTGGGATGAAACTCCAATGGCAAAATAGTGGGCTATTGAAACACTTGATAGGAGTTTAAGGGACATCATGAACAATTAAGAGTCATTTGGAGGAAAAGTTATAGTTTTGGGGGGAGACTTTTGTAACACCCCGATCCCGTGTAATTAATAATTAATTATCTAATTATTAATTAGTACCGAATTACAGAATGATTTAGGGAATTAATCATAATCCCGGCAGTCGCCATAGACCGATTAAATAATTAAATATGTCTGGGGGGAAGGGTATTCTAACCGAACCCAAATTACTGATTAATTCGGTGAAATAACGCCGTTTTAATACTAACGGAACCCGAATTAGCTAACCCGAAAAATCCTGAATGATTAATAAATGACACGGAACCTCTGACACTGAAGATAACGGAAATAGAAACTGACCGGAAGAAACCGCGTCGAAAAAGGAGCTACGAAATGAAAGTTATGTAGCAAACACTGAAACTGAATTACTGCGCAGCCAAACAGGGCCTTAACCAAAAATGTGGAAAAAGGGCCAAATGGGAGGCCAAGGGAATTGAACCCTTGACCTTTGAGAGGGAATGAATTTTTCTCAAAAAGCTTACCAACTTGGCTGCCATTACCTTGTGCCCATATACACAACTTAATGGTATATAACACTGAATTGCCCCAAGTTGCCACCCGAACTGACCAATGGCAACCCATGCAAACCCCACATGATTGACTGAATCACCCCTACATCAGCCCACCTCAGCTCACATGACTCTCTGATTTTCAGTCATCTCATTGATGTATATACATATAGAGATATTATGTATAGGTATACTAGGAGAAAATGGTGATTCTCTAAAATCAAAATGTCTGCTATAATGAGAGACAGATCTGTTGGGGTAAGACATATAGAGTGAGAGGGCGGTTAGGTGAGGCTTGCATGTGTATGTGTTCATGGCTTGAGCGTGTATGTACAAGCTTGAGTGTGTGTGCATGGTGTATCTTCAAAAAGGGATGCACCAAAGAGAACTGAGGGCTAAGCAACACACGACTGCACTGGTGCAACATGCACAGAAACCACAACCGAGCCATCGATGAGGAAATGAGGGCCACTCCTTGGAAGGTAAAACATTAAAACTACTCTGAAATTTCCTGTTTGAATTTTGGGTACTGTTTTAGATAGTTCTAATCCATATAGACTGTGTAAATAAGCTACTGTGAGACCTTAGAACTGTTCTAAATTATTTGGGAGGGTCGAATAGGGTAGAAAACATAAAACCGAGACCCAACCGCCATGGATGGAGCTTCCCTGTAGCAGGTCTGATTTGACCTCCATAAAACTGAATCTTGATGGTTTAAACATGAACTAGACCTTCCTAAGGTGCCAAAACCACGGATCCAAGACCTAGAAACCTAGGTCTAGACCCTCAAAACCGAACCTGTGAGTCTCGGCCATGGAACCCAAATTCTGTAACGGGCTTTTAAACTGAAATTTTAGAATGGAGAGTTGAAGCTCCTGTTCTAAGGGTCACAAAGAACCAAACCGTGTGGACTTTGGTTGAGAAATGGGACCGTATGACTGAACTGAAATTCCCCACGATAATCGGCTAAACAGCACCCCATGCATGGCTTCGATCCATAAAATCGATGCCAAACCGTTGGCATGACATCCAGAAGATGTTTGAAACCAAAACAGGCCGAAAGACGCGCTTGAAATGGCACAAAATAGAGAAAAATCGGGACTGGTATTAGGGCAACAGTGCCCTACGCATTGGGGAAGATGGAGTCGACTCGGCCGAGTTGGCTGAGTCATACTGAGTTTTAATGGAACGGCACCGTTCTGGGGCAAACTGTTTTATTTTAAAATCAGTTCCACCTGTTTGGTTACGGTGATAACAATTAAAATCGGATTTTGGGCATAACCTGGACGTGGATAAGGGGCCAATTAGGGGATAACAGGGATATTTAATTCCGGTTTCTTGAAGGGTCAGAACCGGTTGGTTTTTAAGTGTTTTGAACCGGTTCACTTGGTAAACCCTTGAACCCTGTGGGTTGAACCCTAATTTAATGAAATTATATTTTGACCCTGAAACTTTCTAAAAATTACGAATTTACCCCCAACAGTTCTGAATATTGCACATTGGCCCAGACTATTGAAAATTTATACGTTTAAGCCCCTGCTAAATTAATTAAATAATAAAATTATTATTTTATTATTTTATTAAATTGGTAAAATTACGATTTTACCCCTGGACATTAAATATGTCAAACGAAGTCCAAATAAATTAAATAAATAGTGTATTTTCACTATTTCAAACATTCCGGACTCAATGGTGCAGTCTGATTTTGGAAATACAGTACCGAAAAATACAGACTTGTAAGTGATAAATTACTGTACTGCCCCTGATGGCACCAGACCCAAATAAAAATAAAAGACAGTCTATTTTGACTATGTCGGGCATTCCGGACTCAACGGTGAGGTCCGTTTAACAAACCAGAGTCCTGAAAAATACAGACACATAAAGTGTAAATGACCGTACTGCCCCTAATGATTCTCAGGGTCAATTAAACATAACAGATAGTCCAACTTAATTATGTCGGACACTTTGGACCCAACGGTGAGGTCCATTTTATGAACTGACGTGCCGAAAAATATGACGCATGAAATTACCAAAATACCTCTGATACTGTACGAAGCCCAAATGAAGTTCGATTGGGACGAAACTGATACCGATAGAAACCCGAACACTGGTGAAACTGTATACCCGAATAAATGACGAACCGGGGTCAGAATCTTACGAAACGTAAAATGACCAAAATACCCCTGAGCACTGTAAGTGCAAAGTAGAGGTCGAATAAAGGTCAAACTGATCTGATAAATTATCATAGAGATAATTATGAACACTGAAGGGCTAAATAAGACTCCAAAACAGTCAATGCATAAAATGAGAAATGACTGATGTGTCCCGATGATCTAAAGCAGATACCAAACGAAGTCCAAAGGACTTGAAAATTCACATATAAGATATATGGGACATTCTGAGGACCATGATAGGGTCTGGGACAGCAATGGTGAAATTACCATTTTGCCCCTAAGGCCAAATAAGTGCCTGACTGATAACGATTGAAGTCCAAATGACTTAAATCATAATTCTGATGACTGCTAAGCCTAATTAAAGAATGAAAGAGCCTCGGGTGAGACCCAGTGAAAGGGCGATAGGCTACTAGGCTGTCTTAGGTGATCCGATAGATACCTAAGATGATAAATGAGACATGAATGGATGAGTTCTGATCTGTCTGTGATTGATGATTATTATTCAGGATATACATGGAGATGCCTGACGTACCTGGAGGTTATCAGATTTGTTGGTGCAAGGAGATAACCGTAACAGTTTGTGAGTAACCCTGACTCCTGAACTGGTGTATAAGTTCTGTCTAGATACTATATTTTGAAGCTCTGTACTGTTTAGAATGTTATACTATTTAAAAAGCATATATTTAATGTACGATATGCCTTGTCCTGATTGATATATTGTTCCGTTTTGTTCCGACTTGTTCAGTTCCGATATGTCTCGATCTGATTGATATTGTACCGTTTTGTTCCGACTTGTTCAGTTCCGATATGTCTTGATCTGATTGATATTGTACCATTTTGTTCTGACTTGTTCAGTTCCGATACGACTTGATCTAATTGATATTGTACCGTTTTGTTCCGACTTGTTCAGTTCCGATACGACTTGATCTAATTGATATTGTACCGTTTGTTCCGTCATGTTCAGTTCCGATATGACTTGTCCTGATTGATAATTGTTCTGTTTTGTTTTGTCCGTTATGATCTATCCATTTCATGGTCTGTCTGTTACTGATATGTCCTTGTTTTGACTGACCTATTGATCCGTTTGGTTCTGTTATATCCCGACCGTTAATGATCTGTCTGCCTTGATTGTTCACCTGTGACTTGAACTGGTGTTTTGCTCCGTCTAATCCTGTTATATCCCGACCGTTAATGATCTGTCTGCCTTGATTGTTCACCTGTGACTTGAACTGGTGTTTTGCTCCATCTAATCTCGTTATGTTCCGTCCGTTAATGATCTGTCTGTCTTGATTGATATATGGTCCAGTTCCGTTATGATCTGTCTGGATTCTTGACTTGGTATATAAGTTACTGCCTAGATACTGTATTTTGATGCACTGTACGGTTTTAAATGTTAGATTGTCTGAATGCATGTTTTTAAATGCAAACTTTTATACTGTATTGTACGCGGCATGATTTTGTTCCGTCTTACTACTGTTTTGTTCGGTCTGTCTTGTTCCGTTTTATGGTCTGTCTGATTTTGTTCTGCTATGATGTGTCTGACTCTGGGTACCATTCTGATTATGAGCGGTCTGGCATAAGTAGGCTTGATTACGCGCCTAACTGATATATTGTTTGTTATGCCCTATTATATTCCGCCCAGTACTGACCTGTTCTAATATTGAATTAATTGCCTATACTCTCGATTGATATATTGGCATCATGCACTGTTCCATCTGTCCTGATTTGTTGTTCTGTTTAGTTCAGTCCCGTTTTATTCTACTTAAACTGTATTCGAGTAGATCTATAAAACTATTATTTTAAAGCGATTGAACTATCCTTGTGATTTATAAACAAGACCAGGTTTGAAACCCATGACAGGGAACCAGTGTTACTCACTGGGCTTTTCGAAGCTCACCCCATTCCCTAACATTTTTCAGGGATTATCTCTGATGGATTAAAAGACACCATGATATGACATGGTAGGCCAAGTGGCACTTCAAGTAAAGGATCTGACGGCACTGATCTGTAGAGACTGGATTCTTGTGGACTGATTCTGTTATTCAGGTGAGTGATATGATACGGCTAACCTGATTTACATGTACTGGATAGGTAATTATGGCTCATGGAAATAAACGGTACTCTAAAGATATT
Source organism: Nyssa sinensis (assembly GCA_008638375.1). Taxonomy (NCBI): domain Eukaryota; kingdom Viridiplantae; phylum Streptophyta; class Magnoliopsida; order Cornales; family Nyssaceae; genus Nyssa; species Nyssa sinensis. The sequence continues at coordinate 12,478,659 of CM018033.1, read as the reverse complement.
AGATCTGCTCTGTACTATATGTCTGATTTTAGATATGCTCTGAACTTAGAACTGTTAACTATTTTGGATTTAGACTTGCTCTGTGGTACATACCTTTATGGTGGATAAGTGAGTTGAATTCCCGTGATACAAAGAAAAAGTTTTAAATTCCGCTGCATCTGACCCTACAGTTGGAGTGCAATTCGTCGGAAAGTTTAGAATTTGCCTTTGGTTGGTCGCGTCGCGACCGACTGGCAGTCACGTCCTCGACATCCGCGTAGGGTGGGGTTCGGGATGTGACACTTTTGTCAAGTATTACCAGTTGTTCCTAGAGCTACAAGAGAAGAAACTGTCAATGCAAGTTTGGTGAAGTCATATTTATGGTCAAAAATGCAAAAATTAACTTTGACTAGAAACATGAGAGCAAGGCTGATGCAAACTTCAGTGATTTTTTGCTTCGAGTTGGAAATGGTGAGGAGCCAACAAACGAATAAGAGATGATTTTTATTCCAAATCAAATGGTCATCCAATATGAAAATGATGAAGTCTCAGAACAAAAACTTATTAATGACATCTATCTTTCTTTGGAACAAAATGCAAAGTTTGATGAGTTCATGACCAAACGTGTAATACTTGCAACCAAAAATGAATATGTGGACAAGTTGAATGAGAAATTAATTACAATGTTTCTTGGAGATGCAAGAACATTCAATAGCTTTGATGAAGTAGTTGATGATACTTATAACCATTATTAAGAAGAATTTCTAAATTTTTTAACTCCAAATGGTTTGCCTCCACGTAAATTGGTACTTAAATTTAATTATCCAATAATGTTGTTGAGAAATTTAGAACCATCAAATGGCCTATGCAATGGTACTAGAATGGTTTGTAGGAATTTTTAGAATAATGTTATCCATGTAGAGATTACGGTTGGACAACGTGTTGGATAACAAGTTTTGTTACCACGAATCTCGCTTTCACCTACAGAAAATCAAGGCTACCCATTTCATTTCAGGCAGAAATAATATCCAATACGTCTTAGTTTTGCTATGACCATAAATAAAGCACAAGGACAAACAATACCATGTTTAGGTGTTTATTTACCTTAATCTGTATTCTCCCATGCCCAATTATATGTTGCACTATCAAGGGGAATCTCGATGTCTACAACAAAAGTTCTCACTAAGCCAGGAACGGATGAAGTGAAATCAAGGGCTTGCACAAAAAATGTGGTGTATAATGAAGTTCTAAATTCATACAGGTAATATTATAAAAATATAATAACTAAGCTAAATTACATAATTGGAAAAACTCAAAATTTGTTTTTTCCTAAATTAGAAATTATAAAATAATAATAATGCAAAATTTTGTTAAGCAATTAAAAATTTGTTAAATGAAATGACTAAAATGGGCTTGGAAATAAAAATGAGGAAAAGAAATAAGGAGGGGCAAAAATTAAATTTCACATTTTGTCTTACTTTTGGCTTATAAAGCCAAAATCCCTACACACCTAAAACACACACTAGAAACGCACACACACACATTTGCGTAAAAGAGAGGAGAGAAAGGGAGGAAGAAAGAGAAAGCAAGGAAATTAGGAGATTCTTCAAGGATTTAGGACATATTTTGGAAGATTGAAAAAGCACAAACCCTATTCTACCTATAAGCACCAAGTGAAGTTAAAGATTTTGAAGATTCTAGCCAAAACCATCAAGAACATATTTGGGGTTTCTACCACTACTTGAAGAATTGAGGTAGGGGATTTCTAAACCTAGGTATCGGAAGTGTGTAGGTAGGTTCATTGCATGTCTATCTTATTGATTGCCATGGAATTGTGAATTTTTACATTTTAGGGCATATGTTGCATTTACCTTGAAAATATATGTATTAGTTGAATTCTTTTTATGAAATGAATGGTTTTTATCCTATCTTGATGTTGATATAACTCCCTATTGAAGGCGGAAAGGTTTGATTGGTGAAATCACAAAGGGGGTTTTACGTGTATTATGCTTGATATTATAAATGGCATGCAAAGTGTTTGTGAAATTGCTTGAATGAATCCTTGACGTGAAATAATAAAAAATTGATAAAGTTACTTGAATGCTTAACCCTTATGATGAAGATATGATAAATTATTAGCACAAACATGAATGATAAGACCTTGGAAGTGTGAGAATGAGCACTTGGAAAATGATGAACATAGGGCTAGGATTGGGCACGTCAATTGTGTGATTTTAAGTGTGGTGAGATTGCGCTTACCTGGGGTTTTGACTAATGTTCGAGATGGTGTCTCCCTTCGGCTTGTAAGCCGTAAACCCACGCGGGTGGTCATATGTCTCCATCGAGTTAGTAGCCCATAAAGCCCACAAGGCTTACCAGGGGCTAACTAGGAATATAGTCTTGGGATTAAGACTTAAGAGAAGAAAATGGAAACTTTTAATACTTGAAAGAACTCAATGGAATAAAACCTTAAATTTTGGAATAATATACATTTCTTACCTTGATAATGCTTTTTGGTAAAGCTTATATGCTTTAGCAGATGAGAACTTAGTAATTGGTTTGAATTCTTATTGTTGACAAAGCATGCTTGATGAGCACTTGGTTGTCACTATACCTACGCAAGCATATACATGCCACCACATGTTCTTGCCTATGTTTACATTTCTTCTACTAGGGTTGTTAAACTGACCCCTACCTGATGTAGGAGTAGGCAAGGAAACGACCGCAAATTAAAGGACCACTATCACCAAGCTATTTTTGAGAAGATATTATTTTTGTATAGTTAGATGACCATCATGTGAAATATATATTTATTTTCATTTTTGAATAACTCTTGAACATATATATATATATATTTGATATATGTCATTTTGGGTAGAAATTAAAGAACTATTGAAATCTCCTTTAAAAGGACCTTTATTTTGTTCACTTGGACATCATGAAATTTTCGTGAGGAGTTTTCTTACTTGTGCACTTAGTTTTGGAAATGAAACATGTAGTTGTAGTTTAAATTATATATAACTAGATGTGAACTGATATTGGTATGAGTTTAACATTTCTGTTGAAGGCAGTGTAGAACAACCCACTTTAAAAGACCAAATGTCCTACATTCTATGGAATTAGAATCTCATATTTTATACAATTAAATCTCCTTGTATTAGCTTTCAAATGGCACAAGAATGACCTTATTGAGGGAGTTATGCTGATTTTAAAAAACCTGCGCAAACTGCCACTGTTTACAAATCAGTCCATAACTCGAGTTCCAGGTACTGTTTTCGAGTGCTTTCAATTTCTATGAAAATTAGACTTGTATAGATCTAAAAAATCAAAGAAATTTTTTCATTTTTGCTGGTAGGCACTATTCATGCACCGTTTGCCGGTAGGGCATTATACATGCATCATTTAGGAATAAGTCATCATTAGAAGCATAATTTGAGTATGTTATAGAAGAGAAACATGCTTAAAATATTAAAATACACCTCTTGTGAGAGTTTGAGCCTAATCGGAGATAGTTTGAAAATTTGGACCAAAAGGCCAACCCGGGAGGACTCGGCCAAAACTGCCAACGGGCAAAAATAAATTTTTTGAAAAAATAAAATTTAAAATAATTTAAAGAACTTTGGTTAAAGCAAAATATCGAATTGAGGCATTTCGGGATGGGTTATAGTGTAACAGGGTCCCGAACTCATTAAGGGCAAAATCTTTTTGCCCCTTGACCCCTTTATTATAAATAGGACCCCTTAGTGTAAAAATTACAAAATTTGGTCTAGAGAAAGCACAATAGCTCGTTCATGGAGAGAAAAGTGAAGAAAACCTAAGTTTCTCCAACTTTCAAGCCTCCAAAACTCACTTCTAAGCTTAGATTTTCACAATACTTCCTTTTAAGAAGTTGTTCCCCACGTCAAGCGATACATTTTCATCGATTGGTTCGGCTGCACAACATACACAACTCCCTAAGGTTGAGAAAAATCCTTTTAGGTATGATATCTTGCTAAGTAAAGAATAGGGTTAAGTTTAGGAGTGTTTTATATGTTGATTGAGTGATTTATATGTTTACTTGTTAGAAATTCACTTAGGATGTAGTTACTTTGAAAAACCTAGAGTTGGTAATTTGTATACTTGTGTGTTCTTTGAGTTATTTGAGATTTTGTCAAAATGATGAACATGTAACTTGAATATATGTTTAATTCTTTACATTGTGGCTTATGTTCATGTGAATAAACCTTGTCTTTTGGAAGATATGATTGTTTAATACATTGATGCTTTGTGTAATTATATGTTCTTTGAGAATTGGTAATGTAATGAACATGTAATAAGAGTATGTGTTTAAATTGATTGTATATAGTATATGTTTATGTGGTAGAAGCTGTGTGGTTTGAAAGTTAGAATTTACTTTATGGATAACGCATGATTTAAGGTGTATGCCATGTACTTGATAAAATGCCTCATTGAAATTACATAGAAAAATCAAGGCATATTGGCATATTATGATTCCTTGAAAACATAATGTAGGTTAAGCACTTGGTGCTATACATTATGAGGGTGTAGATCCTATGGTGAAAAACCCAAAATTGGCCATTGCATTGGTGCCTGCTTATCCAACGGGAGCGATCCATGAACACAGGTGTTGGTACTCAATTGACCCAACGGGAGCGATCCGTGAAACGAGACATGCATGTGGCATAGAGTTTGCATGGGTGTGTCACGTATATTGCCATTGTATTGTACTAATGAATTGGAAGGCATGTAAATTATAAATGTACACTTGTATATGCCACGCCTTAACTTTGTTCCTTGCATTAGCATTGTATCATACCAGCGGTTGTGCTGACCCCTCGTGGGATATCATATTACAGATGAAGCTCCCGGTACTTGAGATTTGAGGAAGTATTGAAGAATGGAGGGGACATGGACCATGAAGGATATTTGGCCCTTGGGGCATATTTTGTATGTATGAGGGCATAAGTACTAAGACATGTGTATTTATTTGTAGAAATCTTGTATAGCATGAAAACAATGGGCAAGGCCCTAAAATTGTAATGAACATGAGGTTTGTAATATCTAAACTTAAAGTATATGTGTTTGTTTGGTGGATTGTGTGTTTTAAGTAATATATAAATGCTTAGTTAGAGTGAAAGATGTATTTAGGTTGCTAGTTGAGAAATGATGGTTTGTGTTGTGGAACATTAGGTGGAAAAAGGTTAGAAAATAAAGGAAACCATGCTAAAATTTTATGAAATTAAAAGGTTAGTTAGGTGTGTAAAACACCCTAAACATAGGTGAAAAAAGTACCAAAAATGGAGGGTTAAAAACCTTGAAGAAATAGGCTAAAAATAGGGGAAAAGTAGCTTGCAAAACTTTGGAAAATAGGAAAAATTGGCTGTTGGACAGAGAAATTCAGCCGCAGTCAGCTACAGTAAACCTGCAAGAAAAACAGTCCAGACCTGCCCCAGCCCGCAGCCCCTCGCGCGTCTGAGCGCGCATGCCATGCACCGCGTGCCTGCCGACGCGCGCCCTGAGTGTTGCCTGCCTGCCCATGCGCGCCTCTGCTACCTTGCCCCATGCACGCCAACCTGATACCCCTTCTAACACCTGCCCTTGGCCACCTTTTTGAGCCATGTTTGGCCATTCTATTGGGCCATGTTTGGCCACCTTTTTGGGCCATGTTTGGCCACTCTCATGGGCCATGTTTGGCCACTTCTTTAGACATATTTTGGTAGAGTTTTTGGTCTATTCTTGGCCTATGTCTTAGAACATTAGGGGCCCATTTGGGCCATTGTTCCAAGGCATACTTAGAAACATTTTGAGGCTATTTTGGAGACCATTTTTTAACATGATTTAAACTTATTTTGACTATTGATTGGGAGGGATGTTTGAGTGACATTAGGAGACCATTTTGGTTAAGTCTAGTAGCAAGTTTTCATTTCTAATCTTGGGGAAATAAGGGGAAATAAACATGAAATCCATTTAATTACCTTTATTTTATTTATTTTTTTAGTTCATTTCACTCACTCCCCAGGTTTATGAAAATTTGGGGCGTGACAACATGGTATCAGAACTTAGGTTCGATTACCTAGAGACCTTGGGGTGTTGTTGAACACCATGGGACTCTAGAGGAAAGTGTGTGACTTAGTATGAACCGTCGGTGGTATGTGATAGGACCTTGTATGTTATATGACTATCTATACTTGACGCATAACATATTGTGATTACGTGTTAGTTATTGTTATACTATGATGCATGTTTACGTTATTTGGTGCAGTGGGGTGCATGATATGGGTAATGTGTATATTAGCATGACCGTATGTGATAACTTGGTACGTGTTTACGTATATAATAGATTGATGATCTCTTGTCTTATGAGAATTGTATAAACATGAATAGTTTAAAAAATATTGTTGTGGATTGATCCAGGTTATGATGTAATTGGATTTTGATTTCGTGATTAAGATGAATATTGATAAGTTCAAGTGGGATGAATATGAAAGTTAGGGGTTGTAATGATTTCTTTATTGAATTGGAATATGTTATATTGTGGTGGACTGTGGAGGTAACCTAGTGATAAATACTATTGTCTTACCTAGTCCTATAAGATGGTCGATACTAGTTGTGATAAGAATAATGGATTGATTAAATAAACTTATGAATATAAGCCTTGTGAAAATAATGAGTTGCATAAAATGGGCCAAATTAAGGTGTGAATTATGAACCTAGTTCTAGCTTAGTTTGTAAGATTGATTCCAGAATTATGATTGAATAAAAGGTAAATATGGATTGTTATTTTGGAGAAAATTGTGTGTCAGGTTAAGAGTTGGATGATACAAATTTTTGAATATAAATCTTGTGTTTAAGATGCGAATTGTGTAAATATACTTACAGTGAAAATATTGTTGTTAAGACACTAGTACTTGAGAGCTTGGATTGTTATATAACTTATAAGTGAATGGTGGTTTTCACTTGTCATTTAGAAATACGTGGGTAAAAGTTATAAACGAATCTGATTGGTCTGGATAAAGTTATAAATGGTTGTATTGTTTGGACCTAGATAATAAATACTATACTCGGGAGATTCTTTATTTTATTTGGGAGCTTGTGATGATTTTCTTATTCCACTACTGTATGATTCATCAAGTTGGGGTAGTGAGATACTAACGAGGATCTGTAGAGATTTCTCGATAGAGAATGTAGATCGTATCCTTTTTTTGACTTCATTCTACTTGACATGTCTAGTTTTGATATTATATTTGGGATGGATTAGTTGTTTGCTTTTTGGGCGAGTATAGACTGCTATAGGGGGAGAGTGACTGTGTGTACTCCTGACAGAGATAGCTTTTATTTCATAGGGGATCGTGGAGATTTCCTAGTGCCACCTTGTATGACTTGAGGAGTTGGGGAGGTTATAGCTACTTGTTGGCTAGTTTGATAGTTGATAGGAGTGGAGCTATAGAGAGTGTATTACTGCTAGTAGTGGATGAGTTTTCAGATGTCTTTTCGAATGACTTGACTAGTCTACCACCGAGACGAGAGATAAAGTTCACGATAAAGCTTATCCCAGGCACTGTGCCTATTTTCATTACACCTTACCGTATGGCTCTAGCTGAGTTGAGGGAGTTGAAGGAGCAGTTGACTGATTTGCAGGGTAAGGGTTTTATCTGTCCTAGTACTTCTTCATGGGGTGCTTTGGCATTATTTGCGAAGAAGAAGGATGGGACAATACGTTTGTGTGGGGATTATAGGAGACTGAACCGGGTTACTATCAAGAACAAGTACCCGTTACCAAGGATAGATGACTTATTTGATCAGCTTAGGGGTTCAAGATGTTTCTCAAAGATCGATCTTAGCCCTTATTTAGAACAGTTTGTAGTGGTCTTTGTATATGATATTCTAATTTATTCACCTTTTGAGGAGGGCATACTTTTCACTTATGGACTGTATTACAGATTTTAAGGGAGCATCGTTTGTTTGCTAAGCTCTCGAAGTGTGAGTTTTGGCTTCAAGAGGTACAGTTTCTAGTCCATGTTGTATCAGGTAGTAGGGTGTCCGTGGATCCTCCTAGGATTGACTCTGTCATGAGTTGGGGGAGGTTAGACCTTAAGTTAATTGGGTTGGTTTGGATTACATGATTATGTGTATGCTTGTTACTTTAGTATGTATAATTGTACAATATGCTTATTTTTTTTATTTGTTGGGGGTATGTGGTATGCTTGATTATTGATCAACTGTGGCTAGATGCTTATATCTATGTAGTAGACCAAATGATTTATGAAATAGGCTATATGCTTAGTTATCTATATGATAGGCTATAAGCCTGGATATCCATAGGATTGGATGTGTGCCTAGTTAACTATATAATAAGTTGTATGCTTATTTATGTATAGGTATATTCTTAGGATGGATCCTATACTTAAGTGTTTATGTGGTAGGCTACGTGTTAACTGTTAAATGTTGCTTGTTGATTTTATGTATCTATGCTAGATTAGTACCCAATATTCTTAGGTTACAGTACTACAACTATGATATCTATATAGACTGGATTGATATTAATGCATGTATAAGGATATGCTTAATCATGTAGTATGGAAGTGTGTTTTGATACATGTGTGTATAGATTTATATATTCATAGTTAAAATTGGTAAAAAGTTTTACTAAGAATCTCATTTGTTTTGACGCCTTATTTGATATATTGATTAGAATGGTGATAAATTAGAATGACCTTAGATGAAATTGGGATATATATATTTTTTTTCCCCTTTTTTAATATCAATGTAAAACCCAAGACATTAGTCTACATTCGGATATCAAGGTTTAAGACCATTGGTTTTTTTTTTAAACCTTGAAATATTACCTTAGGTTTCATATTTGGAATACATAGACTACATTGTCTACATTCGGACATCCAATTGATATATATATATATATATGATTGAAATTAATAGGCTATTTTTATTAATGCTTGATATTTAGTCTCGGTTATATATATAGACTAAGGTAGGTGATGATGACTTTACTTTGAGATTATGTTGTTGATGTCTTGTGGATAATTATAGTACTTGGAGAATATTGGATTATTAAATTACATTGAAGTGCAGGTGATGTATTGATGACATCGTGATGGATTACTTAGATGATCGCATAGCTTAATTTGTGGTTAGTTAGATAGTCATCACATATGTTGAGAGACTTTAAGGTATCCTTATGGGCATTGAGAATTTTATATTCTAATTATGTTGCATTATTGAGGTGGGTCATGATGCTTGGATGGATTTGGAAAATTAGCATTGATAGGCCATCATGTTTGAGGATTTTATTATGCATTGTGCCATGTAGAGTGGGCCATTACAGATGGTATCGGAACCAGACCCTAGCAGGGAGTGCAGGGATGTCTGCACGCCGCTACACGCCCACTTGGGTGGACCCGGCCGAAACCTCCAATGGGCAAAAATGAATTTTTTGGAAAAATAACATTTAAAATAATTTTAAGAAATTTGGTTAAAGCAAAATGTCAAATTGAGGCGTTTCAGGACGGGTTATAGTGTAACGGGGTCCCGAACTCATAAAGGGCAAAAAAGTCTTTTTACTCCTTGACCCCTTTACAATAAATAGGACCTCTTAGTGTAAAAATTATAGAATTTGATCTAGAGAAAGAATAACAGCTCGTTCATGGAGAGAAAAATGAAGAAAACCTAGGTTTCTCCAACTTTCAAGCCTCCAAAACTCACTCTAGGCTTGGGTTTTCACAAAACTTCCTTCTAGGAAGTTGTTCCCCACGTCAAGAGCTACATTCTCACTGATTAGTTCGGCTGCACAGTGGACACAACTCCCTAGGGTTGAAAAAAAAACCTTTTAGGTATAATATCTTGCTAAGTAAAGAATAGGGTTAAGTTTAGGAGTGTTTTATATGTTGATTGAGTGATTTATATGCTTACTTTTTGTTATAAATACACTTCGGATGTAGTTTCTTTGAAAAAGCTAGAGTTGGTAATTTGTATACTTGTCTGTTCTTTGAGTTCTTTGAGAATTTGTCAAAATAATGAACATGTAACTTGAATATATGTTTGATTCATTACATTGTGGCTTATGTTCATGTGAATAGACCTTGTGATTTGGAAGATATGATTGTTTAATACATTGATGCTTTGTGTAAATATATGTTCTTTGAGAATTGGTAATATAATGAACATGTAATATGATCATGTGTTTAAATTGATTGTATATAGCATATGTTCATGTGAAAGAAGTTGTGTGGTTTGAAAGTTAGAACTTATTTTATGGACGATACATGATTTAAGGTGTATGCCATGTATTTGATAAAATGCCTCATTGAAATTGCATAGAAAAATCAAGGCATATTGGTATATTGTGATTCCTTGAAAACATAGTATGGGTTGAGCACTTAGTGCTATGCATTATGAGGGTGTAGATCCTGTGGTGAAAAACTCAAAATTGGGCATTGCATTGGTGCTTGCTTATCTAACAGGAGCGATCCGTGAACACAGGTGTTGGTACTCGATTGACCCAATGGGAACGATCCGTGAAACGAGACATAGGCGTGGCATAGAGTTTGCATGGGTGTGTCACACATATTGTCATTGCATTGTATTAATGAATTAGAAGGCATGTAGATTATAAATGTACACTTGCACATGCCATGCCTTAACTTTGTTCCTTGCATTAGCATTGTATCATACCAGCAATTGTGCTGACCCCTCGTGGGATATTATATTACAGATGAGGCTCTTGGTACTTGAGACTTGAGGAAGTCTTGAAGAATGAATGGGACATGGACCATGAAGGATATTTGGCCCTTGGGACATATTTTGTATATATGAGGGCATAAGCTCTAAAACATGTGTATTTATTTGTAGAAATCTTGTATAACATAAAAACAATGGGTAAGGCCCTAAAATTGTAGTGAACATGAGGTTTGTAATATCTAAACTTAAAGTATATATGTATGTATGGTGGATTGTTTGTTTTAAGTAATGTATAAATGCTTAGTTAAAGTGAAGGATGGATTTTGGTTGCTAGTTGGGAAATGATGGTTTCTGTTGTGGAACATTAGGTGGAAAAGGCTTAGAAAATAAAGGAAACCATATTAAAATTTTGTGAAATTAAAAGGTTAGTTAGGTGTGTAAAACACCCTAAACATAGGTGAAAAAGTAACAAAAAGGGGGGTTAAAAACCTTGACGAGATAGGCTAAAAATGGGGAAAAAGTAGCTTGCAAATTTTTGAAAACAAATTTGGAAAATAGAGAAAATTGGCTGCTGGATAGAGAAATTTAGTCGCAGTCAGCTACAGTAAACATGTAGAAAAATAGTCCAGACCTGCCCCAGCCCACAGCCCCGCGCGCCTCTCTTGCGCATATCGCGCACCGCGTGTCTGCTCGCGCACACCCCGTTTGCTACTTGGCTGCCCATGCGCAAGCCTTACTGCCTAGCCCCATGCGCGCCAGCCTGACAGCCCTCTTGACACCTACCCTTGGCCACCTTTTTGAGCCATGTTTGGCCATCTTTTTGAGCTATGTTTGGCCACTCTATTGGGTCATGTTTGGTCAATCCTTAGGCCATGTTTGGCCACTCTTTTAGGCCATGTTTGGCCACTCTGATGAGCCATGTTTGGCCACTTCCTTAGACATATTTTGGTAGAATTTTTGGTCTATTCTTCGCCTATGTCTTAAAACATTATGGGCCCCTTTGGGCCATTGTTCCAAGGCATACTTAGAGACATTTTAAGAATATTTTGGAGACCATTTTTGAACATGACTTAGACTTATTTTGACTACTGATTGGGAGGGATGTTTAAGTGACATTAGGAGACCATAGCAAGTTTTCATTTCTAATCTTGGGGAAATAGGGGAAAATGAACATAAAATCAATTAAATTCATTTAATTACCTTTGTTTTATTTATTTTTTTAGTTCATTTCACTCACTCCCTGGGTTTATGAAAATTCGGGGCATGACAAGACTTATAGTGTAATATGAAATATAAATCTCGTAATATCAGGTTTTATAAATTGAGAAATACAGAGCTTTAAACAGGGGGGACCTGTTGTGTGAATAGAGCAGTTCAGACATGACTTCACCTTTTTGTTAATAACTTGAGCTACCGGATGTATTTTTGAGTAACTCCAAAGCTCACTGAAGGTAGATTCATATTAGAACATACTCTAAAAATATCAAGATATCAGGTCTTATGGGTTGAAAGATATGGGATTTCAAACGGGGCTGAGCTGTTTAGTGAACAAAAAAAGAAATGAACCATCTGTTGTATCCTAAATGAATCTTTTTTTTTTTTTTATGCATAGGGCTTCAAGAAACAATGTACAATTGTTAAGTAGTAAATAGTATAATTCATGAAATGAAGATCAAGTAGGGTGAACTTTAAATATTAGTAGATGTATCATAGGGAGTCGGTCACAACCTGGGTCTTTGGGGACTTGGGACGTGACAATAACTAACTTTGTTTTTATGTATGCTATGCAGTTAGATTCGTTCTTCTCTAAAATAAGATTAATATCTTAAATTAGCATCTTAGTTTTGAATTTAATAAATTCATATATTTAATTAAAATACATGCTTAAATTTTTTTCTCCTATATGTTCATTATCATTACTTTATCTCCTAATGAAAACTTTAATTCTTCGATATGCTGCACATTTGGTATATGTATTTAACTTTTGTTGTTTGGTACTTATATGATTGTCTCTTCTATACAACAACTCAATTCTTCCTGTTTAAACCAGCTTCCATCATATTTTAATTTTAGAATATCAATATTTCAATAATAAACTTTTAAAGAACAAAAAATAAAATCAAGATAAAAATTGAAAATAATAATAAACTTTAACCATTTATATTGTGATCTTTTGTCAACTTTGATGGAACCAGTTGAAAGAGGAAATAGTGAGATGCCCCCACAAAAATATATTATTGTGACTGGTTTAGTTTATAAAGAAGAAGAAAAGAAGTAAAGAACTAACAAATATGAACAAAAGCAACATCTTTTCAACACTAAGAAATGTTTTATGTAAATTGGCATTAGACCACAATGTCATCACTCAAATAAATACATTATAACTGGGCTGATTTGACTAAGTTGATGACTTCCAATGTTAGGCCTTTATTATATAAATGAAAGATAAGCGAATAACAAAACATTCCTCGCTTTTTTTATAATGTAAAGATAAAAAGCTCAATTGTCGCTAGGGAGTAGGCTACATATGGAACTGATGCCAAACAACGAGAATAAGAGGGAGCATTTGAAAGTCACACTAATATAGATTCCTTTTTCTGTATAGAGCTTTGTAGGATCTTTCATCTTTATATTTAGTTAGTTCAATGACATATGTAACAAAACAATTTTAGTTCATATTCATTGCTTTCTTCAAAGTTTCAAGGCAATATAAGTTTTAAGGACTACTTCCTTTAAGGCGAGTCTATGGAAAAGGTTACACAATTTGGGAGCATATAAATCCTATATTAGGCTTGCCATCTGGGTTTTTTGTAATATTCTCTAGGCTCTTGCTTTTACGCATCTTCATAATATCATTTGCACGAAAAAAAAAAAATTTGAAATCTGGTATCATGTAATTTGGTCAATTGTTTTTGTTAGAAACGGCTTCAATTCATACTAAAATATGTTGAAGAAAATAAAATGGAAGCCCTTCTGAAGGTATGTGAATTTTTCTTCTAGACTCCTCTTAGTTATGTTTTACTGATGAAATTTCTTGTTTCCGGTGAACCTTTTTGAATACTCTATCCTCTACCACAAATTATTGGTAGCTCATTTTTTCCTTGTTCTCTCCATTACAGAGGCTATAAGGTTTGAGTTTGGCTCAGATAAGCTCCCTTTGCTTTAAATTCTATTTTTATGGAGCAAAGACCTTAAATTTTGTATTTATGGAGTGGAGATTTAGAACTGGTTAAGCTATAGTTTGATGTTGTTATGGCACTTTGAATTTTCACATTACAAAGGATAATGGTTCGAGGAAGCTTGCCAACTCAATTGCTACAGTTCACCTTTTGTTTTAGGCATTAGAGAATTGTTTGTGGCACATGTGAGTCTCTCTTATCTTGGTCAATCAATTCTTTGTACAGCTCTGCCTTTCAACTCAACATTTGTTAATTGTTCACTATTTAACATCAGCAACTATATATGAATATCTCTTATTTATGCGTTGGTTTGATATGTTATATGCAAGTGGATGGTTTGAATTACGTAATGGTCTATGTCATCAAAATGTGAACATCACAAACTATATTGATGGTCTATGTTCCAAAGTTTTTACTTCAAAATGTTAGCTTTTTCTAGGAGCTTGAAACAAAACCTAAAGGTTAGTATTGAAAACTTTGGTGCCATTTTACTTTTTGTTTCAAGAACATTGTCCAATACGTATTATATTTTATGCTTGAAACTCCCATCTGATAGTAAGCTGTAAATGCTTTCTACTACAAGAACAACAACAACATTTTTATTGATACTTATGTGTACACATAAAATAAAAATAAAAATAAAAAACTATTTTTTTGGGTAGCATATTTACTGCTCTGTGAAGTTACCTTTGTTTCCAGGCATTTATGACTTCTTTAGTAGGAACTGTTCTGGTTTTCAGGTTGAAATTCTATTGTTCCTTGACAGTACCCACCATAGTTGGCATACATCCTATTAACAAATCATTAAACTTGACATGGAACTATCCATGGAAAAATGTGCCTGATGGCTGAAACTAAGAGCTTTTAGCTTAGCAATCACTAAAACTTGAACTTCTAGGGATGGTTTCTTTATTCTTGGGAAGCTTGCTAGCATCTAGGATTTCTACAGGGCAACCCAATAGCTTTTTCCTACCATACGTATAATGAGAAAACCTTTCTTTTTATTTATTTATTTTATTTGTTAGGAACAATGTAAAAAAAGGTATAAAATCAGCTCAAGGTTATCTTCAACATGTATTTTTTTTCTAATTGCCAGAGCCTTACCATTGCACAAATCAATGGTGCCTTTTGTATTATGTATGTGTGTATATATATCCATTTTCATGTTACTAATAGACTATTTTTGCCTTCTTCTTTAGCTAGGTAATATCTTCCCATGGGTGAAAGTGTGAAGATGGTTGAAGAAACACTGAAGTTGGCCTATCAGAGAAAATCAGAAATTCTTTTTTATTTTTTAAGAACTTCAGACATGCACCCAACATGGCAGGACATGACGGGGACATAGCTGGACATGATCGAAGAAAAGAAGAAGAATATTCAAAAAAAAGAAAAAAAAGTAAGAACATTGATAACCAGTAGAAAATCATCAATTCTTGTTAAGACGGAAATAGGAGAGAAAAGGGCAAGGGCCTACTTGTGCTTTTGATGATCACTGACACGCAGGTACCTCCTCTATTTCTACTTTGGTTTCTTCTCTTGCTATCAGGTCTTCCATCGGTTTGGATCTCTACCCCTTCTCCCTTCTCTCTTTTCTGCATGTGTAGAGGTCTGAAAAATCAAGGTGAATTTTTCATTTTTGTCGATAGGGCATTATACATGCATAATTTAGGCATAAGTCATGATTAAAATCATAATTTGAGTATAAAATAGAAGAGAAACATGCTTAGAATGTTAAAATACACCTCCTGTGAGAATTTGAGCCTAATCGGAGATAGTTTGAAAAATTAGACCAAAAGGGCATCTTGGGTGGACCCCGACCGAAACCGCCAACGGGCGAAACTAAATTTTTTGGAAAAATATCATTTAAAATAATTTTAAGAACTTTTTTTAAAACAAAATGTCAAATTGAGGCATTTCAGGACGAGTTATAGTGTAACGGGGTCCCCAACTCATTAAGGGCAAAGGGGTCATTTTACCCCTTAGCCCCTTTACTATAAATAGGACCTCTTAGTGTAAAACTTCTCAGAAGTGGTCTGAGAAAAATGCAGCAGCTCGTTCATGGAGAGAAAAGTGAAGAAAACCTAGGTTTCTTCAACTTTCAAGCCTCCAAAACTCACTTCTACGCTTAGATTTTCACTAAATTTCCTTCTAGGAAGTTGTTCCCCACGTCAAGGGATACAGTCTCACTAATTGGTTCGGCTACACAGCGGACACAACTCCCTAGGGTTGAGAAAAACCCTTTTAGGTATGATATTTTGCTAAGTTAGGAATAGAGTTAAGTTTCTTTGCCTTTTTATATGTTGATTGAATGATTTATATGTTTATTTGCTATTAGAAAGTCACTTAGGATGTAGTTGTTTTGAAAGCCGAGAGTTGGTTGTTTGTGTACTTGTGTGTTCTTTGAGTTCTTAGAGAATATGTTAAAATGATGAACATGTAACTTGAATGTAGGTTTGATTCATTACATTGTGGCTTATGTTCATGTGAATAGACCTTGTGTTTTAGAAGATATAGTTGTTTAATGCATTGATGCTTTGTGTAATTATGTGTTCTTTGAGAATTAGTAAGGTAGTGAACATGTGACATGAATTTATGGTTAAATTGATTGTATGTAGCATATGTTCATGTGGAAGAAGTTTAAGGCTTGAAAGTTATAGTTTACTTCATGAATGATGCATGATTTAAGGTTTATTACATGTATTTGATAAAAGGCCTCATTGAAATTGCATAGAAAAATTAAGGCATATTGGTATATTGTGATTCTTTGAAAACATGGTGTGGGTTGAGCACTTTGGTGCTATACATTATGAGGGTGTAGATCCTTTGGTGAAAAACCCAAAATTGGCCATTGTATTGGTGCTTGCTAATCCAACGAGTGCGATCCGTGAAACAGGTGTTAGTACTCGCTGATCCAACAGGAGTGATCCATGAAACGAGACATGGGTGTGGCATAGAGTTGCATGTGTATGTCATGCATTTTACCTTTGCATTGCATTGATGAATTAAAAGGCATATAGCTTATAAATGTATACTTGCACATGCCATGCCTAACTTTGTTCCTTGCATTAACACTATATCATACCAGCAGTTGTGCTGACCTTTTATGGGAAATATATTACAGATGAGATTCCTGGTACATGATACTTGTCCAAGTCTTGAAGAGTGAAGGGGACATGGACCATGGAGGATATTTGGCCTTTGGGGCATATTTTTGTATGTATGAGGGCATAAGCCCTAAGACATGTGTACTTTACTTGTAAAACCTTGTGTAGTGTGAAAACAATGGGCAAGACCCTAGAATTGTAATGAGCATGAAGTGTGTAACATTTTGAGTTCAAGTAAATGTGTATGTATGATGGATTCTATGTTTAAAATGATGTACGAATGCTTTGTTAAGTAAGGGGAGGTATTCTTGTAGTGAATTTCATAGAGATGAATTGTGTTGTGAATATTAGGTGGAAAAGGCTTAGAAAATAAAGAAAACCAAGCTAACATTTTGTGAAATTAAAAAGTTAATTAGGTGTGTAAAACATCCTAAACATAGGTGGGAAAAAGTACCAAAAATGGGGGGTTAAAAACCTTGAAGAAACAGGCTAAAAATGGGAAAAAGTAGCTTGCAACACTTTGGAAAAAAATTTGAAAACCATAAAAAATTAGCTGCTGGACATAGAAATTTAGCTATAGTGAACCTGGAGGAAAAAGAGTCCAGCCAGCTCCCCAGCCCTAGGCCAGCCCCTATTGCACGCCCCCGAGCGCTTGCCAGCCTGCCCCCTGCGCGCCCTGCAGCCCAGACTGTTGCCTTGCCCCATGCATGCCGGCCCTGATAGCCCCCTGACACTTGCCCTTGGCCATCCTTTTGGGCCATGTTTGGCCACCCTTTTGGGCCATGTTTGGGCACCCTATTGGGCCATGGTTGGCCACCCTTTTGGACCATTTTTTGTCACTCTTTTGGGCCATGTTTGGCCAATATTTTGGGCCATGTTTGGCCATTCTTATGGGTCATGTTTGACCACTTTCTTAGACAAATTTTGGTAGACCTTTTGACCTATTCTTGGCCTATGTCTTAGGGCATCTGGGGCCCATTTGGGCCATTATTCCAAGACATTTTTAGAGACGTTTTGGGGCTATTTTGGAGACCATTGTTGAACATGACTTAAACAAGTTTTGAATATTGATTGGGGGAGATATTTGATTGGCAATTAAAACCCACCTTGGGTAACCCTAGAAGTAAGTTTTCATTTTTAATTTTAGGGAAACATGAGAGAATAAATGAATAATCAACTAAATCTATTTAATTTCCTTTCATTTAATTTTCTTATTTCATTTCACTCACTCGCCAGGTTTATGAAAATTCAGGCCGTGATAACATGGCTTCCCGATTCTTCCCCACTCCCTGACGTACCCTTTTCTTTTAGCTTTTAACCCCCTCGATGTACTTGATGATGGTGCCCCTAGCTGAATTTGATGCAATAATTCTATCTTACAATTTAATTCTATACACTTTAAGCATGAGTTTCTTTAAAAATAATCTTACTAATTCTCTTTTATCTTGCTTCCAACTTTTCTTAAAGCTTGTTTTTGATAATGTGGCCAAGTTTCTAGCTTGCATATTGTTAACACTTCCACTACACAAAAACTTGTTTCTTTCCTTTAAAGGTACTCTATAGACTTCCACAACTACAAACATCCATTTATGAGGAGCTGACTTAAAAGTGTTGTCTCTTTTTCTATTCAAGATTTTTATTTCTTTATGTTGGTCTATGAAATTAAATGGAGTTCAAACCAAAAAAATGAGATAATACACATTACTCATATCGAGGATTGAAATGGCCTTTCGGCTCTCCTTCATAACGCATAGTGCAAAAATGTTCGAGGGCCTACCATGATTTGTCCGCTTTCAACACTCCTTAAGCCATACTTTCAAATTGTTTGACTGGTTAACTTCTGCTACACATGTTAGTGAAATTACCGTTTAGATTTTGGAAGAAATATTGGATGAGTTTTGCATTCAATTAAAATAAGCTTTTAGCCCCATGTGTACACAGTTGAAATGATTATTTATATAAAATAGGTTCATACCTAACTGCAAACATATATTAACTTCACCTTATATTGAAATCATAACTTCTTCCGTAATAAGCTGAACCCCTCCCCCCCATACCATGTAGTGATGTGGAGACCAAATACCCATTATGAACCAGCTTAGAGTCTGATAGTGATGTTGAAATTGTAACCTTATAGAATAACACACATTTTTTCAATTCATGAATGCCTTCATAATAAACAGACACGTACATGTACACACATACATGTAAGACTGGCTATTAAAATAAAAAATTATCAACAACTACATCTTGGTGAAGGTTTCCTATAAACAAATTAGTAAGGGCAGCAAAATTTCAAAGCAATCTGGCTTTCAAAGCCAAAGTCTTGGCAATTAAGAAAGCCTAGAAAACTTATGCAATCCTTTTCTGCAACATAGTTTGCTTTTCCAGATGAGGATACATGCATTAGTGAATAGTTAGGCATCACTGCTAGCTTATCTATTTCTTGAAACTACAATTTGTAGCCCCAGGTATGCCAATAAATTGCCGTCTTTGCCAAGTTTGCCAATAATCTAGAGATTAAGTTTGAAGTCTCCGATATATTGAAACAATGTACTCATGTTTAAAGGCAGACAGTATTATAAATCCTGAACATTTTGACATTTATGCAAGAAATAATTAAGGAAGCATCATCTTTGGACTCGTGTTTTAAGCCTCTTGCAACTTATATATGTTTTATTTTTGTCAAATAATTAGCTTTTTAAAAACTCTAGGTAGATAAGTGGCTCTCTAAAAAATACTGCTTAGTAGGTAGTTTAGATTATTCTAGAACTTGAGATGCAATCTGTCTTATCTATTTGTATTACATTATCATGATCTCTATTTGCATTCCTCATTTTTTTATATGTGTATTTGCCTTCTGTAAAAAATTTTGTTCCATAGGACTTCATTAATGTTTGGGGAATTTAGTACGTTGTTGACATTGTATCACAGATATTATAAGTATCTGTACAATTGAAAGGTGAGAAATAAAAACACAATTTTTTATGCTTGATTCAGTTGGAAAAAAATGTGTTCGAATGTTTTTGGTATGGGATGTTCCTTAATTATACCAAAACTGTAATATTATCCAAACGTCTACCCATTTACATTTGGATGATAATATTTGTAAGCTTTCCTTATATCATACTTTGTGTCTTATTCTTATACGATCACTTTCAAGCCTACAAAATGAGAAGATTAAACAAATGTCCATCTTGTGCCAATTTGTGGAATTTGTTGGTTCATGATATCTCGCCTTTTATTATGACTTGAGGTGTGTAAATAAATGTCCATCCCTGCCAGCTATGCCTACAATTTAAAGTTCAATCTTTGTTTATATATTATATGCTTACATAATTTATATAGACTATTATTGGCTAGGCAGATAAAGATTTTGTTCTGCACATTTTACTAGCAGTCTCTTTTCTCGATCTCTAATGGGCGATCTACAGCCCTCGATATCCTACAGGATACATTTAGAGGAAAATAAAAATTGATTTTAAAGGCATCTAGCATGCCCTCAATCATGGCATCTCACCTTCCTCTTTCTTATGAGGTCTGCTTGACAAGCCGACCTCTCTATCAAGAAGCCAGAGATGCACTTCAATTAGAAGCACTCCCGAACTATCACTTGAAGCCTAATCTCCTATTTCTACCACTTCCCTCTCTTTTTCTCCCTAACTTGAATAAGTATCAGAAGTAGACATCCTCACAAATAAAACATAAAATGAGAAGAAGGGTAAAAACAAAAGACAAAACAGAAAAGAAAATTATGGAAAGGTATTTTTCACAACTGATCGGAGGCTTGAAGGTTGATGGTCGGGGTGATCTTCAGGTACACCAAAAATCGCCTTAAGGGCTTCTTTTTGCTCAGAATTGCACTTGGTATGTTGGAGAGTTCATAAAAGACTCCTCTTGGGGAGATTTCTTCTATTTATAAAACCACCCAAGAAAGATCGACATTTATGGCCCCAAAATCCCAATCGGTGATTGGTCGATAATGGCCTCGGTTATCCAATCGACGGCTAATGCAATGATGAGACTTTAATTGTCCCATCAACAGTTATTTTATCAGAATACGTAATAGCGTATTTATGAAAAAATACGTGACTCTTCAAAAATCCTAACCTTTGCTCTGCACGGGTCCCACAGAACTAAGGCTCGAGAGGGAGTAGCTGATATACCATAAAGTGACAAACATATTTAAAACATTACACGTGTTTGTACAGAGCTCTTTAGGAAATAGATCAAAAAAGATCATTTTGTCCACATCAACCAAGCACAAAGGGTTCAGAGATATATGGTCCAGAACATAACACCGCCTTCCATATCCTACCGACCTCAGAATAAGGAAACAGAGTTCAATATGACAACTAATATCTCCGGATATCTTCAAATCCCTACTTTTATGGCTCCTAATCCTACTTAACTTAGGAGATCTACAACCTATAAATAAGGCCATAAGGTACACTTTCAATTTATGTTCAATTCTTTTTTTAAATTATAGTCTCTTTCTATTTACTGACTTTATCATCGAAGCGACTAACACTGGAGTCTTCCCGTTGACCCTCTGATATCAAGTTCTTGATAGGTAGCAAAGGACGGGAGGCCCTTCTTGTCACGACCCGAAATCCAACCTGTACGGATCTCGCATCGCGATCGCCACCCTTAGGCCCGGGAACCCTAGGGCGAAGGCTCACATAAGCAGCAGCATCGGAGGGTAGTGCAACCTGTGTTTACGGAAACGTGAAAAACTTTTTCTCTTTTTTTCTTATTTTAAAATTTTGCACATCCATCCGGTACTGCCGCTCTTCACATATGTACACATGATTTAACATTCAGAGCATAATAAAAACTTAAGGACTTTATAATTACAATCATATTCAGTTGCCCTGTGGGGCATAATACATAACAGTGTACCATCTTACTAATACAAAAATTACTACTAAGAGTTCATAGTGCTTAACAATCCTTCCAAAAACAGGCCGACTTATCATCCTCAAAATTGGTGCTGCCATCAGTCACCTGAAAGGGGGGATCGGATAAAAATTCGATAAGCTAATCTAAGCTTGTGAGTAATTCTAGTATTTGTCATGGGGTTTCAATCGGCAGTGGTTTAGCACATGAGAGTTTATGAAACAATCGCCACCAATTGTTCGTATACTTTGAACACAGAATATATGCATTCCTTAAAACAGATAGCTTTGAAACAATTATAGTATTCAAGCTAAACTTATACATATTTACTTCAAAACATGTAGGTATGCATAATGAAAATGAGGGTAAAACCTGCTTCCATTTTCAACATAACATCTTATCACTTTCATTAGTGGAATCCGTTTCGAACCAAACTCCCATTTTACTTATATGTGAAGATATCTTGTGCCTGAGGGATTAGATCCTGTTACCTAGCAATTTACAGGTCAATTGAATTTCAAAGAACCCAAAATCCTGTCATGTTACAGGTCAATTGAGTTTCAAAGAAACCCAAAATCCTCTCTGTGTGCTTATACACTGTTTATCTTGCACTTAAATACGTTTTCACATGACTATGTCAATAGATACTTTTCATGAGAAATTTAAAACATTATGTTCATGACTTCATGATAAAATCTTTGTATACTTGAAATAAGCAAATTCGGAATATTTAACAAGAATTGCATTTTAACTGAGACACGATGAAATACATTTTAAGGAAAACTATTATGGAAACCAATCACTGAGCATGTCACAATAGGGTTATAAGAACAGAACAATTTAACTGAAATCATAGTAAATACTGAATTTGATATTCAAATGCTTCACATATCTTAAACTTAAAACTTCTTCAAATTCATGAAGTTAAATATCCACTTCAAATACAGGGTTACTCACCTTATATGTCTGAGGCCGGCTCTATTGAGGTGCCTTCCCCTAACCTTTTCTTAACCTAAAACAATTTATGAAAATTTCATAAATTTCACATGTACTTAATCAACCCGTGATCTTTCTTATTCTTAGACTGTGTATGCCTACTTTTTATAATAGCTTTATCCTTAAGAATTGAACTATCTCAATTAGCTTCATTGTTGAATCCCATGTCTATTTACTTATACATATATACTTATTTATAATAGATATTACCTGCGACGCATGTCATTTAGCGTCTTCGTATTTTCTCACTCTTCTTCCTCTTTTTCTTCCTTTAATTTTTCCTCAGCAAGTCTCCTTGCTGCAGCTTCTTTCATGAGTCACCCCATTGGAACTATAGGGGCTTTGTATATGAACGGCATGATAGAGACTAATGCTGCACTTTTTGGCCCACGTATAATCCGAGCTCGACTCCTTGAAGAACACTCAAAGAAGAAGATCAAAGGACCACCAGATTAGCTCTGGCAGGTAGCCGCTCCGATGCTTAAGTTAATAAAACTGAATTGAAATACTGTAATGAAAGCCAAATAATGAGCATGAAAATAAAGCGTATCCTTTCGGGTTTAATTTATAGGTTGTGGCTTTCCTAAGTTGATTAGGATTTAGGAGCCATGAAAGTAGGGATTCGATCATCGGAGATAGCAGTTACCTTGTTGGACATTGTATCAAAAATAGAGATAACCATGTGTGTCCAGTTTCCTTGTAAAAGACTGTTTCCTTATTCTCTGCTCGACAGATGTTAAGGCGGTGATGAGCTCTAGAGTGTTACTTCCGAAGTTCTGTGCTCAGTCCCGTGAGCTCTGCTAGAATGTGGATCTGCTTTAGAGGAATGTGCTCAGCCTCTTTAGATCTGTAGGTCTGCCATTCAGAGCGCGAGCTGTACTGGCCTGAGCACGAGCTGAACTGGCCGAGCATGGGCAGAACTAGCCGAGCATGGGCTGAACTGTAGCTACACGTGTCAAGTGATGATTGGCCTTGTCATTTTGTGGTATATCAGTTACTCCTCCCCCCCCCCCAAGCCTTAGTTTGAGCTTATGGTGTAACTAAGGCTGTGACTAAGGAGGCCACGTGTTTCATCCTTTCCTATTCTAAAACGATTGTTGACGCATCATTTAATGATCCGCTTCGTTGTTTGGGCTCTCGAAGCCACCCCAACCGTTGCGACGGTTTGACTGGGTGGTCTTTGTGGTTCCTAGGTGTCTATATATGCAGGAGGATGGTGGACTTTTTGCCCATTCCCTATCTTTTTTTTTTCTTTTAAGATGCTATTTTACCATGGTGATCGGAGTTTTCGTAGACGCCGCCGCCGTCTGGAGCTTCCCCCTATTGCCACTGTTCGTGTTTTCTCCACTCTCGACTTTTTATTTTTTCTTCTTATTTTTCCATTTTACTCTCAATCAGCGTGCCTGGTGAAGGCATTATATACATATATATATATATATATATATATTCGCACATGTATGTGGATATATGTTTTTGTTTTACTGATTTGCAGACCTCAATGATCTATGTAGGGTTTTGTTGCCATCAAGGGTTCGGAGATGATTGATGATTTTCAATTTAAGTCGGATGTGACTAAATTGTGGTTGGGAACAATCCAGTGTTTTGCCTTTGTTACCAGGGTCAGATCGGTGAAGGTGGCAGGGCCTCTTGTCCACCTTGGCGTCCGGCCAGGACTTCCCTGCCAGGTAGTGGACTCCCTTGATTCCACCGAGGCCTGGATTGTTGATGATGAAGATGATGGTGGAGTGCCTCCTCTCATTTTGTTCTTGGCAGAGACCCTTGCTTAAGCTAGGCCAAGGTGCCATGCTGAATTTGAGGAAAACGAAGGAGGGTTCCTTCCTTTCAAATGGGGTCTGCGGACAGTGATGATGAAATGGAGTAGTCCGGCGACCTTTTGTCTGATTAAGCTGTAGTCTTGGATTCCTTTTTATTTCTGTATCTTGGTTTCGACTGTAGGCTCTCCAAGCTTGATGTAACTTATTCCAAATTATCAATAAGACTTGAGCATTTTTTCTTTATTTCTAGTGTACTTTCGATAAACTGTGATCTTTCCGAGATTGAGTAATTTTCTGAGTACTGTTGCTTACTGCCTTCCACAAGTGGTTTCATTTGTATATTCTGAAAGCAAGCGAAGCAGATTTTCACAACACCCAAGGACCTGTCGAATTAAAATACTTTGAAAATTTTGCGGGTTAGTTGTAGATTCTAAGTTGACTAGGCATTGTCCCAAGTCCCCCTGCTCGGTAGTGCTTAAGTGGGCTTCATTCCCTCAGACCTGTGATTAAGATAAGCAAAGATATTTACGAACTCTTAGTTCCGTAGTACTGCCTTCTGAGTAATGTAACTTTAGTAACTTGATTAGCAAGTTCGGTAGAGGCGAGCCGTCAGGGTCTAGCTGCCGAGGAAGAGCTTAAGGAAGTGAGGAATTCCCTCTCCATCATGGAGTCAGAGAGGGATTCTCTTAAGTCTGAAAGGGATTCTCTCAAGTCTGAGAAGGGAATCCTTCCGTTAGGAGCTGGAGAGGTTGAAGGAGAAGAACAGCACACTCCAGGCCTCCCTTGTTCTGAAGGTCGATAAAGCCAAGGCTGAGACCGAGTTAGGATAAAGGTCGAGCTAGAGAAGATTGGGTATAGGTTTGTGCAGTTTGGCTATGACAACTTTAAATCCAAGCCTTCTTACTAAGTTCCCGGACATTGACCTGTCGGGTATTGATGAGGAGGATGGCGATGAGGATGATGATGATGATACGTTTGCCAATCCTTTAGTTTAGGAAAGAAAATATTTTGTAGTTCTGCTCTTCTTTTTGTAACTGAACGCCCATACTAATGATAATATCTTCTCTTCAGAGCTTTTGCCTTCTTTTTTCTTTGAACATTTGCAAACTTTGTGGTTTGATCAAGCATTGTCCTAAGGTACCACTGTTCTAGTAGTGTACAAATGGGTTTCGACCCTTAAAACTTGCAATTGACATAGGTAAACCTGTTCGGGGACCAAATATCATTCTTTGGTCGCCCACGGATGATGAGCTGACTTCCGAGCTTCATGACTTACAATAACTTTGAACCAAAGTGTAGTAATAAGCAACTAAGCCTAACTCTTGAAATTGAACGGGTTTCGAATCATGAACTTGCTCTGAGCAATAAGGACGGTAGTCAGTATAGGAACTAACCATCCAGAGCTTAATTAGCGAATAGAAAGACTTATAGTAATCTGTCACTTTAACTACTCAGAACTTGACCTGAGCTTAACTGCCAAACAAAACGACTTGTAATAAAATGGAGAAAGATCCTTGATAGTCAGTACCCTTTTCCAGAACACATTGATAAGAATTTGAGCAATTAGAATCACTAACTGTTGGTTTGAATGAATATTCTCAGTCATGTAGCTGAGCAACTGGGTTGATCCCTTCCCCTTTGTTCTGAGAAATAACCATGTAACTTTGGTGAGATGGGCCAGACATGAAGGTCGGTACATTGAGATGGTCCAAACACGAGGTCTGTATATTGAGATGGTCTAGACACGAAGTCTGTATATTAAGATGGACCAGACTTGAGATTTGTACATTTTGATGGACCAGAGATGAGGTCTATACATTAAGATGGACCAGACATGAGGCCTGTACATTAAGATGGACCAGACTTAAAGTCTGTGCATTTAGATGGACCAGACATGAGGTCTGTACATTTAGACGAACCAGACTCAAGGTCTGTACATTAAGATGGACCAAACACGCGGTCTATACATTAAGATTGGACCAGACACGAGGTCTATACATTGAGATGGACCAGACTTAAGGTCTGTACATTTAGATGGACCAGACATGAGGTCTGTACATTTGATGGACAAGACATGAGGTCTGTACATTTAGATGGACTAGACTCAAGGTCTGTACATTAAGATGGACTAGACACGAGGTCTGTACATTGAGATGGACACTTTATGGAATATCTGAAATGAAAAATTTCTTTATTGATAATAGTTTCGTAAGTGTTCCATGTTCCAAGGTCTGGGAACAGGTTTCCCATCCATGCTCTCTAACCAATAAGTGGTTGGTCTCACTGTTCTGGTGACTCTATAGGGGCCCTCCCAGTTGGGTGATAACTTTCCCATGGTGGGATCCTTGGTGTTCTGAAACACTCTTCTTAGGACAAGGTCTCCAACTTGGAAGCTGGTAGGCTTAAGCCCTAGTTTTGAGCGGCTAACCATCCTGTGCTGATATGCTTCCATCCTGACCACGGCTTGCTCCCTTCTCTCTTCGAGTAAGTCCAAGTTTTCATGCATGTTGCTGGTTATTGGTCTCTTCATTGAAAGCTTCAGTCCTTAGGGTAGGTATGCCGATCTCAACAAGAATCACTGCTTCGGTGCCATAGGCGAGTGAAAAGGGAGTTTCTAATGTTGGAGTTCTCCTAGTTGTTCTGTAGGCCCAGAGTACTCCAGGGAGTTCTTTAACCCATTTTCCCTTAGCTCCCTCTAGTCTCTTCTTAAGAGCATTAAGGATTGTTCGGTTAGTGACCTCTGCTTGCCCATTGGCTTGGGGATGACTAGGTGAGGAGAAGTGCTGATTGATATTCAGGTCTTGGCAGAACTTTTTGAATGTCTTACTAGCAAACTGCGTGCCAGTTGTCTGAGACGATCACGTGAGGTATGCCGAACCTGTAGACTATATTTTTCCAAGTGAAACTTTTGACTTCCTTCTCTGTAATACAGTGCTAGTGGCTCTACCTCTGCCTATTTTGAGAAGTAGTCGATAGCTACCAATAGATATTTCCTGTTCGGCGTGGCTTTAGGCAATGGGCCTATGATGTCCATTTCCCATTATGCAAAGAGCCATGGGCTTATGATAGGGATGAGTTCATGATGGGGCTGGTGTTGGTAGGGGGCCGAACCTTTGGCTTTTGTCACACTTTCGAGCGTATTCTTTTTCCTCCCTTAGCATTCTAGGCCAGTAATAGCCCTAGTGTCAGAGCTCAGTGCGCTATGGTTCTGCCCCTGTTATGATTTCCACATATTCCTTCATGAATTTCTACCAGGACATACTGAGACTCTTCTAGAGCCAGGAATTTTAACAATGGCTTAGAATAAAACCTTCGGTAAAGCCTCTCATTCATGACAAGGTACCGAGCTGCTCTGATTCGGACTCTTTTTGCCTTATTCTTGTCTTCTGGGATGAGCCCTTCTTCTAGGTACTAGAGGATTGGAGTCATCCAATTCTGAGGCTGTTCTGTAATTTGGGCGACTTGGACTTCTTCGATGCTAGGCCTTGGCTGATAGGAGACTCTTAGTGTTGAGTGCCCTTCTAACTTCATATAGGAGGCCATGTTTGCCAAGGCATCAAGCTCTGCAATTCTGAACCCCTTTCTATTTTTTGGATTGAGAATGCTCGGAATGAGAGTTTCAACAAGTTAACCAGTTCTGAATACCGAAGCATTCTTTCATCTTTGACAGCAAACTCTCCTTAGACTTGGCTGACCACTAATTGGGAGTCGAAAAAGACTTCAAGGTTCTGAGCCTCGCATTCTCGTGCTAGCTTCATCCCTAGGATAAGGGCCTCATATTCTGCTTCATTGTTGGAGGCTCTGAACCCTAAGCTTACTACTTCTTTCTGTTATGAGTCCATCAGGGGCCTTGCAATACTAATCCGACCCCAGCACCTTGGTCAGGTAGATGACCCATCAGTGTATAGCTACCATGTCCCCAAATTTTCACAAAGTTGTGCTCTGTCCAGTAGTGTTGGGGTGAACTCGGCAACGAAGTCTGTTAAGGACTTGCCCTTTTATTGAGATCCATGGAACATAGGATATGTCTAACTCCCCCTAATTCCACTGACCATTTGACTAATCGTCCTGATACCTCTGGTTTCCTCAGTACGAACTTCAAGGGATAAACAGTTGGAATTTCTATGGGATGAGCTTGAAAGTAGGGTCTGAGCTTCCGCGTAGATACTATAAGTGCAAGGACCAGTTTCTCGATCTTGGGGTACCTCTTCTCTGTGTCTAACAGTGCTCTAGTTGACATAAAATATGGGTTCTCTGCATGCCCCTTTCCTGCCTAACTAGTACAGAACTAACAGCGTTCTCGGAAGACTGCAAGGTAGAGAAGTAGCTTTTCCCTTTGGATCGGCTTTGACAAGAGCTCAGGTGAAGCTAGGTACTCCTTCAGTTCCTGAAAGGATTTTTCACATTTGTCAGTCCACTGTAGAGCTTTGTTACCTTTCAGAGCTTTGAAGAATAGTAGGCAACGATCAGTGGATTTGGAGATAAATCTGCTCAAAGCGGCTATTCTGCCATTCAGAGCCTGAATGTCTTTCTTGGTCCTTGGTGACTCTAGTCCGATCAGGGCCCCAATTTGGGTGGGGTCTACCTCTATACCTCTCTGTGAGACTATGTATCCCAAGAATTTTTCCTTTGCTACACCAAAGGTGCATTTCGAGGGATTGAGCTTCATCTTGTACTGCTTCAGGATGTCAAATGTTTGAGCTAGATGCTGGAGGCGGCTGCTCTTCCGTAGGCTTTTGACCAGCATATCATCAATATAGACTTCCATGGTATTGCCTATCAAAGGGCTGAACATCTTATTGACCAGATGCTAGTATGTGGCCCCAGCATTTTTCAGTCCGAACGGCATCACTCTATAGCAATAGAGACCTCGTTAAGTTATGAATGATGTTTTCTCCTTATCAAGAGGGTGCATCTATATTTGGTTGTATCCTGAATAGGCATCCACTGAAACTCATAAGTTCGTGCCCTACAGTAGCATCGACTAACTGATCTATCCTGGACAGAGGAAAGCTATCTTTGGGGCATGCCTTGTTGAGGTCTATATAGTCGACGCAGACTCTCCACTTTCCATTTTTCTTTTTGACCAGAATAGTGTCAGCTAGCTAATCAGGATAAAATACCTCTCGTATCATGTTGGTATCGAGTAGCCTTTGGACCTCATCGTTGATGATCTGGTGCCGCTCTGGAACGAGTGGCCTCCTCTTCTGCCTTACTGGTGGATGGTCTAGATCCACCATCAGTTTGTGAGTGATGAGGTATGGATCTATTCCTTCCATATCCCTTGTTTCCCAGGCAAACACGGAAAGGTTTTTCTTCAAGAATTTGATCAACTCATCCTGTTCGGCAAGTGTCAGGTCAGGGCCTATCTGCAGGTAATGCCCCTGGTCTTCCGAGCTGACTAGGACTTTAATGGATTCCCCTATGGGCTTGGCCCTGCTGTCCCTTCCTCTAGGGCTTAGTGGCTCGTCAATCTTGAAGGGACAGTCTTCTGCCTCGTGATAGTAGGAGTAGGTTAGATCCTCACATTCACGGGCATGCAGTAATTGTTATTTGGGGGCCTTGGCCTTGAGTGCGAGAGCATGGCATTCTCTGGAGGTTGGTTGGCATCCTCTGATAGAGTAGACAATCTGATCGTGGACGTACTTTAGGCATTGGTGAAGGGTTGATGTGACTGCTCCCATCTCGTGTAACCAAGGCCTCGCAATTATGACGTTGTAAGGGGATTTGGCATTCAAAACCATGTATTCAGTTACTGTGGTCTTTTGTTTGTTCCCTTCTCCTACAGTGGTGGCAAGATCAATCCTTCCCAATGGAGTGTTGAGATTCCCATCAAAACCTGCCATGATTACACCAGTGGGCTTAATGTCACTGGGGTTGAGCTTCATCTGCTTGAAAGGGTCATAGAACAAAATGTTAGTCGAGCTCCCAGTGTCCACAAGGACTCTTCGGATCTCAAATTTGGCAATTTTAAGGGAGATGACCAGGGCATCACTATGAGGACAATGTACCCCTACAAGGTCTTGATCCGAGAACTGGATTTCTAGTATAGGCCTTAACCTTTTCTCGACATTAGAGATCTGTATGACGTTGGGAGTAGCCCTGGCCTCCCGAGCATAACGTTTCCTCGATCTGTTGGAAGTCCCAGTTGCAGGGGAATCTGCGTGTAGGACAAAGATTACTTGGTTTTTCTGCCGTGGAGGCTCATTCTGTCCTTCCCTTTGTTCCTGTCTCTGGTCGGGCTTCCCTTGTTAAGGCCGATCATTACGGGGGTTCTGCCCTCCGTTCCTACTTAATGAACTCCTGTAGTCGTCCTCTCCTGATTAGCTGCTCAATCTCGTGTTTGAGAGCTTTACAGGTGTTGGTTGTGTGCCCGCGGTCTTTGTGAAAATCACAATACTTGGTTTGATCTCGGTAGCTAGGGTCACCTTTCAAAGGCTCTGGCCATCTCAGGTTTTCTCGAGATCTTAGTTGCCTCAGTATGTTGTATGGGGAGGTGTTCAGAGGAGTAAAATTATTGAACTCTCTTAGCCCAGAATTATAGGAAGTTCTGGGTACCCCTCTTTTCTCCGGGTTTCTGGCTCTCTTCCTAGCCGAGCTAGGGTCCTTCCTCTGGTCGTCCTTCCTCTGACTGTCTTTCTTCTGGTCGTCTTTCTGAGCTTGTTCCTTAATCTTTCTAGAAGTGTCTTTGGCTTCCTCCAAGTTAATATATTTCCTTACTCGGTTTATGAGTGCTACCATCCGTAGGGGGATTTTTTGTCAATGAGTCTCTAAAGCCTCCTTGTGCAAGGCCAGAGGCCAAAGCAGCTACAAGGAAACTAGGGCTGCAGTCTATAACCTCAGTGATTTTGGCGTTAAAACGTGCAATATACCCTTTGAGGGATTCTTCCTCTGTTTGCTTTATGTTCAACAAGAGTTCAGGACCCTTCCTCAACCTCCTACTGGTCATGAATCTGTCCAGGAATATTCTGCCGAGCTCATAGAAACTAGTAACTGAGTTTGGCGGGAGGTGATGGAACCACTTCAGAGCAGTGCCATTAAGGTTGGTCACGAATATTCTTAATAAAAAGGCGTCAAAAGTGCCGTGTAGGGCCATGGTGTGCTGGTAGTGGGAGAGGTGGTCCCCTGGATCCCCTGTCCCATCATAAGGAGTGAATTTCAGGACAACAAATTTCTTGGGTCTCTCCTCTGCCATGATAGCATTAGTGAATGGTGTGGCAAACCTACTGAGCAGCCTGGCCAATTCGTCTTATTCTGGGGGGTTTTGAGCACCTCTCATAACAACAGTGTGGTCCATTGATTTTGCAACTTCCTCTACTCTTAGTGATCCTCTTGGCAAGATAGGCTGTTGCGAGTCAGGCCTTGCAGCTTCAGGGCCTACATGGACAGGATGATCTCGGCCCATTACTAGGGGGTTGTTCTGATTCTCTTGGGCTGGTGGTGCAAGAGCCGCTTGAGGTTGAGACTCTTGTGGTACAGGGTTTACTCCTGAAGCCCTAGGAACTGAAACCCTAGTGGTGCTTCGGTAATGGAACCTCTGGGATAAAAGCTGGCACCCCTTTGCCGACGACTGCTGATGGCTGGAGATCTCCATGAATGTGGACAGTAGTAGGAGGCTGCGCCTCCTGAGTGTTTGTGTTGACAGGTGGATTCTGAGGATTAGTTTCATGACTCCAGGTGAGCATTGCCAGAGTTCTAGACATGGTCAGAAGTTGTTCTTGCAGCAACTGGTTCTGCCACCTGACTTTGGCAAACTCTTGTTATACGGGATCATTCACTCGTCCTCTTCCTCGTCCGGCAGGCAGTTGAGGTTGAGGGTTCTGAGGATTTTGAGTATTCTTCCTTGGCCAGAGATTGGGAGCCATAATCCTTTAGAAAAAAGAGAATGAGTTTTGAATCAGTAGAGCACTTCGTGATTGTCGTTCCCACAGACGGCGCCAAACTGATGTTGAACTTTTTGGCCCACGTATAATCCAAGCTCGACTCCCTGAAGAACACTCAAAGAAGAAGATCAGAGGACCACCGGATTGGCTCCGGCGGTAGCCGCTCCGATGCTTAAGTTAATAAAATTGAATTGAAAGACTGTAATGAAAGCCAAATAATGAGCATGAAAATAAAGCGTACCTTTCGGGTTTAATTTATAGGTTGTTGCTTTCCTAAGTTGATTAGGATTTGGAGTTATGAAAGTAGGGATTCGATCATCGGAGATAGCAATTACCTTATTGGACATTGTATCAAAAATAGAGATAACCATGTGTGGCAGTTTCCTTGTAAAAGACTGTTTCCTTATTCTCTACTCGGCAGATGTTAAGGCTGTGATGAGCTCTAGAGTGTTACTCCGAAGTTCTGTGCTCAGTCCCGTGAGCTATGCTAGAATGTAGATCTGCTCTGGAGGAATGTGCTCGGCCTCTTCAGATCTGTAGGTCTACCCTGAATGGCCGAGGGCGAGCTGTACTAGCCGAGCATGGGCTGAACTGTAGATACACGTGTCAAGTGATGATTGGTCTTATCATTTTGTGGTATATCAAAGACGATTTGGCATGTCTTCACTATCCTTATTTTTCGGTTGATTACCTTTTGTTGCCATAAAAGTCCATCTATGAAGTCTTGTTGCGTTTTATCCATTATAATTTACTTGTACTTTAACCTAAAACACAATTTAACGTGTTAGGAATTAATTTCATTTTTAACTATACTCTTCTAGTAGCTCCATTACTTTTAAGTTTGATTTATTTACTTCACATGTTTACGTGTCGTGTCCTTCCGTATTTTATTTCAAAATACGAACCTTACTACTTAGCTCAGTACATCGGCAACGTTCTAATTTACAATCACCTGTCTTATGCTATTCATCAAATTTTATGTCTCTTCATTATAAGGACTTCTTTTGATCAAATAGACTCTACCATTGAGTCCGAAATGTCAAAGAAAGTCAATTTAGACCTTCTCTAATTTCAATTTGGCTTTAGGGGTACTAGGGGCAAAATGGTAATTTTACCCCTTTACGTGTCTTTATTTTTTGGGGTCTCGTCTCACAAAACGGACCTCACCATTGGTCTCAGAAGGTCCAAAATAGTAAGAATACACTAATAACTTGTCCAATTTGGACATCGGATCATTTCGTCATTATTTATTTTAATTAATTTAATTTATTTTTATTCAATGAATTTCATACATAATATATATATATATATATTTCTGTGCGAATATTTGGCACGAGATTTTCCTGTCCAAATGGTTCGCACACTTCACATATTCCTTTTGGTCCCTAGTTCGATTCCCAGGGTGCGCAGAACCTTTTATTTTCTTTATTTTTCTTTTTCTATTATATATATATATATATATATATTTACCCTAATATATAACATGGGCTTTGCCTGGCTTAGTGGTAAGGAAGAGGGGTTGGGTTCATGAGATCAAGCGTTCGAACCTCAAGGGCTACGGCCCCTTTTATTTTTCTGATTTTTCTTTACCCAAACAACGTATAAGAGCCTTATCTATAGATAGGCTATCCCCCTTCGTGCGTAGGTTATTTAATTGGCTCATAAACGCGTAACCAAACTGGTTGGATTAGGGTTTTAAAACCCTTAAGCCAAAACGGTGCCGTTCCATTTATGCAGTGGCCCTTCCCCCTTATAACACGTGTCCGAGTCAACACGCTTAACTCGAATCGAGTTGGCGAGTTGACTCATCGTCTTCCTACTTCGTTCATTCACTGTTGCCCTAGATTTTAGTTTTCCTCTTCTTCAATTTCGTGAAGTTTGGCTCAATGATTTCTTACTGTTTTTATTTTAAATCATTTATGGGATTGACATCTTCATTTTGGCATTCCTTTAAGAGCTCAAACTGAGTTAAATCGTGTGGTTAAAGGTTTGACAATCAAACCTAAAACTTGACTGTTTATACCCATTTTTGGCTCAAAACCTATGGGGTTTGTCCTATTGTGATATATCCATCATGGGTTTCAAATCCCCATTCTTAAATGTCAGTTTTGGTGTGAGTTTGAGAGGTTGGGTTTCAAAACCCAAACCTGCAACTCTAAATTTTTAGGGTTTGCTTTGGTCTTTTTGATCGCAGTCTAGTGTTTTTAAAACACTTAAAGGGTCTAGTTGAGGTTCCATTACACCAAACATGGTTTGGTTCCAATGATTTCAGACCTGTTTTCATAAGGTCCTTTAATGGCTGTTTCTCATGGGTCTTGCATTTTAGGCTGTTTTAGAGTTCATTTTTCATGCCTAGTTAACCTTCAATACATCCTAAACATCATATATGCATAAATCAAGACTTAAACAGTTTATACGTATGAAAAATTCTAGAGAGAGAAAATAGTGAGTTTTATGGTTTCTCACCTTTTTCTCTTGATTCTCTTCTCCTCTTTCCTTCTGAATCCTTCTTCTAACTCCTTGCTTTCTTTTCTTTGATTCTTTTCTTAAGATGTAAGCATGCAGTGCATGCACCTGCTCTTATATATACTCCACTGCCCTTTCTCTCTCTTCCAATCTCTCTCTCTCTACATGACCTCACAGCCTCCAACCTTCACTTCTCATAAATTTTCCTTCCATCCATTTAATTCTACTTTTACAATTTTTGCTTTACATTTAATTCTTGTTGATATTTTGTGTTATATATACATATTATATTAAACACACACACTAACACACGCTCACAAACACACATACACAACCGACACACACATTGGTTCACTATTCTGCACACACTTATATACATACTTACATGTATATATATATATGTACCTATTATTATTCACGTGTATATATACATATATATACATATTTTTAAATTACACACACCAAATACACACTTAATGTATGTATTTTTCCTATGATAATATACATATCATAATCATATGTGTATACTATGCACATAATATAATGCATAAGATATATTTATTTAGGTATTCTCTGACTCTCGGTCTGTTTGTAGTTAATTTTTATCTACGTTTCATTACCTCGTAATGCATGTCACATTACTCGATAATTCGGGTCAAGGTGTTACACTTCTGACCAAAAAGGAGCAACATCATTCTCGATATTTTTTTGGCAATTTGGTCAAAGGTGAGGCCAGTCCATTTTTTTTACCCATTTTGGTATTGCCCAATTGCTTTTTTTTTTGTATAGTTATTGACCCAGTTGTTGAGTTTCATTACTTGTTATAAGAGCCTATGAGTTAATTGAGTTGCCCCCCTCTCTATATTAATTTCAAGAATTGGCACTATTAATCCATATATCTTGAATCGCTGCAAACAAGTTAGTTCATTATAGATTCTGGTTTCAGAGAGACTCAATTTTTGCATACAAATATTGGCATTGCTTTATCTTGAACTCACTTTCTACAATTATATATATATATATATGTGTGTGTGTGTGTGTGTGTGTGCATTGATTTCTTCTATTTTCTGATTGGTTTAGACCCTATTAATGTTAGCTGTAATGCATGAGAATATTTCTCATGTGGCAAGGCTTATTCATGTTGGAGCAAATGTATGGCAATTGTATTTTCTTTTACTCTTTTTTTTATAGATTGACTATGTTGGCTTATGCTTGTGAATTTCTCAATTGTATTGTTGTAGAGAGTTTTGATGATGGGTTGTATTTGAAATATATTAGATTTTAATGTTTGATTCCCTACATGGACGAACATGCTTCGATTATATTGCTTATTGTTAACCTGAATTTATTAAATCATTTTTGCCAAATGAAAGGAAAAATCAGAAACCATTTTAAGAAAACAGAATCTATTGTTTTTTGTTTTACAGAAAACAGAAACAGAAACTTACAGAAAAAAACTTACAGAAAACAAAAATGGTTTCAAAAAGAAAATAGTATAATAAATTTCCAAACAAATAGGAACAGAATACTATAAAACCATAGAATGCATTATCAGAAAAATAACAAGAAAAGCAGAAGAGGATCTACATATTATATATATATATATGTGTGTGTGTGTGTGTGTGTGTGTGTGCATTGATTTGTTTTTAAAAGTAACAAAATGACAGCGTTTAATGAAAAATTATTTAAATTATTTTTTTCTAAAAGGATATATATATATATATATATATATATGACGGCCCAACCCCAAGCCAGTTCGGGGATGGGGCGGCGGTGCACGCAGTGTGGTGAACCAAGCATCTACTAGGTTTCAAAAGGAAACAAAAATAGAAACAAAAACAGAACCAAGCATGTACAGAAACTTACAGGAAAAAACTTACAAAAAACAAAAATGGTTTCAAAAGGAAAACAGTATAATAAATTTCCAAACAAATAGGAATAGAATACTATAAAACCATATAATGCAATATCAGAAAAATAACAAGAAAAGCATAAAAGGGTCTACATATTATATGTGTGTGTGTGCATTGATTTGTTTTTAACAGTAACAAAACGACAGCGTTTAATGCAAAATTATTTAAATTAATTTTTTCTAAAAGGATATATATACGACAGCCCAACCCTAACCCCAAGCCAGTTCGGGATGGGGCAGCAGCGCACGCGTGTGGTGAACCAAGCATGTACTAGGTCCTTCCACAAAACTTGGGTACCCCTTGGGACCCAAACCCTCCTCCAAGGTAAGTGTATATGTACTCTTTAAAAGCTTTGTACGCATCCTATGTGGGACACAAGCTTTTTCATAAGTTTCAAGCTTTTGTTACCATTTTAAAGTAGTGATGTTCGGAGTCAATTTTTCATTCACTCTTTAATGGTTTTGAGAAGTCCAATGTATAATCTTAATCTCCTCATGGAGGAGAACACATTTCCATGTGGACGCACTAAAATTAATTTGTGAGACCTACTTTAATTTTAGCTCAAATATAGCTAATTATAATGCTCAAAAACCTATTTTTCCAACACTTTCTATGGCCATTCAGATTGCCTGCAAATTATTCTTTCTGCTGCCCATTCCTCCCCTGTTTCAGCTTCTAGGTGACTCTCTCTTTCTCCCTAGCACACCAAACATTTGTGTTCCTATGAATATTGATCAAATTGATAAGCTTGTTGATATTGTTTGGTTTGGTATCGTTTGGATTTGATGGCAGGGGATTTGCAAGATTCGTGAACATAAGAGATGGAAATGGAGCAACCCCATTGCACGTAGCAGCACGGCAAAGGCAGCCAGAGTGTGTTCATATTCTATTAAACAGTGGGGCTCTTGTTTGTGCTTCTACCAGAAATTATGGGTAACTATCTTAATGGTCTTCTGCATTATAATGGTTGTTTTAATTTGTTGTTCATGTAGACAAATTTCCTACTTGCAGTTACCTGGGAAGCACACCACTTCATTGGCTGTTTGCAAACGTTCTGTGGACTGTGTTCGGGAATTACTTGCTTGTGGGGCTGATCGTCTGCAAAGAGCTTCATCTGGGTGAGCCATTACAAACATATCTAATTACATGTTCCTTGAATTTAGGCTTTCTTTTAAACATTGAATTATACAATATAGTCTAGATTAACTTATATAATTAATTTTAAGCTGCTTTGTTGGTGAAATCAATTTTCATTACTTGATCTTTGCCATCCTATTTGTAAAATAATGGTACAATTTGAAACACGATATTTACTGTAAGATGATATAGACATTGATTGGTTTGATGATTATATTCCTTGAAAGTACTACAAGGATGCCCGTTACAATATAATGTAAGTAGAAATAACTGAATTTATGTCCAGCAAAACCCTCTCATGAATTGTGCAAATTCTCGAGGGAGAAAGTATAAAAGGCGAAATTAAAGCACAATTATTTGCCCTCCACCCTCTTCCACGTGGTAGTGAAGGTCTGTTGATGTGACAGGTTTCAATTAATGCTTCCAGTGATGACTCTGTTCTGAATCTTGTGGCCTTTTTCTGATTTCTCAAATATGCAATGTGGTACAGTTATTTGTATTATCAAACTAGAATTTTTTTTAAATTGAATGTGCGTATGGAATCCAAAAGCATACTTAGTTTGTTGGTAACTTTGTGTTACTTTCATTTTATTGTTTCATTTAAATTTTCTTAATACTCAATTTGGTTATACAGTGACTATTCATATGGTGGTTTCTTTCAAAAACAAATAGGTTGCCTACACAAAGAGGGAAGAAAATTTATGTGTTGTTATGTATATTAATACATTTGTTACTTTGTTCATAATTTTTTCTTGTTTGTATAATAAAAATTCATATGCACTTGACTATTTAATAATAAGGTTGCAGTTTATGAGCCCCTAACTCACTATCTGATAGATTGTTGGATCCCATTTTATAGCTTATAGCCAAAGAAACAACAAAGTGCTCTGACTATTGTGAATTTTAATTGGTTGAGGTAGCCGAAATGACAACATTTTGCTTTTAAAACATG
This sequence comes from Nyssa sinensis, assembly GCA_008638375.1. Taxonomy (NCBI): domain Eukaryota; kingdom Viridiplantae; phylum Streptophyta; class Magnoliopsida; order Cornales; family Nyssaceae; genus Nyssa; species Nyssa sinensis. The sequence goes on along the minus strand of CM018033.1, from coordinate 12,439,681 downwards.
GTGAGTACGATGCTTTAAGAACTATCCTATTAAGTAGAGCTTAAAGAGAGTAGTAAGTTATTGGAAATTTATAGAAAGAGATAGAGAGAGCTTTTGGCAAGATTTTGTTTGGTTTAGTTGTAAAAGCAACATCCTTGCTCGAAGAAATTTTTTTTTCCACTTTTTTCCTTCACTTGCATTATTGGGTTTGATATATAGACTTCTCACGAAGTATTTCTCTTGAATTGATTTGTTTAAAGTCAATGACTTCTGAGTCATAGGGAGTTGGACCTAGAAAGATTTTTGAAACTTATGGGATTATGGTTCATGTGGATGGTGGTTATGGAAAAAACATGATCAATTAGTGGTTGATGCAGCCAATACATGTGTTTGTCTTATTCTTGATGAGCATAGCAGTGACTATGAAAAAGGAAATCATAACTTTCTTTGTTTTAGATGGAGAGAATGATGGAATTAAAGTTGTTAAACAAACTGAGTTTCTGGTTATCACTCATCCATTAACTACTACATTATTCTTCTTCCTCATGTCTTACATTTTCCATCAACAGGTTCATCAAAGAGATGAAGCTGGAGAATCTTGTTTTAGACATGCGCTATTGAGTTGGTTCTTCACACTGAATAAATTCTCAGCTTATTATGTAGTACTTACATATCTTCCCTGTGCTCTTTCCAAATAAAAAATACCATATTAATTTATTTATAATGATAACTATCTCATGTTCGCACATGCATGTATACTAGTATGAGAAAAAAATGGACAATGGAAGAATGAAAGAGAATTGAAGACAGAAACAAGAAAATTTTATAGCTTTGAATAAAAGGACCCTATGTAACTAGTTAAGTTTCTTTAAAGAAGAAGGATGTATCTCTTAAATGTTTCACCAGCTGCTGACCAGAAGTTAATAAATATCACCTAATATAATTTGTGAGAGTCAAAACTGTGCTACTAAATATATGAGAAGAGAAATTTTAACATCTACAAAGGGTACTGCTATGGCACATAATGATTGAATAGACTAGTAATATTTACAGTAGCTTTTCAATGCACAAGTTGGTAGTATAATACTCCAAATCACTAAAGAAAAATACAAATGAGTTCAGTGATTAACTATTAAAATCCTACAAGCAAATTGGTAAATTTAGACTAGAATGACCTCCAATATTCTTGTGCATCTTAAAATATTATAACTACAGCATCCACTGATTGCTTCTCAGGTATGTCAATCCATTGTAGACTGTCAATACACCTAACGAATTGCGTTGATGGGTATTATTTTTTGAATATACTCCATCGGATGACATAATATGTTTTATGGACACCAGACTGAACATCTTAAAGTAAAGATCACATGTCCAAATCATACACTTCTTTTTTCCTGTTTGGTTTACCTCTGAAAAGAAGTGTATGAAAACACTTTGGTCATGTTATTGTAAACTGAGAGATCATAAAAAGATTAGAGATCGAAGAATTCCTACAATGATCGATGTGCTTCAAAATCTAAAGACCAAGCCCATATTATAATACTGATAAATTAATTAACAAGCATGTCTTTCTTGTGTCTAGGAAATTTGTTTTTTTGTCTGTGTATATACTCAAGACGCCCGTGGAAAGAGGGAGGAGAGAGAGAGAGAGAGAGAGAGAGAGAGAGAGAGAGAGAAGATAATATAGAATTATAGATACAATGTCTTCGATGACATTTTGTAGTGTTATCAAGCGGTATAGTTGCTGTCGGGTTAGTTGGAAAATATTCATCAAGCCTTGACATGGCACATCCATTTGCACATATATATACTAAATGTGTGTTTGTGTGCACACAAACAAATGTATGTACATGTTTCTGTATTGTTTCAGTAAATAAACACATAATTAGAAAAGAACGTTATTGCACATTTGAACTAATAGATCAAAATTATCTTCTTTCCTTAAGGTAAAGGGAAATAAGAAATCGTACGATGTATTGAAAAATTACCTGGCTAGATACGGCAAACATCGATCAAAGGTAATCCCAAAAAAGCCAAGTTCTGCAATCTTCTTATTGTTGGTGAGTGAGTGATTGAAGCTGCTAGATGACCTGATGGAACCATATCTATATCTATATCTATATCTGTATATATATGAAGCTAACTCCAAACAGATTTCTACTTAGCCCTCTGAACCATTGGTTGACTCAAAAAAACTCATTAGAAACTGGACAGTAAGACTATCATTCCAATCATAATAAGATCACCTAAACATCCACAATGAAAAAATCCCACTAAAATCCCATCAAGACCGTTGATCAGATACAAAGTCAACATGATCGATCCATATATATCGATTGGGCAATAAATCTAGTGGTCCATCTGTCATGAATTGGTTTAAGAATGGAGAGAGAGAGAGAGAGAGAGAGACGGGCTTGTTCTTACCAGATCATGCTGGCAGCTTCAACCTCTCAAACCAACATACCGCGCATCGATCAGAGACAATAATGTTTGATGCCAAAAAGATGAAGTGAAAAATAACTAGGGTTTGGTTTTTTTGAGGAAGGCCTTTAAGGTGAGGCTGCTATTGCAACACGAGCCATGCATGTTTTTGGTTAGAAACTCTCGTGGCTCTCCTCCTGATCATCTATATAAATCCACCTCTCTTCCTCTTCTTGTAGAGACTCATATATAGAGTTTTTGATTAATGGTGGGTTTTGGCCCTTTCCTACAGCTATTGACATTGACTCATTGTTCCCTCTTCCCTTCTCTCTCTCTCTCTCTCTCTCTCTCTCTCTCTCTCTCTCTCTCTCTCTATGGATCTGTGATTTACAGGAGTAATGTATTTCACAGGAAATGAATATGGGACCACTAGGTCATCTTTTAAGACTTTGAGTCTTTGATGTAGCAATATACTAATTACTAGGCTTATCTCATGGTAACTTAGTCCATAATATTGTTGTTAATCAATTTATTTAAAAAAAAAAAGGGTTGGTCCAAGTCCAACCCAATTTGTATTTTATATGTATATTTTTTACCCCAGAAAAATCAACCGTATGGCCATGTCTATTAGATATACTGCCAGTTGAGACTAGTTGAGTTAATTAGCGAATTCACAATTTGATTTTGCTAATTGTGGAGTTGAAGAATAGTGCTGGATCTACCTAATGCAAGGAGTACCATATCTTAATTAATAGAGTTGGAAGATGGGCTATAAATGGCGCATGCTTGCTTCTGTCACATGGACGTGTCCTTTGCCTAGCTAGACAAAATGCAAAGGTCCCCCAAATGCTTGAAGACACCACCCTGGATGTGGTTGTTTTCAAATAGGCAACATTAAGAAGACCCTAGAAAATTTCCTGTTATCAACTAGGATTTCAACCCCATTGGGTAGCTGAGAGTATTCCTCCATGCATACTAAAGGTTATGTGAAAATGGGTCGGGTCGAAGCGGTTTATTGTTGTACCTCCTACAAGAAATGGATATATAATTCTACTCCACTACAAAAAAAAAAAAAAAAAAAAAAAAAAAAAAAACAAAACAAAATAATTGATCTAGGATTTCATTTAATACACCCTCACATGCAGTAGGCAACTATTTTTATTTTTTAAGTTTTTAGTAGTTTTATTATTGTCAATTAATTAATAGTAACACTTAATTATTGTTATATATAATTATATATGGTGACAACCATCACGGGTCACGGTAGCAAAAATTCTAGTGCTTCAATAAATACTAGTATTGCATTAATAATATGAAGGGTATATATTGGCCAGGTTGGTGGAATCAGTTGAGGGCACCCTTTTGTCTTTAGCTTTGGGTGGTTCTTCTGTCTTTGGTGTCTACGGTTGACAAACAGTGACATATAGACAAGCCCTAATGGAAGGCGAAGGACCACAACCTTTTTTTATTAGTTTGATTACGGGATAGGGTCACATGGTTTTGCTTTGTTATTTAGCTCAAAGAGTTGAATCTTCATTTGATTAAAGTTGGTCTACTGGTGGTTGTGAACAAAGCTGTCAATATTAGGGTTTTCTTTTCCAACACAAAAAAGGGGGGGGGGGGGGGGGGTTCTTCTTTTCCTTGTATTTTTTGGTCCCACTTGTGTTTAATTATTCATATATATATATATATATATATATATATATATATATATGCTTTTAGAGATTGGCTTAGCAACTTGCAGAGATGCATTCCTTTTGTTATCAGTTTTTTTCTTTCTTTATTATTGGTCCTTAGATTCAATATTTGGATTCCATTGTCTCCGATTAGTGTTGGAAAAAAGTGTAATGGAAGCGTAATGCGGGTGACATGTCCGGTTTGTTAAGATTTGTTGAGTTTTGATTAACGTTATTTTTGCAAATAATCCTTACTGCACATATTTAGGAATTTGTAATCCATTCATTCAAGGAAATTAGTTGAGATTTTATTTTATTTCCTTGCTATTCAGATCATGATTTGATCTTGTATATGTGTATATATTGTAGCCTTTTAACATAGAAACAAAATAGCAAAAACACAGCTTTCTCAATTCTTATTTTGGCATGGTATGAGAGCAATGATCCTATTGCTTCTGTAAATTTTCCGCGTACTCTCACTAAACATGTCTGCACCTATGATTGATCCAGTCGATCCTCTGTTTCCTCACCCTTCTGATCATCCTTGGCATGATCCTTGTTTCAAAAGTCTTAGATGGAACAAATTATGCCATGTGAAAATGATCGATGCTGATTAGCCTTAGTGCCAAAAACAAATTGGGATTCATCAAAGGAATTGTTACCACTCCAAATGAGAAGAATCTCAAATACTCTTTATGGCAAGCATTGCAATGATATGGTACTCTCTTGTATCTTCAATTCTCTAAGTCAGGACCTTACAAACAGTGTTCTCTATACTGAAACTCCTTCAAAAATTTGGACAGATCTTCAAGAATGATTCTCTCAAGGTGATTTTTCTCATCATTATCAAACTCAACGATCCATTGTTGAATTCAAACAAAATCAAGAATCCATTTTTTCTTACTATACAAAGATGAAAATGTTGTGGGATGAGCTAACCACTTGCAACCCCTCAATCACATGCACATGTGGAGGACAAAAAGATCTAAAAGAAAATAAAGAAAAAATTCGGCTTGGTCAATTTCTTATGGGCCTCAATGAGACATACTCTGTTGTACGAAGACAGATTATGCTCATGCATCCTTTACCAACTATCAAAAAGGCATATTCACTTTTGTGTGAAGAAGAAAAGCAGCGAGGCCTCACTGAAACAAAGAACAGTAATCTTATTCATGCCATGAGTATCAATACTTATGACAACTCTAAGGAATCACAACCTAGTGGCTTCAAGACAATAAAATCAGTGGTCATCCTCTCATTCCAAGCCTCAAGGAAACCAAAAATCCTCTTCATTGCTCTTATTGTGATGGCACTACTCACACTATGGATCGATGTTACTTTCTCAATGGGTTCCCAGTTGGCCACAAAGCTCATGGCAAAGAAGTTCAGCCACCTAATCGAAGTAGAAAAACCACTACTCACCAAGCTAGTGCAGAAATAATTTCAGACTCACACAAGCCCTCCATCGAACCTACTCCTCAATTCACCTTTGAGGAACTTGCTCAAATCAAAGCCTTTTTTAATGGTAAACAATCTACACGAGCAAACTATACAGGTATTTCTGTCCCTTTCTGTTCTGCCTTTACTGCACAAAAGACAGCCTTGAGTCACTGGATCATTGACAGTGGCGCCATTAATCACATAGCCACATCAGTTTCAATCACCTCTCCTCTCTCTTCTCAATTAACCTTTCCCAATGGTGCTTGCTCTGCCATAACTGGCATAGCTTCCACCCAACTTTTAAACCACATGCATGTTAAAAACATACTCTGTGCTCCTATCTTTCCATATAAATTTACTGTCAGTTAGTCAACTCACAGCTACTTTAAATTGTTCTATTCATTTTTTTCTACTTTTTGTGTATTGCAGGACCTAACTTCGAAAAAGATGATTGGTTTAGGGAAGCAACTTAATGGCTTGTACTACTTTGTGCCATCAATAAAATCTGCATCACCTACCAAACCGATTACTTATCATGTGGATTCCACTACAAAAATTCCATGGCACCAGCAGGTTAGGACATCCCTCCAAGGCAACTTCATAGTTTTTGAGTCATGTTATTCTTTCATTTGTATTTAATTCTCAACATTCGTGTGAAACTTGCCATTTGGCTAAGCAAACACGGACTATCTTTTCCTTTCTAGTACTATTCAAACTTTACATTCTTTTGATCTTATTCACTATGATATTTGGAGACCCCTCCGTACTGCAACTCATACAGGGGCACATTATTTTTTAACCATTGTCGACGACTATACTAGATTCACATGGATATTCCTAATGAAATTCAAATCCAAAATACAAGGGTTACTAAAAACCTTCATCTCTTTTGTCAATACTCAGTTTAATTGCCAAGTTAAATGTCTTCGAAGTTATAATGGCTCAGAATTCATATCCATGAAATCATATTTTTCCAATCTTGACATATCATCTCAAAGCTCTTGTTCATCTACACCTCAACAAAACGGTGTAGTTGAACGAAAGCATCGACATCTCTAAAATGTTGGCAGGGCCTTAAGAATTGATGCTAATCTTCCATTGCAATTTTAGAGGGGGGGAGTTTGCTTACCGCCACCTACCTTATCAATCATCTTCCCACCCCTGTGTTGCAACATAAATCTCTTTATGAAATGTTGTATAACAAGCCACCCATTTACTATAATTTGTGAGTTTTTGGATGTCTTTGGTATGAAACAAATCTGCACCCCAATCACAAATTTGACGCTCGCTCCAAGAAATGCATCTTTGTTGGCTATCCCATTGGTCAAAAAGATTACTGCTTATATGATCTCAAAACTCACCAATTTTTCTCAAGTCAAGATGTCATCTTTTATGAAAAAAAATTTCCTTTTCGTACCACAAAACACTCACTAGCTACAAAAATTTTCCAACCTGAGATAACCAAATACTTCACTGAGTCACCTTTTCTTACAAATTCCCTTAATTCCCCATTACCCGGACCACTTCTACAGAAAATTCCTCCTCTCCTATTTTATCCCCAGCACCTCTTCTTCATAGAAGTGAGTGCACCAAAAAACCATCCATTCTTCTTCAAGATTTTCATTGTGGATAGGTGAGTACAATGCCATCAAATGCAATTTCCAACCAGGAATCTTCAACCAAGTCAAGTACTCGGTACCCTTTAAGTAACTACAGTTCATATGATTCTTTATCTTCTAATCATAAACACTTCGCCAATGTTATTTCAAGTGTTCTCGAACCAACCTCATATGCACAGGCTGTATTAGATCCGAAATGGAAAGCGGCCATGCAACGTGAACTTGATGCACTTACTACTCAAAAGACATGGTTTTTGGTTCCTTTGCCTTCTAGTCATCGCCCCATTAGCAGCAAATGGGTATATTGTATCAAATACAATTCTAATGGCACGATTGAACGTTACAAAGCACGGTTAGTTGCCAAAGGATTTTCTCAACAAGAAGGCTTGGTTTACACTGAAACATTTGTGCTTGTTACCAAATTAACAACTGTTCGATGTCTTCTTGTTGTTGTTGACAGCCAAACAATGGCCATTACATCAAATGGATGTGACGAATGCCTTCCTCCATGGTGATTTAGAGGAAGAGGTATATATGACTCCACCACCAGGTCTTTGTCGACAAGGGGGAGAAGCTTGTATGTCAATTGCATAAGTCCCTCTATGGACTTAAACAAGCCCCTCAAAATTGGTTTGCAAAATTCTCTCATGCTATCAAAAAGACTGGTTTTGTTCAATCACTATTCAAATTATTCTTTATTTGTAAAAACTAAAGGTTCATCTACAACTATGGTGCTCGTCTATGTAGATGACATATTGATAACAGGCAATGATGCAACTACTATACAAAGTCTCAAAGATTTTTTGCATCAACAATTCCATATCAAAGATCTCGGTTCTCTAAAAATCTTTCTTGGCTTAGGAAGTTGCAAGGTCCAAAGTAGGCATTGTAATTTCTCAACAAAAATATATTTTAGAGATTATAGATGATGTTGGTTACTTGGGTGCTCAACCTTCAAATTTCCCAATGGAAGTAAATCTAAAGCTCATAGATGATCAACGGTGATTTGCTACATGATCCAGAGCACTATAGGAGATTAGTTGAAAAATTAATCTATCTCACAATCACAAGACCAAACATCACCTACTCAGTCAATATCCTAAGCCAATTTATGCATGCACCAAGAAAGTCTCATTGGGATGCTACTCTTTGCATTATTAAGTACCTTAAAGGAAGTCCAGGTCTCGGCTTGTTATTTTCATCAAGCAATTATTTCAACTTGAAGGCTTATTGTGATGCAAATTGGGCAAACTTTCCTATGACTCGAAGATCAACTACAGGTTATTGTGTGTACTTAGAAAATTCATTGATTTCATGGAAGGCCAAGAAGCAGAAAACAGTCTCAAGATCATCCTCAGAAGCTGAGTACAGGTCTATGGCAGCAGCAACTTGTGAATTAACTTGGCTTAGATGTTTGCTTAATGACATGCAGATTTCCACAGGACCAGCAAAGTTATTATGTGATAATCAAGCTGCACTTCACATAGCAGCAAATCCAATATATCATGAACACACCAAGCACATAGAACTCGATTGCCATATTGTAAGAGAAAAGATACAAGAAAGTCAGATTGTTACTGAATTTGTTCCATCTCATTTGTAGTTGGCAGACATTTTTACAAAAGCTCTTGGAGGAAACGTGTTTAAGGACTTAAGAAGCAAGTTGAACATGCTGGATATACATGTTCCAACTTGAGGAGGAGTGTTAAGATTTGTTGAGATTTGATTAACATTATTTTTGGAGATAATCCTTACTGCACATATTTAGGAATTTGTAATCCCTTCATTCAAGGGAATTAGTTGAGATTTTATTTTATTTCCTTGCTATTCAGATAATGATTTGATCTTGTATATGTGTATATATTGTAGCCTTTTGACATAGAAACAAAATAACAAAAGCACAACTTTCTCAATTCTTATTTTGGCACGGTTAACTGATTCTTTTTTTTTTTTGGATGAAAATCTAATTTTTCACTTAGACTTGTCCATTTCTTATTTTTATTTACCCAACCCATAAATTGGAAGTACATATATAAGCTTACAAAAGTTTTCCTAACTTTTCAATGTAAGACATAAGGTTTTAGGTTTCCCTGAAATAACTCAAGTTTACATGACAAGAAAGGGATTTGTCTTTGAAATACCTACTAGAACATAAATGAGTTTTATTTTGCAAAACAGATTGAAATTAGAAAACAACTATTGTTTTGTGAAAATAGAAACAATAGAACTAGAAAACACAAATTGTTTTTTTTCATAATATAATGCAGATGAAAAATTAGAAACAATAATTCTGACATACAGTAGAAGTTGTAGAACCAAAATGCAGAAATTGATCAAGGCTATTTTTTTTTTTAAAACTCGGTATCTGATCCTTCGGGCCAACTAATCCAGGAGACCAATCCCATCGTCCATTAGCGAGGGCCCCAATCAAGGCTAGTGTATTATACTATGTCCTTGAGAAGTTTTACTTCCCTCCCAGTAGTAATTACAAGCCCTTGAACGATTGCCTCCACGATACAATAATCTGAACCTTGCACAATAGAAGCATTGCAAACTTGTGTGACTGGCAAGCCAAACTTGTGTTTGAACTTTCTCACAGAATATGCAGATTATGTTTTTTGAATTGATGCAATGTAATGAAGGGCACATAATATTTATAGATGATATTGTAACTATTTAGTACAATCATAAGGCCAAGAGTTGAATCTATTTATCCTAGAGTCGTCTCTATTAATGGCGAACAAGTGCACCAACACGAACGGTTGTAGCTATTTGTTTGAAAGAGATGATTGTTTAGTCAAATTCAAAACGATAGCATTTTGAAAAAAAAAAAATTAAATACAAATATTAAATAAATTTCTTCCAAAAAGATATATAAATAGTAGACTAATGCCCAAGCCCAACCCGACCCCATTTGGGATACCATTCGCGGTGGTGCTTACGAGTCCTTGGACGATTGCCTCTCATGATACAATAATTTGAACCTTGCACAATAGAAGCATTGTAAACTTGTGCGACTATCGAACCAAACTTGTGTTTGAACTCTCTCACAAAATATGCATAATATGATTTTCGAATTTATACAATGTAATGAAGGGTGCAAAATATTTATAAATGATATTGTGACTGTTCAGTACAATCACGAGGTCAATGATTGCATCTGTTTATCTTGGAGTCGTCTCCGTTAATGGTGAACAAGTGCACCAATATGAATAGTTGTAGCTATTTGTTTGAAAAAGATGATTGTTCAATCAAATTCAAAACAGTAGCATTTTGGAAAAAAAAAATTAATAAAAATATTAAATAAATTTCTTCCAAAAATATATATAAACAACCGAACCCGACCCTGTTGAACCCATCATGGGTTAGGTTCTCTCTCTTTTACAAAAGTGGGGTACCATTTGAGACCCAAACCATCATTCAAAGTAATTTTATATTTACTCACTTAAAGCTTTGTGTCCATCATATGTGGGACATAAGTTTTTCACAAACTCTTGTTATCATGTTCAAGTAGTAATGTTTGAAATCAAATTTTCATTCACTCCTTAATAGTTTTGAGTAACCCAATATATATTCTTAATCATTTGATGGAGGATTACGTATTTTCATGTGGACCCACCTCAAATAATTTGTAAGATCCACTTTTATTTTAGTTCAAAAATGACTAAAAACCCATACTTCAAACCCATTTTGCCAACAATAACCACACCCAAGGTTATATATATACAACAATTAGATGATGTGATTATGATTAACTTGCATTGAACAAATGAAAATATTTTTCTTTTTAAAAAAAATCTGATTTTGCATTGGTCGATATCTATGTTAAAGGTGAAAAAGATTCAAAGAAAGAAAATACAAATTATCAATAGACATTGTCACACAAAGCACCCACTTCTTATAGCTTCTTTCATTTTATAGTTTATTTTTTTCCCTTTTACAAAAAAAATTTCACCTTCATCGAGAAATTCTTAACTATTTTGTTATATAAATTCATTTTTAATAAGACTTTGATAAATAATTTCATTGATAGATTGAATGTTTTCAGAAAATTTGTTTTATGATCATGCGGCACCACTATATAGTCAACTCACTACAAGAAAATAGGCCTTTCGCAACATTTTACATTCGCCGCTAAAGGGTTTAAAAACCGCTACTCATTACATTTGTGGCGTTTTTGCGGCGTTTTATCATTTTGACGCCAATGCCTCCGTCGTAATTTTGTTGCGGCAGTTCAAGAACTGCCGCAAAGTATTTGTGGCGTTTTTAGTGGCGAATTGATTTGCCGATAAAACAAAAAAGTGTCGTTTGACGAATATGAATATAAATGACGCATTTAGTGGCGTTTGTCTAGTTGCCATTAATTTGTGGCACTTTTGCCACCGCCGCTAATAGACAACATTTGTGGCCATTGTCTAAACGCCGCTAAAGCTTTTCTTTGTGGCATTTAACAAACGCCACAATTCTGAAAGTTGTTGTGACCATTTTACAACCGCCGCATAAACATTTGTGGCATGTATCGTTTCTGACAATTATTTTACCGCCGCTAAAAGCATTTAATTTTGTGACAATTCTTTAAATGCCGCAAACAATTTTGTGCCGTTTATCTTTTGTCGTAATTTTTTATATATAGAAAAAATCTGCCACTAATATACTTCTAATCAATTATCACTTTTTAAAATGATTTTAATACATTCCTGCAAAATTTTAAACACATTCACTAATTAAGTGCACTAAACACTCAATACATCAATCCATACATAAGATGTCTTATACCAAAACTCATCCATTCATATAAAACCAAATTAAAATCTCACTTGACATCACCAACTCAAATCCAAATTAATATCCTTACAAATAAAATCCAAGATAGATAATCTCCCAATATCCAAGTAAGATAGTCATCAAATAAGTAACAAATACAATAGTCATCAACAACCAAATAACCAGGAAAAATAATTCCTAAACAAAAGTCTCAAACAAGTAAAAAGCAAGCTAATTAGAATGAACTCCAACTCCAAGCAGCATTAACAATGGCCCACCATAAAAAAACAACAATCCATGAGAAGCCCAACATCAACGACAAATAGTCCTGTTATTTATTCATTCTCATTAACCTGACGAAATGCAAAAATAAATAAATAAATTAGTTTATACAAGCTAATATTTAGTTGCAAAATCATGATATTAGAAAAAATAACACATACCATATCACTAATTTGCCATGCAATATTTGATCCAATAGCCTCTTGAAGCATGTCAATATTATCAAAGGGCCTTATCAAAGGATAGCGGGGCTTTGCAACCTCTTTAATATTTACTTCACAAAAGTATGGTCCAAGTGCCACCCCTTCTACTTTTCTTGATGGGTCCAAACTAACAATGGATCCCTTCGCCACAACTACTTTGGGTATTTGGAAGCTAAGAAGATGAACTTTCATTCCCACCTACAATTATCATTATTACATTTTTTAAAAATAAAACCTAACTATTTAAGATTGTAGTTATTATATATTTATATAGACCTAGCAAAAAAAACGCATATGTATAGAGTATTGGATTATAAGAGAATGTTGTAATTATTAAATGAAAGACTTACCTTTAGAGTATCATTGTTGTGATGGAGTTGCTTCTTTATTTTTTTTGCTGGAGGTTCCTGCATTAGATATTTGAATTGAATGATATGAGTCACTAATTACTAAGGTAATCACCAAAAGAAAACATATCTAACATCATGAGGCGAAAAAGGTGGTGTTTGTAAGGAAGATGACAACTGATCATCTGAGTTTGCACCCGCTGATAGATGTGGTTGGTGAGCACTTGATGCATCCGGAACCTATTTTAAATTAGATAATTATATTGTATATTGATTTTTTTAAATGAAGATCAATATAATCTTAAATTTATAAACCCTTAAATTTATCATACCTGTCCAGTACTCGAACCAATAAAGGGTGCACCATTCATTGGAAATCCTGTTTTTTGCAAATGAACTCGCATTATCTCGACTGTTGCGAATAACGATTCACATTTATTCTTCCATTCGTTGATCTCACCCTGCATCTGATCTAACTTTTCTTTCGTATGCTCCTTTTCTCTCCTATTCTCTTCATCACGTTTGTGAGCAAATAAAGCAGATGGGGTGGGACCTAAGCCATAAGTCCTCACACGACCATGCCTTTCTTGTCCCATGACATTGGAGAAAACCTCCTCACGAAAATCTAATGATTGTGAAGATTCTGGTACCTGTGAAAGTTGTTCGTTGAACTTTTCCTACAAAATTTTCATAGTAAGTAAATATAATAAATAATAAACATCATTTTCATAAAAATATGACATTTTTCAATCTGCATAATATGTATTAAACATACAATTGTATCAGTTGATGCCTGGTCAACTATTTGACCATTTTTCTTGGTATGTGTTTCAATAAAACATAGTAATTCGATCTGGTTCCTTCCCAATAGCTTTCTTCAACTACATTAAAAGATAGTGTAAACATTTGTATTAAATTAAATTGTATAAGTACGTAATATAATAACTTAAAATTTTCTTCAACTACAGTACTGTTTTCTATTTAAGCAATTGTTGAGTTCAAGAATTGCTGCTTGTTATTCACCATTAGGACTCAACAATTGCTGCTTGTTATTCACCATTAGAATTTGCCATCTCTAGTTGACTCTTTTTTTTATTTATTTAAAGGTCATTGATGTGATGCCCTAATGGTCTCATATTGGAATTTCCTTTACAAATAATGGAAAATCCATGTGACGATGGACCGTCTGTTTTGAAATTCATTTCCTTCTTGTTCAATTGCACCGAAAGTTAAGGACTAATAATGAAATATGACTTAATTGTGCAATAGTGACATATATATCATGAGATTCCTTAGTCTAATGAGGCTGCTTAATTAGGGTTTGATGAGAAGGAAACCCCAGCTACCCAAGTGTTGTAACACTTTAATTCTACTGTTTTATGTAATTTAAACTAATTTAGTGTGCCAAAAGTTCAACTGTACGTTGTTGTTTTTATTGTTTTGACTTGCGTTCTTTATCTTTTAATTGAGATATTCCTTTAACTTCACTTTTGATTTTGTTTTTTCAAAGGCATGAAAGTGTCTACAAATTCATCAATGAGATATAAGGGAGGAAGAGCTAACATTAATTTCACATTGTAGTTCTTTTCTTCGTTTTTCGAGGCATGCCAAAACATTTGAGTTTATGAGAATGGATTTAACTCTAAGAAGAATGCTTGGTGCAATGCCTCCAAAGAAATCTTGTATTTTTTTTTTCTTTAGGAGTACTATTTTCCGGGCAGTTCATTTATTAAGACAACAAAATAATCGCTTTAAACCCAATTGCAAAGAATATTCTAAATTTTATGTCTTTTATAATATAATCCTAATTAGATATGTCAATAAAATAATCACTGTAAACCCAATTACAAAGAATGTCTCAAATTTTATGTTTTTATAGTATAAGAAACCTAATTACAAGAAAAGTCTCTTGTGTAGATAATATTATTGAAATTAGAAGTTTAATAACAATAATATATTGATATCAAATTACCATGAACCGGCATACCATAATATCATTACCCTTTTGAATATATTGAAGTTTATATAATATCAAATGTTGAATATATATCTATATATATATATATATGCAACCACTTAATCAATATTGATTGATTGGAAGTAGAAACAAATTTTAGATATATATTACTCTAATAAATTAACACTTAAGCATGGGGAACTAGACAGGCCTTGGCACGTATTATCAAATGGACTTAAGCTTCATTAATGAATTCGTGGGGTCCATCTAATGTGATTGTGTCTAAATGTTTCCCATGCCGATCTTGCTTAATACTTAATCTTATTGATGTGACCATGGCAAACATGTTTAGTTCAAATCCATGTATAAGATTACAAGTAAAATGCATAAAATCGAAGCGAGAAATGATAAGATTACTCGCTAATTACCATAGCATTCTTGCCATCAGTTCAGGACATGTGTAACAAATAAATGTGGCAAACATGTTTAGCGCATTGTCACACCAATAATTAGGACGGCAATTTATATATTTTCAATGGAAAAAATTATCATTAAGCAGGGATTTACATTATTTACACGTTTGGATGATGGGCTTATGATTTTTATGTGAAATTTAGAATTAATTACCAATAAAGAATATTGGTAAAAAAATTAAGTATCTAAGAACTTTTCATAACAAAATTTACTCACTTTTAAATTTATTGTCAAAACTAAAAGTTCTTTAACTTACTGTGAAATTTTAAAACTATAGTTCTAATTAAAATAAAACTTAAAATATTCATCACACATGCATTCTAAATGTAATCTAAACATGAATGCATGTCTTCTAGTGTGATTTACCTTTTTGTGTGATCCAAGGTTAAGATTGCACTTGAACAATTTCTTCAGATTCTCAAGTTATAATTTAAGTTTGGTACGATCTAGTCGTCAATGTAAGAATTTACTAATGATGTAAGGTTCAACAAGACGGATCTAAACCTAACAATTACAAACTCAATATAAACTTTTGGAATGAATGTGTAACATATCGTAATAAAAGACAAACTTAACAATCATATCTAACTCAAATTTCTAAACAGATATCTTCCGTGATAATAGGATTGGTTTCCAAATTATCATGTAGGAGTTTTGGGAAGAAAATTAATGATGCTGAATATATGTTGCTATGAATTAATGACATGAACTCCTAAACCTTAGTACTTTTCCTTTAATAGTTCACTACTTTTCGTTATTTGTTAGGATTATTTGTCTATTTGTCAACTAATCCGTGGTTGACAAAACCGTCATTGAGTTTTAAAGTTCACCAAGTTATTGAGTCTAGAGTGTTTGAGCCTTGTATTCTTTTAAGACAAGTCTGCAACGAGTCAAAGGCAATCACATTTTAAGTAGACTCATTCGATAATCATATGGTAAGGATTGGTAAGTGGTTGGCGACTTTGGATTTGATCTATCTCTCATACACACTCATGCATCTAAACTGTTTTTGTCATTTTAATATATCATTGTGTGATTAGAAGTTAATTAATGAATAATAGTAACTCATTTGATTGTGGTTTTCACTTCAAATTATTTCACAAGTAGGCTATTATACTTCATTGATTCAAAACTGAACAAATTGGGCATTTACACTATATTCGTTTGAACGAACCAAGAGTTTGTTCCCACGAATACAACAATGTACTTTTCGTACATTATAATAAATTATTCGTCCAATATTGGTTCAAATGAAAATTCTAGAGATCCATTCATGGGAATTTTGGAATTTTGTTAGAACGAATAAGCCCACAAATTTTCCAATAACTTGTCTAATCACATTCGTTTGATAGTTGATTCAAACAAATTGAGATTTGTGCGAACAAATGTCACGTCAGTCAGTTTCCTATTTTAATTAGGATTGTGTTTTTGGGTATGAAAAACCTTTCATATAAAAGGATTTGAGTTCTTTTTGTTACATTTAACTTTTAGCTACTTCAATATTGTTTTACAATCATCTTTCCAAAAGGTTTTCACCAAACATATCATGTGTAATATCCCGACCCAAAATACTGAGTCATATGATACGTATTACGAGATTAAAAAAAATTAGTGTAAAAATATTTACACTCAAAGAGAATAATTAATTAAATAAATAATTAATTAATTATATGAAATAATTAGTTTTATTTATAATTAAATAAATTAAACTCACATTACACTACATGGAAGGTGTAATGTGTATATGTATATGTAACCAAGTATGCATGCATGTATTATGCATAAATGAAAAAAAAAATATATATATATATATATATATATGAACAATGTATGTATGAGGAGTGTTGGCAGTGTGTGTGTCTTCATGTGTTAGTGTGTGAGTGCATGCGTATGATATAATATATATATATATATATATAACATGTAAATATCAAGCATAAAATCCAAATGAAATTTAATGGAAAGCTGAAATTGTAAAAAGCATAATTTAATAGAGTGTAAAAGAGATTGATAAAGGCTAGGTATAGGCTTGAATCGTGTAGAGAGAGAAAGAGAAAATGGAAGAGAGAGAGAGAGAGAGAGAGAGAGGTCGGTTGAGGCGGCTATAAGGGCAAAAACATGCACTGCATGCTTGCTCTGTAAGAAGGAATACAAGAAGCTAAGGAAATATAGGAAATCAGAAGCAAAAGGGGGCAAGAATCACAACCAAAAAGGTATGGACACATAAACATGCCAAATTCTCTCTCTAAAAGTTAAGCATGAATATAAACTGTTTTTGAGTTGTTATATGCATATGGTGTTAGATATACATTTAAAAGCTCATCGGGCATGATTTTAGGTCTTGAAAACACCAAGAAAATAGAAACCCAGAAGCTACGGCCATTAAAAGACCTTGCTCAAGCAGGTCTGAACCGACTTCTACCAAATCCATTTTTGGCTTACCAAGACCTCAAACTGAGACCATGAGGGTTTTAAAAAATCCTAATACGCGATCATAAAACCTAGGAAATGACCTTCAAATATAGAGTTGCAAGGTTTCAGGTTTTTAACCCAACACCTCAACTGCACCTCAAAATGCGTTTTAAAGAATGATATATGAAACACAATGAAGAGGGGATCAAAACAAGCCTAACCTCATGAGAAATGATTGAGAAATAAGCATGAACCAGTTAGTTACAGGTTTGGGCTATTCCCTCCGAACTGTGATCTTTGAGGTTAATTTGAAGCTCAAAACCAATGTAAAAACATGCCTAAAAGCTCTAGGGAACGTTTGGAACAAAAAACAAAGAAAATGAGTCCCTAAAATGTCACGAAATTCGACTGTAAAAAATTAGGGTTTCACATGAATAGTGTCGACCCCGTTGGGGAAGATGACACTGTTCGGGTCGGTTACGGGTCTGGGTCAAATCCGGATCCAACGGGTTGCGGGTTTATTTAAACGGCGACGTATAGAGTTATATATGTTTTAAATTATAAAACATTAGGGCTGACGTCATCATGACTTCAGCATCATGTGGCAAACTGACTAAACCGGTTGGTTTACAAGGAGACTGGACCGATTCACTTAAAATGTAACTGAACCCATTGGTTTTCTGATTTTAATTAAAATAAATAAACCAAGACTTTTGCTAATTACGGATTGACCCCAGAACTTCTGGAAAATCCTACTGTGGCCCAACTGATGAGAAATTTATGCAATAATACCCCTGGAAAAATAATTAAATAATTAATTTAATTATTTAATAAATAAAACAAAATTACTATTTTGCCCCTAGGTCATATATGAAGCAAATAAAGTCCAAATTAAACATATGAATAGTGTATCCTTACTATTTTAGATATTCTAAAGCCAATGGTGGGTTCATTTTACGAGACAGGGCCCGAAAAATAAAGACACGTAAAGGCGTCAATGACCAAAATACCCCTTGTCCAAAATTAACAAGTTATTAGTGTATTTTTACTATCTTGAACCTTCTGAGTCCAATGGTGAGATTCACGACACGAGACGAGGTCCCGAAAAATAAAGACACGTCAAGGGATAAAATGACCAAATTACCCCTGGTACCCCTAAAGCCAAATTAAAACCAGAGAAGGTCTAAATTGAATTTTTTCGACATTCTGAACTCAATGGTGAGGTCCAAATTATGAAACGAAGTACAGAAAAACATAACACGTAAATAGGTAAAATGACCATTTTGCCCTTTTCATACAAAAGTCTGAATTAAATTCTAAGAAAGCCTAAACCGACTTTCTTCGACGCTCCGAACTCAATGGTAGAGTCTATTCAACCAAAAGAGATGTCAAAAATAAAATGACATAAAATTTGATGAATAGCATCTGTCAGATAGCTATAAACTGAAATATTGCCGAAGTACTAAACTGAGGCAAGTACGAGGAAATAAGATACAAGAAGATATGACACGTAAACATGTGAAGTAAATAAATTAAATTAAAATTTATGAAACTACCAGAAGAGTATAAATTGAAATAAATGCAATTCCTAACACATTAATTGTGTCATAGGTTAAGAGTACGAGTTAAGTTAAGTACATATGAAATTATGAAATCGTTTTAGGATCTAATACGATCTAAGCATAAGTTAAGGAATATCGAGATGATATTACAATGAATGTGAAGTTGATGAGATGTTTATAAATTGTTCTTAGGAACTACAAAGGAAGTGGGAAAGCGCATTATTAGCACTAACCCTAAAGGACCAAGGTGAGTAACCCTGTATTTGAAGTGGAGATTTAACTCCATGGATTTGAAAAGGTTTTAAGTTTCAAAGATATGAAGTGTTTGAATTTTCAAATTCAGTATTTACATAATTCAATTTTAAATTGTTCTATCTTTATAAACTCTATTATGACATGCTCAAAGAATGGTTTCTGTCACAGTTTTCTTAAAACATATTTCAGCATGTCTAAACTTTTAAATGCCAAATTATGTAAATTATTCTAAATTTGTTTATATCAAGTGTTTAAAGGATTTATTATGAAATTATGTACATCATGTTTTAAACGATCATGAGAAGCACCTATTTGAAGAAGTCAAATGTATTTGAATGTAAGAAAAGTTGTGCATAAGCACCACAGATTTTATGAGTTTCTTCAGAATTAAATTAATCCGAAATCTGATAGGATATTGAGTTGTACGAAACTCGATTAACTATAGAATGCTAGGTAGCAGGATCTAATCCCCCAGGCATAAGATATCTTCACGAAACGTAAAGTAGGAATCTGGTTCGAAACGGATTCCATTAATGAAAAGTGATAAGAAAATGTATTGGAAATGGAAGCAGGTTTTACCCTCATTTTCACAGTACATACTTATGTGTTTTAAAGTTTATATATTTTATTGACGAAGTAAGAGTTTAGCTTGAATACTTTAAATGTTTTAAAGCTATCTGTTTTATGAAATGCATATGTTTCGAGTTATATACTCTATTTGACGAAGTACGAGTCTAGCTTGAATACTGTAAATGTTTCAAAGCTATTTGTTTTAAGAAATGCATATGTTCTATGTTCAAGTATACGAGCAATTGGCAGTGAATGTTTTACAAACTCTTATGTACTAAAAACCACTGCTAATTGAAACCCCATGACGAATACTGGAATTGCTCACAAGCTTAGATTAGCTTACCCGGACTTTGTTCGGATCCCCCTTTCAGGTGATTGAGGGCAGTTTGGATTAGAAGACTATGATGAAGAATCTGTCGTTTTTGGAAGTTATGTTCAAGTAGTTCTTTTGTCTAGCATTACGAACTTTAAGTATGAAATCTTGTATTAGTAAAGTGGTACCCTGTTATGTATAAGCCCTACGAGGCAATTGAACATGTATTGTTTATAAATTCTTTAAGCTTTTAGTTATACTCTGAATGTTAGATCATGTATGCTATGTAAAGAGCGGCAGTACCAGACAGATGTACGTAATTTAAAAATAAGAAAAAAAAAGAAAAAAGTTTTTCACGCTTCCGCAAAACACGTGTCGCACATCTATTCGATATCGCTGCTTATGTGAGCCTTCGCCCTAAGGTCCCCGGGCCTGAGGGTGGCGATCGCGATCCGGTAATCCGCACAGGGTGGGTTTCAGGTCGTGACATCATGTTCACGTATATCAAATCTTTTGAACAAGAACCTTGAATCATATTCTACATATCATTCAGTGAGTACAAGCTTGTGGAGTTCAAGTTTGTGTAATCAGTAGAGTTCTAAATTGCTTGGAGTTCACAATTGTACTGTGGTTTGTCGTTCGTGGATTTTGAAGCAACGAACTCGCTTAGGCTACTTGAGGATTCAAGTTTAAGAAGATTCAAATCATCAACAAGGCTTGAGGGACTAAGTCGGTGTTTGTACAGAGTCTGTAATCGTCAAACCTCTTCTAGTGGATTCACATCTAGGTCAGCGCCCCAGGGTTTTCCAAAACAGATTTAGTTAATCTGCGGTGGTGTAATACCCTGACCCAAATTGTAACCGAGCCCATAAGGCCTTATGTTACGACAATGAAATAAATGGTTTGGATTTTTAGTAGCCTCGAAAATACAGATGATGCTCGGGCAAACGAATATCGACAACAAAAATAAAATAAAATAAAATAAAATGTAAAAAAAAGAAAAGAAAAAGAAAACTTGATAAATATATATATATATATATGTGGTATATATATATATATGTATATCAGTTACTGCACCATATTAAATGAGGAATGAGAGGAGTTATGGGGGGGCTATCGAAATGGAAAAGGCAACTTAATGAGAGAATAAAAGGAGGAGGGAATTGAGGAAGGGGAGGCGTTATAACAAAGCATGCAATTGCATGCATGAAAAAAAAAAAGAGAGAGAGAAAGAACCGTGGACATAGTAGAAGCATGGGGGCAAACTGATATATGTGTACCATGCGTGGGTTGATAGAAAGTGAGAAAAAGAGGAGTAAATCAATTTAGGAGTGAAGTGTGTAGATTCAAAAGAAGGAAAAACGGGAGAAGAAAAGAAGGAACAATGCGAAAAAAGGTAAGCTTTGAAAGTTATTCTCTATATATCTTTTGTTACTGTGTTTACTAGTTTTTTCTGAATCTAAAACTAAACACCCAAAGAAATATAAGGTTTTAAAGGGTAGGAAAAATGATGAATTTAGGAAGAAACAGGAGAATTTTTTCTAGGGAAATGAGAGAGAAAAAAGTGGCAAAGAATAATGGATGGAAGAAAAGTACCTCGGTTGAAGCTAAAAACAAACCCAAACAAATTATTGAGGTCTTTAGAGTCGATTTGATATAAAATATGTCAAAAACGAACGTCCAAATAGCGAGAAAAAGCAAAATGAAAAGTCGTCAAATAGTGGTTTCTCGTTGGAGCAGCCACTAGAAGTGGCTGTTCGACGGCCTTCAGGTTGCCCAAAGTCAGTTTAGGTCGGAAAACTAGGATCCTCGAAAAAAATGGAACAAGACTGCATTTTTAAAACACTCAAATCTCACCGAAAAACCGTCGCCAGTGTCAGAGGGGACGCCGAAGAAACAAGGAAGAAGAAGCAGGGACGGGCATGACTGGGTCGGGCAGCCGAGTCGAGTCAGACCTGTCCAGGCGTAGGTTAGGCAGAACTGGAGGAGAGAAAAAAAAAAAAAAAAAAAGGGAAAAGAGAAGGAGGACCGAACTGGAGGAAGAGAAAAAAAAAAAAAAGGGGAAGGACCGAACTGGAGAAGAAGAAAAAAAAAAAACAATAGGATGCGTAGTCAAGGGGTTTGAACCCCTGACCGAATGAAAGGGGGAAAGCCTTGATACAAGTGATTGGGCCACTATGCCACAGCTCCCATTTGTTCAAAATTATAGCAAAATAAATATATAATATAATGTTATATTGTTAAATTAATTATATTAATTTAATTATGGAAAATAGCCCCGATGCCCGAATAAAACATATAAATATATGTAAACTTACTGTTTTGGACCTTCTGGGTCCAATGGTGAGGTTTGTTTTACGAGACGGAGTTCCAAAACAAAAAAAATACCCCATAGAAACACCAAAATCATCAAAATACCCCTATGTCAAATGTGAGTCAAACGGACTCCGATTGAATTAAATAAATAGTGAATTTTTATTATTTCAAACCTTATGGACTCAACAATGAAGTCCAAATTATGAAAACTGAACCTAAAAAATAGAGACACATAAAAGACCATATTGCCCTTGGGTAAACTAGTTTAAATTGAAAATCGTAAAAGCCTAAATTAGTAAAAGAGATATTCATGATAATGAGGCATAAATTTGATAAATGACATTAAAACTAAAATGTGTTTACTGATATATAGGAGACTCAAAAGGAAAAGGGAAGGTCACGGAATACTAAGGCGCATTGATGAGGTAAGTGAATTTCTATCTCTTATACGTGGTTTTCCAAGCCACCTCATTTCTATTATTGCCAAAACTTTGTACTCATGTATGTAACCGCTATTGTTATCCCACCATTGATATTGTCCTATCTGGTGGTTGCCTATTGATTGTTACCTCTTGCTATGTTGTACTGCTCTTTGAAAGACTTATTGATTGACGTTTATTGCATGCCATTCATACGTTATGCACTTCTTATAGAATATTGATTTATAATTGAATGTCAGATTTGTGCTCAGTCACAATATCCATCCTGATTGCTTTCTGAGTTGGCAAGACCTACGGGTCGAGAATGTGAAGGGACAAATGGTGATAGGGGTGTTTTTATTAATTGACATGACCTACGGGCCAATTGATGGGACCTACAGGTCGAATCCGTGATCGGACATATGGTGATGGGGGTGTTCTTACATATGGAGTTACGAGGGTATTTTATATGCATTGACCATTTTCTCATTCATTGTACTTGACTGTGACCGTTTTATTGTGGCAATATTAATGTTGATTGTGATTATTGTGCTTTATGCATATCCATGCTACACTACTACTCACACTTGTTATTGGGCTTTACTATTTATTGGCCTTGTGGCACTTTACTCTTAACTAAAATTGTTGTCATGACTGGCTATCAAGTTCCCTTGAATTCATGTTTTCCTATGTAATCCCTAACCCATATTTGAGATAAGCTTTTACTTACTGAGTTTTGTTAGCTCATCCCATTCATTATATTTTTTAGGTGAGAATGTTATAGAACCACAACAGGAGGTCAGGAGCGTAGGGAGACAGTTGAGGAGCACAATAGAATGTCACAGTCTCTCCCATGTACTCACCACCTAAGAGTGGGTAATGTTTAGTTTATTGTCAGATTTGATTTCCAGTCTTTGAACAATGTTTGTAATAAGGCTTCCTACATTTTAATGTTATGGTTACATTATTACTATTGTCCTTGGTAAGAGAATGAAAAAAGTAGGGACGGCCATTGGGCTAACCCCGCGACATGAGATCCGCATAAGGTGGGTTTCGGGTCGTGACAACTTGGTATCAAAGCAGAGTTTTAGGTTCTAGCGAGTCATAGGGAGACAGGATTAAGGTACTAAAACTGTTAAGTCTAAGAAGTCAATATATAGATAACACTATGATAGATTTCCACGCTATGTTAGATTCTTACATAATTGCTAATCACAATGATTTAAATTGATTTGATTTTTACACCATATTAGACATCTAGACTGATTTTTACACTATGCTAGATTGTATATGAATGTTAAGTACTACAGGTTAAACTCGATTCGAGTCACTCAGGCTGGAAAGACTATGTTGACTCGGTTAGATTGTGAATGATTAGACCCTTATGAGAATGCTAACATTTCATCTTTTACAACAAGATGGTTCGTAGCTGAAATACCACAACTGTGACAGACCGGCTTGCGCACCTTATGAACAGAGTCTTAAAGGCTCTACCTAAAGCCAAACCCTAGCGGTCAACTACTTACTCTGAAGAAGTGACACGGGTCGTGAGGGTCACTAAACGGAGGGAACAAGGATTTGCCAAAGGAACGAAAACTTATAAGCCAGAAGATAAGTAGGGCAAGGGGCAGGGACCCTCATCGTCCAAGCCCAAAGACAGATCTCGAAACACAAGGCCTATACAGAAGAGAGCCAATTACGAAAAGGACACAGCCTAAATGGCCTCACCTGCCAAAAAGCCCACCAAGGGCAATGCCTTAAGAATACCAATGTCTACTACTATTGCGGCCGTACTAGGACACTTTACGAGGAATTGTCCTCAGAATAAATCTATAACCTCTACCACACTTACCCTATCAACCCCAGTGATACTAGGAGATGATCAGACTACTGCACCAGCAAACACAAGGTACCCTTCTAGTTTATTTACGGCCTATGCATATACTGTTGATATTAGGCTTTACACATTGATTAGTATCTTCCTTATTACTGTTAGAGTTGAACTTAGAAATAGAACCCCTCGATTTCATGTTAACTATTTCAATATCCTCGAGAGCTTTATTGTTAATACATGCAAACGGATATTGAGGAATATTATGGATAAATAAATGAGGTTTGAATGAGAGATAGTCTGAAAGGGAATTGAATGGATAATTACAAGAGGACTAAAAATATAAAAATTCTTAAGTAGGTCATAAGTGGACTCTAACAGAGTAGAGGTGAGTAGAGTCTTGAAGACAATTATTAAATGAGTGAGATTTCCAGATTGATCTTATGAAATGTGATGATTTTGGAAAGAGGCTGACACATGATGAATGAATATTAGAAAGAAGTCTATGAATCTTGTGATCTAAGATAAGGTGTGATCTGATTGTAGTCAATACCCCATCAAGTTAAATGAATTAAATGATAAACGATCTTGAGTAACTGTTAGAGATTAATGTAATATAAATGATCGTAAAGACTGAACTGGTAGCAAACCATTTAGAGAACCATGAAATTTAGATGGTATGTGATTTTGAGGCACTATGAGAAAATCATTATTCATGAAAGATATACGTAGAGCATATGAAGTATTGAACGTAAGTACACGGTATTTTTAACCGATTAGATACCCTTAAAGAACTAAGAATCCGATGATTTGAATAGTTAAATGATTGGTGACTTTTGGAAGACAATAGCTTGATTAAATACTAAGGTTAATGGCTTTTAGGACAGGCTATGCTATGACCGACTTCGATGTTCTTGGATGATCGAGATGATCAAATGAATAGTGACTTTTGGGAGGAA
>CM018033.1:11666379-11806379 GCA_008638375.1 Nyssa sinensis | reverse complement strand
TAACATATTTGGAATTAGAGCGTCAAAATTAGTAAGGGTGCCAACTTTGGTGCAATTTTTAGACAATTTAGGTTCGGGCGCGTATGCGCGCACACTTGGCCAATTAACCACGTGGTGCATTGGGAGGTGTGCAAAACTTCCTCAAGAAGCTTGGTAGATATTTCTAGACTTGGACACATAGAACCAATTGATTGGACAATATAGAATCCAATGCAAAGAAAGACTTGTGTGTGGGTGAGGTGTACCATAGGGGGACAAGGAATGACATAAGATGGGACAAGTCCCTACACAACCCCTCATCTCTCCCCCTTTCTCTTCTGATTTTCCTCCCACCCTTTCACACAACTCTCTCTCCCTCTCTCATTCAGACCTTCTCCCTCTCTCTCTCTCTCTCTCTCTAAAAGCCACCATGGCCGGACCTATATGCGTGTGTGTGTGTGTTATGTGTATTGTGCTTGTGTTAGAGAAAGTGAGACAAAAATGTGTATGTGTGCAGTTGAAAGAGAAAGATTGTGAGTGTGTGTGTGTGTGTATCAGTGTGTGCATGCCAGTGTGTGAGTGTGTAACACACACACACACACACACACTATATGAATCACAAAAAACTAGAAGGAGGAAAGAAAGAAAAGAAAAAGGAAGAAAAGAAAAGAATGAAAAAAAGGTAGAATATTGGACTAGAAGGGTTTGGCAACCATGGGAGGAAGAAACCAAGCTTTCTCTCTCCTCGGATTTCTCTCTATAGAGGTAGAAGCAATAGGTAGGGACTTCTAGAACCTTCTATATAGTTCTAGATGTAACATTGGGCTGATTATGTACCTGGATATACTTGTATTTCTCTAGTGTGTATGTGTGTGTGTATATATATATATAAACATGTATATATATACATATATGATTGGGCTGATCTGGGTTTGAGGGAGAGGAACCTATCAATGGAGTTTTGATTGGCCTTAAAGGTTGGATTGGAGTTCTTGAGACCCAAGAAATCGAATGGAAATAAGAGAGACTGAATAATAGTGACCAGAGTTCGGGTTTTTAGAGATGGTCAAAAAATCGAGTAGAGAAATTTAGGTTGTTTCGATGGTCGTAAATGCCTATAATCTACCTTAAAACTTGTTAGAAGTTGTCTAGAATTAATTGGGATGAAAAATGGAAGAAAAACAGGCAAGAAAAATAAGAGAGAAAAATTAAATTTTTTTCCAGTTTTCGACGAGTTGGCTAGAGAAGATGACCAGCGAAGTCGTCCGGCAGCTACTATTCCGAATTAAGATCCAGAAGGAGGCATTTCCAATATTTTTAGACGTCCGAGACTCAAATATGATATCAGAATAATGAAATAAGGACTCAGGATAGTCCCACATGAAAATGTGAAATTACTAAAATGCCCTAAACATGGAACAAATACCTAAAAGCATTGATAAAATATAAAAAGGACATCTTTAGGATTGTTGGACGCTCTGAATCCAATTCCAAGGTCGATTTGAGGGACAACATCTCGGTAGATGTGAAACTTGCCCTGGTAAAATTTCAAAAATACCCTTATAAGTTTAAAAGGCATTCAAATGTCTAAGAAACTTTATGATGAGACCTCCTTAGGGATTTTAAGGCCTGAGAACACAATTTTTATTTCCATTTGGGATGAGGGACATTCGCTGTATAAGCTAATGAATAATTAACCTAAGATGACTTAAAGAAACACTATGGAACCTTAATGTTAAGGGTTGAGGTGGTCTCATGAAAGCGATCCTGTTTATGAATATGCTTACTGGTTTCCAATTTCTTTGAGAAGATAAGAGCGAATTGACGACTTTCACTGAGTATATTCAGATTTTTTCGAATGGAAATAATAAAATAAGTAAATAAATAAATAAAATATTCTACACTAAAACACAAATCACCTTGAATTTTTTTTAATTTTTTTTTTAAATTTCAAGAACGAAATAAGGATCATAAGAAGCACAAAAATTAACTAGAATCACTCCCCGACAACGGCACCAAAATTTGGTGCTGTCTCAGGCAACCGAAAAAATAAAACCTAAACTCCTAAAAATATATGTAGTAGTGCGAGTAGGGATCGTTCCCACAGAGAGTATCTAACCTAGTTTTATGCTATGTGAACAAGGATAGGGGGTTTGAGTATAACGAAAATAATTTAAAGAAAAACAACTGAAGAACAATTCAAATTAAAATATCGAAATCAATCAAAAGAATAAACATTGGTCTAAGTCAACTTCCACCATCAGAATTTTACAATTGATCATCGATGCAAATATATATCAATTCACACTTTGAATATTCATCCGTTAAAACTATTTTCCTATCTCTCCTTAGTCACAGTTAATTAGAAAACAAGTGATCTAATTAACCCTGACTACTAATGTCACGACCCCAAATCCTGGCCCATACGGATCGAGGGCTTGTGATCGGCCACCGAGGCCTTTTCTGATTTCCATTAATCAAACGCTAGCGGAAATAAATTTCTTTTTCTATTACGGAAGTGTCAATCAACACTTAAGTCAACATTTGTCATCTATTTATACATTCCATAGTAATTACAAAAAGTACATGATGTAATTTTTTCAAAGCTTGCTGAATGTCATATTCGATATACAGTCCAAAAATTCCCAAAAGTAACTACATCATGACTAGCAAAATCCTATTACAAAAAGGGTTCATAACTTTACAAGTTTCCAACTAGCCTTACTGAACCTGCTATTTATTTTCCGATATCATCACCTGAAATAGGATAAAAATCCTATGAGCTCAACAGCTCGTGAGTATTCCAGCTCGTGAGCATTTCATAACATACCAAGGGCTTTCAAAACTACTATATAATTCAATATGGAAATGTCAATGATCAGATATCATATGTTATCTTAATTTATAAGTACAAGATAACCGTATCAAATTCGGTTCCAATAAATCTCAATTTAACGCTAATCGTAAATCGATAATCAATAACATAGTTCAATAAATCAAAATCACAGTTCAATATCATGGTTCGATAAATCATAGTTCAATAATTCAAAATCATGGTTCGATAACCCAAATTCATAGTTGAATAATTCAGATTCATGGTTCGATTTTCAATATTCATATTCAAAATGATATATTCCACTTCTATGGCTAGCAAATTAGAACTTCACTGACTGAGATCGATGGGCTAGTTAGTTCGATATACCGTATCAACACCGGCTCACCACAATATACCCTGTGGGATGGGTTCGATAAATCACAACCTATTCGATAGTGACCAATCATAGAAGAGTGTTCTATTCAAAGCATCAAAATCATATCCAAAATCACTAATCATCAATAGCAGTTCAATTACTCAAATCAAAGTTCTTTATTTAATATTTAGTTAAAACAGTTCAAACATTTGTAAGAAGATCATAAAACGTTTGAAGTATCTTACGAACACATTTTCTTAAGTCAAAGGAGATAATATAGTGGTCAATAGATCATTCAAAACGTATACAGTATAACTGTTAAACAAATGCTATAAGGGAAAACGATATCATACGTCGATATATCATAAAAGAGTTCAATATTTATATCTATAATGAAAATGTCTACCTCAATATGGTATGAAACACTCACCTGAATTCCAAAGACCTTAACTCCAAAAATCCTTCCTTCGAAGTTCCCTAAAATCACATTTCAAAGTCCAGGTTACATTCCATAATATCACTCTGATTTAATTATCATTAATTCTTTTTCATATTTTAGTTACATTTCTTGGGTAGCTTCTTTAAGTTTTAAAGTTTGATTCTATTACCTTACATATTTACGTGTCATATTTTTTTGTACCTTATTTCATAATACGAACCTCACCATTGAGTCCGGAACGTCGAAGAAAGTCAATTTGGACTCCCTCTGACTTCCATTTGGTTTCAGGAGCACTAAGGGCAATGTGGTAATTTACACTTTAACGTGTCTTATTTTTTCGGAGTCCCATCTCATGAAATGGACCCCACCATTGGATCCAGAACATCCAAAATAGTCAAAATACACTATTCATATGTTTAATTTGGACTTCATTTGCTTCACATATGACCCTAGGGCAAAATAGTAATTTTGCTTTATTATTAAATAATTAAATTAATTATTTAATTATTTTTCTAGGGGCTTAATTGCATAAAATTCTCATCAGCTTGGGCCACAGTAGGATTTTCTAGAAGTTCTGGGGTCAATCAGTAAATAAAGAAAGTCTTGGTTTATTTAATTTTAAATAATTCAAAGACCAGTAGGTTCGGTTGAACATTAAGTGAACCTGGTCCGATCCGTTCGTAAGCCAACCGGTTTAGCCGGTTTTATACGTGTTGCTGACGTCATGATGACAGTCAGCCCTATCATTATTTAAAAATTTAAAACATGTTGAAACGCCGTCGTTCCAATTATTCGATGGCAATCCCAGATTCTGCCACGTGTCCCAAGTTGCGCCAGTCTTTTAAAACGAGTCATGAGTCGACTCGGTCGTCTTCCCCACTTCGAACCCACTGTAACCCTAATTTTTCGAATTTCATTTTCTTTAATTTCATGCAGTTTGGATCCATGGATTCTCACTGTTTTCAAACCAATCCATTTCTGGAACATAAGGCAAAGGTTTGGACATTTATTTTTGAAATTAAAACTAAGTTATATGTTCGGTTTAGATTTTGATAATCCAAACTTGCAAGTTGGTCGTAAATGCTCAGTTCTGAGCTAAAACCCTTGGGGTTTGATCCGTTGTGATCCATTTTTCATATAGTTTCATTTTCTATTTCAATATACTCAGTTTTGGTGCGGTTTCGAAAGGTTGGTTTCCACAACTGAAACCTGTAACTCGTTTTATGGAGGTCGATTCTTGTGATTTATGATCGCGTATGTAGGTTTTCATGACCCTCATGACTTCTTCTTGAAGTCTCTATACACCAAAAATGGTTTGGTTTCCACTGGTTCAGACCTGCTATAAGCATGGTCTTCAATGGCAGATGTTCATGGGTTTCACGTTTTTAACCGTTTTTAAGCTTAAACTTCATGCGTAAACAAATCTAAACATGTTCTACATGTCACGTATACAAAATGAAGGCTTAAAACAGTGTATACATAGCAAAATTCTAGAGAGAGAAAAATGATAATTTCACATTCTCACCTTTTTCTCACTGTTTTTCACCTTCTTCTTCTTTTGATCCTTCTTTAATTCTCCTCAGCTTCCTATCTTTCACTTTCTTTCGTAAGAAGCAAGCCTGCTTTGCATGCTTTGCTTCTTAAAGAGAAAAAACTGAACTTCTCTCTCTCCTCCATTCTCTCAGCTCTCTCTACACGATTCACCCTATTCTGACACCTACTTCCAGCCTCCCTTCCATCTTATAAATGTTTGCTTTTTCTCTTTTCCATTTGCATTAAATTTTCTTTGGATTTTTGTTTTGATATTTTGTGATGTTTATATATTTGTATATAATATTATACACCCACACTTATATACTAACACACATATATATTATAGCCGACACACATCCTCACATCCTTCACAGCCGTACACCTGTTGCTTCCTTCCTCCACCTATTTCTTTTCCTTTACATGCACTGCCACCTCATCACACGAGCACACACACATAGATATATAATCCACATACTGATATATATATATATATACTTATATAACCACATATATATATATATATATCTTTTTAACTATTATTATTATTATTATTATTATTATTATTATTATTATTATTTTTATTTTTATTTTTATTTTTATTATTATTTTTATTTTTATTTTTATTTTTATTTGTAATTTATTATAGTTCGGGTTTTATGCCATGGCCCGGGTTTACCAGGTCGAGTACCGGCTAACTCGGGTCGGTCCTACCTAACTCGGGTTGGTCCTACCTAACTCAGGGTCGGGGTATTACAACTAAACAACCCAAGACAAGCGCTAAAGGTTTAATCTAGTAGCAGCCTTAAGAATTAGAAAGACTGATGAAGCTAAACAACACAAGCACAAGTGGTTGTACTTAATTTAGTCGAGCATTCTTCCTAAGATCTAGTAATTTCTGACGTAGCAAATAATTAAATCTTAGTTTCTTCACAAATTAGAGGGATCAAATAATTACAGATTTGATATCTAACTTAGTAGTAGATTGCAATGAATAATAAACTAGTAGGTCTCCTAGTAATTAAACAAGACAATCATGAAAATAAGCACAGAAGAACATCCGATAGTAAAAGCATAAATTGAACAATAAAAACAAATTAGATCTCACAGTTTTATTGATTCTGAGGCTTCCATTTCCTTCGACCAATTATAAAAGTTTAGCCACGCAGGACCATGAAAACTTGAAGGAGAAATTAGAGAAGAGGGGACAGAGAGGTTTTGTGTGTGTCCCTAAATCTGATCTTCTCCTCCCCCTTTTAAACATTAATTCAGTGTTGGAAGCCTACTAGAACTCCTAAAAATGTTCTAAATATTATCCTAAAATAAAAATACTCAAATCTAACTAATTAAGGGAAATATTAAAAATAAAATAAAGTCTTAATACAATTAGGAAAGTGGTATTTCAACTGAATTCTCGCACTAGATCTGGAATTTCCAAAAATAAATCTCAGTGGACCCGTGCAATAGAATTTCATGCAGTTAAAAACGCTCACAGTGCAACTTTAAGCCAGATTTTGACCTTGATGCAGCCAGCATCCGCAAAACTCAAAACATGAAAGTTGTAGAACATTTTCTTGGCTTTCCATAGCATCTTAAATCATCTCAACTAGAGCTCGGATGGGAGAGTATTTCCTAGATTATGAAGTGATGTTGAAACTGTCCAGAATCGCCCAATTAGCTTCGTTTTGCACTTAGTGCCTCCATTTGTATCCTAAATCAAAATATAAGAATAATGAGTACATTTAGGCACCCAATAAGTATAAATACTAAACATTAAGGTAGAAAAATATGACATTTTTCATTCTCATCAACCATGGAATTGCAAGTTATGGAGCTAGAATCACTTGTGTCTTGAAGACAGCTACCTTTACCTAGAAAATCCATGCACTAGCCCATAATCTTATAGCTTCTGTTGAGAGAACCAGTTTTTCAATAATGTGGACTACATTTTATAAAATAATGAGGAAGCGGGAAGTTCAGCTAGTTGGTGCTATGCCATGGACTACATTTGGTTGTAGTGGCTACACTTTCCAAGTTGTTTATGTATGGAGATAATATTGAATGTGCTGCGAAATCTCTTCCCACGACCCCCTCAATTGCTATTTTGGATCATGGGATTCAAATTTACATCAGGCATCTCAGGAAGTCACGCAAGCAAAATCTCAAAGATACAAGAAACCATGGAATCCCTAATGTTTGACTGCAACAAAGTAAAGACTAATGATTAAGTTGGTACAACTTTCCTTCTCTATATATTGATTTAAACTCTTATTGAATTTGTTTGCCTGAATAAAGTGTAATTCCCTTATAATTATTTGATGTACCATAAAGTTACAGCCTAACCCAAGCTTGACATGTGTATATGAGCTCTTTCATGTGCAGGTTAGGAAATAACATAAAGGTATTCAGATCTGACAACCACGGGGATCCAGACTGTTCCCTGATCAGAATGGCGCAAACCTTTCCTCTAGAAGCAGAGAGTTTAAAGTACGTACCTAAAGGAGTCCCTGATCTGATCACCACCTTACATGCCCTACCGACCTCAGAATAAGGAAACAGAGTTCAACATGCCAATTGCTATTCTCAGATATCTTCAAATCCTTACTTTTGAGACTCTGAATCCTAATCAACTTAGGAAGTCTACAGCCTATAAATAAAACCCTAAGGTGCGCTTTTCAATTATAGTCAATCAATTCCTTTCAATTACAGCCTTTCATTTAGTTTTACTAACTTTATCATCAGAGCGGCTACCATCAGGAGCCAACCTGGTGGCCCTTTGATTTCTTTTTTGAGTTCTTGACAGGCGACGAAGAACGAAAGCCCCATTGATCAGAAAGTGCAACATCAGTTCGGCACTAGTCTGTGGGAAATGACAATTGTTCCTGCTAATTCTCTTTGTTAAAAGCAGGAATTCTTCTGTCTTTTCCTTCTAAAAAGACAATGGCTCATAATCTTCATCCAAGAAAAAGTTCTCAAAACCCCCGAAATCAGCCTCTTATTGGAAGAAGGAAGGGGGAAAACATCCAATCACTTATAACAACAAACTTGATCGGATCCAACGACAATCCGATCAGATGCAAGAATAGCTCACCACCATCTCCCAAGCCCTAGCGTCGTTGGCTCAGAATCAGCAAAACAATCCCTATCATCCTCCTACCAATGTTGTAAAAAAGGGGCTCAGCCTCCTACCACCACCATAGGCGGAGGACCTCCCAATGAGGAGACCCCCAACATGCAGTCGATACACCCCCATGGTACCACTCACATAGGGGGTGATCCCCAGCCAGTCAACCACAGTGGGGAAAGGGATGCTTGCCTTTTATCCTGATGTTCATTATCAAAGCAAGACAAGGATCCCAACTCCAACAGCCTCGAGGCCAATCCAACGCCACCTTGAGTTTCAACCTCCACCGGCACCAGTCCCCCCAGTCCAATGAGGGAAACGTCCCCCTGCCACTATTGAAAAAAATCATTCCCTACATATAGGCACTGAAGCTACAAAACAAGGCCAACAACGGGGCCAAAATCTGTAACCAGTTATGCCCAGAATTCCTTAAAGGACGGAGGAGATAGCGGACTCTACGAAACAAACCATCTTCACCAGAGGGACCCACGTTCCTCTAGAGCAAGATGATCCGGGAAAGCTGCTCGGGAGGTTCGCCACACCATTCACTCCCGCCATAATGGAAGAAGAGTGGCCAAAGAAATTTGTTGTCCCAAAGTTCACCCTTTATGACAGGTCTAAGGACCCCTGGGGACCATCTCTCCCACTATCAGCATATAATGGCTCTACATAGGGCTACTGATGCCTTCATATGTTGAACCTTTGTAACAAGCCTCAAAGGTATTGCTCTAAAGTGGTTCTACAACCTCCCTTAGGAGTCGATCACTAACTTTTACAGCTCAGTAGGCAGTTCCTCGATCGATTCCTAACCAACAGGAAACTAAGAAAAGGGCCAGAATTCTGGCTAACTATAAAGCAAGCAAAAGGGGAGTCACTTCGGGAGTATATTGCTAGCTTCAATACCGAGCTCACAAAGTTAATGGACTACAGCCCGAGCTTCTTAGTGGCAGCCCTCACCTCTGGCCTAGGCCCTAGACACTTCCAAGACTCTTTGACAAAGAATCCTCCCGTTGATATGGCGGCACTCATGGAACGGGCACAAAATACATAAACTTGGAAGACACAAAGATGTCATTCCGAAAGCAAAAGAGTAGGCTCAGAAGGATGACCACATTCAAAAGAGTGAAGCCAGTACAACTAAGAAGAGGGTCAGAAGTCCCAATAAAAGATGGCACCCAGAACCTAGAGCAATCCTAACTCTAGAAGGTATGGAACGTTCACACCTCTAAATGCCTCCCTCACTCACATACTCCAACAGGTTCAGACGCGTGAGGACTTGAGGTGGCCAAAACCATTAAAGAGAAATCCCAACTCCAGGGATCAAAATAAATACTGTAACTTCCATAAAGACCATGGGCATACCACTGACGAATGCAGAGCCCTCAAGCAGTAGATTGAAGCACTCATCAGAAGAGGTCGACTGTGGGAGTTCATTCGACAGGACGAGAGGCAGAACCCCCGTAATGATAGGCCACAACAAAGGAGACAAAAGTAGAGGCCTAAATAGAGGAAGGATCGAAACGAACAGCCGCGTTAGAAAAATCAAGCCATCTTTGTCCTCCATGCCGATAACGCAATGACAAGAATGTCCAACCGAGCCAAGAAGTGGTATGCTTAAGAAGCAAAGGTAGAGCCCAACATCCTCTAGATCTCGGCCATTGAAAAGAAGCCGAAGCCTGCACCACAGATCCAGTTCTTAAAGTTGGATCTTGTTGAGGTACATTGTCCTCATAGCGATGCCCTCGTCATCTCACTCAAGATCGCCAATTTTGAGATCATGAGGGTTTTGGTAGACACGAGAAGCTCTACCAACGTGTTGTTCTATGAGCCCTTTAAGCACATGAAGCTCAGCCTTAATGACATCAAGGCCACCACCGCAGTAATGACGGGATTCGATGGGAAACTCAACACCCCACTAGGAAAAATAGACCTTCCGACCACAACGGGAGAAAAGGGACGGTCAGAAGACATTGATCTCTTAATACGTGGTCTTGGATTCTAAGTCCCCCTACAATATCATCATTGGAAGACCTTGGCTCCACCAGATAGGAGCGGTCACTTCGACCCTCTATCAATGTCTGAAGTATCTACAGAATAACAAGGTCTACTCTATCAGGGGCTATCAGCCAACCGCCCAAGAATGTCATGCTCTCGCATTGAAGGAAAAAATTCCCAAATAGCAATCACAGCATCCTCATGAAGGAGGAAATCTTGTACCTTCCAACCTTCATGAGACAAAAGAGTACCCCTCTGAGATCGACGAGCCATTAAGTCTTAGGAGAAGGGATAGCATGGCCAAACCAATGGAGGAACCTATCAAAGTACTTGTCAACTCGGAAGAAGGGGACCGGTATTTATAGATTGGCTCAAATCCGTCCTCCTCCGAGCAACAGGAAATTGTAGAATTCCTAAAAAATAACCTGTCGGTATTCGTTTAGGAGACCAAAGATATGGAAGGGATAGATCGAAACTTTATCTCTCATAAGCTAATGATTGACCTAGACCACCCTTTAGCGAGACAAAAGAGGAGGATGTTCACCCCTGAACGCCAGAGGATCATCAACGAGGAGGGCCAGAGGTTGTTGAACATAGGAATGATAAGAGAAGTATTCTATCCAGAGTGTCTCGCCAACACAGTCCTTGCTAAGAAAAAAAATGAAAAATGGAGGGTTTGCGTTGACTACACTAACCTCAACAAAGCCTGCCCTAAAGAAAACTTCCCTCTCCCCTGCATTGATCAGCTAGTTGATGCAACCGCGGGACATGAGCTCATAAGTGCCTACTCTGAATACAATCAGATTCAGATGTATCCCCCAGACCAAGAAAAGACAGCTTTCATATCGGAACGAGGACTCTATTGTTACAGATTAATGTCGTTCACTCTGAAGAACGCTGGAACCACATACCAACGTATGGTGAACAAAATGTTTGGCTCCCTAATTGGAGGCACGATGGAGGTCTACATTGATGATATGCTAGTCAAGAGCATACAGAAGAATGACCATGTCTAGCACTTAAACTAAACATTTAACATCCTGAGGCAGCACAAGATAAAACTAAACCCTTCAAAGTGTACCTTTAGGATCACCAAGGGAAATTTCTTGGGTTTTTTAGTGTCTCAAAGGGGAATTGAGGCAGACCCCTCACAAATAAAAGCTCTGATCAAACTAGAGTCACCGAAGACCAAGAAAGACATTCAAGGCCTGAGCGAAAAGATCGCGGCTCTAAACCGATTCATCACTAAGTCTACGGACCGGTGCCTCCCGTTCTTCAGAGCCTTTAAGCGGAGTAAGGCTCTTGGATGGACCCCTGAATGGGAAAAATCCTTCCAGGAGTTAAAATAGTATTTGGCCTCTCCCGAACTCCTTTCAAAACCAGTACAAGGGGAAAAACTACTCATGTACCTTGCAGTATTAGAAAATGTCGTCAACTCAGCACTGGTCAAAGAAGATAAGGGAATTTAGAGGCCAATTTTTTACGTTAGGAAAGCACTTCTGGATACTGAGAAAAGATATTCCGTAGTCGAGAAATTGGCCTTCGCCTTGGTGATATCTGCTTCAAAGCTCAGGCCTTATTTTTAGACGCATCTCGTTGAAGTCCCTACATCCTACCCTCTGAAATCAATCCTGTACAAGCCTGAAGTCTTAGGACGACTGGTCAAGTGGTCTGTGGATTTAGGGGGATTTGATATATCTTACGTTCCAAGAACCTCTATCAAAGGGTAAGCACTGGCAGACTTTGTCGCAAAGTTCACTCCAACGCTACATGCTAAAGCACAAGCCAGCACGGACACCATGATGTGGAAACTCTACAGTGATGGGTTATCCACCGATAAAGGCTCAGGAATAGGCATCGTACTTTAGTCCCTTGATGGAACCATAACTAAAAAAAACACTTAGCTTGGGGTTCAAAGCTTCTAATAACGAAGCCGAGTACGAAGGCCTCATCCTTAGGGTGAAGTTGGCCCTAGAATACGAAGCTCTGAACCTTGAAGCATTCTTTGACTCTCAACTTGTGGTTAGCCAAGTCTTGGGAGAATTTTCTACCAAGGATGATAGAATGATCCAATATTCAGAACTGGTGGAATCATTGAGGCTCTCTTTCCATAAATTCACCATTAGAAAATCGAAAGGAGTCAAAATTCCAGGGCTGATGCTTTAGCAAATATGGTCTCCCACCTTAAGTTAGAAAAAGATTCAATGGTGAGAGTCTTTTACCAATCCAAACTGAGCATCGAGGAGGTACAATCCTCCCAAATCTCAGAACAAACTTAGAACTGGATGACTCCTATCATCCAATACATAAAAGAAGGACTGCTTCTAGAGGACAAAAACCAGGCCCGAAGGATTCAGATTAGGGCAACTCGATTTCTAATCCTAAATGGGAAGTTATACCGAAGATCCTATACACAACCCCTCCTATAGTGCCTATCTCCGGAGGAGTCCCAATATGTCCTAGGCGAGATACACGAAGGGATCTATGGCAACCACAATGGCAGCAAGACTATAGCCCACCGAGCTCTGACTTAGGGTTACTACTGGCCTGGCATGCTAAAACAAGCCAAGAAATATGTCCAGAGGTGCGATAAGTGCCAACGATTTGCTTCATATCAGCACCAACCTCATCATGAGCTCTTTCCTATTGCCAATCTGTGGCTCTTCACTCAATAGGGGATGGACATTGTGGGACCACTTCTAAAAACCCACAGAATAGAAGATACCTATTGGTTTCCATTGACTACTTCTCTAAATGGGCAGAAGCTGAACCTCTGACTCACATCATAAAAGTGGAGGTAAAAAACTTCACATGGAAGAACATAGTCTGCAGGTTCGGTATACCCCGCATCATCATTTCAAACAATGGTACGCAATTTACTGGAAAGGTGTTTGGGAAGTTCTATGAAAACCTGCACATCAGCCACCACTTCTCCTCACCAGGGTATCCCCAAGCTAATGGGCAAGTCGAGGTCACCAATCGCATAATTCTTGACACCGTCAAGAAGAGATTAGAAAAAGCCAAAGGAAGATGGGTCGAAGAGCTCCCCGGAGTACTCTAGGCCTACCAAACCAAAAAGAACACCAATTGCAGAGACACTGTTCTCACTTGCATACGGTACTGAGGCAGTCATTCCTGTCGAAATTGACATGCCAACCTTGAGGACGGATGCCTTTGACCAGGAAACTAACGACCATCAGCTTGTAAAAAATCTAGATCTGTTTGAAGAGAGACGTGAGCAAGCCCAGATCAAAACTAAAGCATACCAGCAGAGAATGGCCAAGAGCTTCAGCCAAGGGGTAAGTCATGTCCACTTCCAGATCATCTTAAGAAGGGTGTTCCCAAACACCAAAGATCCCATCATGGGAAAGCTCTCCCCCAATTGGGAAGGGCGCTACAAAATAAGCAAGATCGTCAGGCCCACGACTTATTGGTTGAAAGATGTAATTGGGAAGCCTGTGCCCAGGCCCTGGAACGTTGAGCACTTACGAAAATATTATCAATAAAAAATTTTCTTTTTTATTTCTGAGTGCTCTCATTTCATTGTACAGACCCCTAAAAGCCTTGCAGCCATTACAAGTGCTACAGGTCTGGTCCATCTCAATGCACAGATCCCTAAAATCCTTGTAACCATTACAAGTGCAAGAGGTCTGGTCCATCTCAATGTAACAGACCTCTAAAAGCCTTACAGCTATTGCAAGTGCTATAGGTCTGGTCCATCTCACTGCACAGACCCCTAAAAGCCTTGTAATCATGACAAGTGTTATAGGTCTGATCCATCTTAATATACAGACCCCTAAAAGCCTTACAACCATTGCATGTGCTATAAGTCTCGTCCATCTCAATGCACAGACCCCTAAAAGCCTTGTAACCATTACAAGTACTTCAGGTCTAGTCCATCTCAATGTACAGACCCCTAAAAGCCTTGTAACCATTGCAAGTGCTATAGGTCTGGTCCATCTCAATGCACAGACCCCCAAGTCTGGTCCATCTCAATGCACAGACCCCCAAGTCTGGTCTATCTTAATGCATAAACCCCCAGGTCTAGTCCATCTTAATGTACAGACCCCTAAAAGCCTTGTAGCCACTACAAGCACTACAGGTCTGGTCTATTTTTTTAGCCGACGGTTCAATAAAGCGTCTCAGGTCTGAAGATTATATCTTGATTTAATTACAAGTGTTTCAGGTCTGAAGATTATATCTTGATTTAATTACAAGTGTTTCCGGTTTGAAAATTATGTCTTGATTTAGTTACAAGCACATCAGGTCTGAAATATATTCCTTGTTCCCAACCTCGAAAGGTTGGTGATGGGCATTTGTTAGTAATCTGAGTGAAGCTGATTTTTCTATAAACATAAGTAACCGAGATAAATAAAAGATCTTTCATTGATATACCCAAAAGGTTGAAGAGTGCAAGTTTAAAAAAATAAAAACAAAACAAACAAAAAGAAACATCCCAATCAAGGGTTTTCAGCAAAGAGTGAAGCTCCTTCAGCTTCAGTAGGCTGTGCTGGGGCGGCTTCGAAGGGATTCAGCGCTGGATCATCCAACAAAACCTCGTCCACTCTAGAATGTCGAGGTTAGGATAGAGCTTCTAGTATCTTCTTTCGTAACAGCTTATACATATGATCTGCGAACTTGCCGCCCAGCCGATTCACCTTATCTCTGAGCTCTTTCTCAATCTCTTCCTTGGCCACTTGAATGCTAGAGGCCAACTTCAGAGCCGCCGCAGCTTCAACCTCATATTTCTCTTTTTTTAGAACCTCTAGCTCAGAAGCTAAGGCGTTCTTCTGTGACTCCAGGATGACCACATTGTTTAAAAACTCTTTAAATTTCTCCTCGAATGAGAGAGATACAGAACGAGCTATCTCGAGCTGAAGACGAGCCTTATTCAGCTCAACTTGGAGTTTATCCTCCTGCTCGGACTCCTCAAGAAAGTCCATGATCGTGGCCATAGCATGAACAGCCTGAAAGAAAAAAAAAACTTATATGAGTAAGAGCAGAATTTAGATAAAAAAAAAAAAAAAAAGGAGTTAAGTAAAGAAGCTTTACCCTCATATGGCAAACCAGAAGCCCTCTGGCTATCCTCCAGGGCTTCAGGCCTTTAAAGCTGTCCGACATAGAGACCTAGGAGTCTTCATAGGCCCTTTTGATGGTGGCCTCCCCATTCTCAGCTGAACCAATGTTGGGAGGCACCGAACTCAACTTCCTTTTGCCACGGGGGGCCAAGTGCACGAGAGGCGTTGGAGGTGGGGGCAACTCTTCACGAGCAACTGGCGTAGCCAGCTCTTTGGAGACCGTACACTCTAGAGAGCTGGAGGCTCCCACTTCGGTCCTCCTCTTCTTCTGAGGAAGGGGGTGGAACAGCAGGGCTAGATACCTTCCTAGTCTTCTTGGGTCTAGGCGTCTAGCTCGACAGAACCAACTTCTTCAGCGCGGCTGACTTATCCTTTACTAGACCAGCGCCCATGAAGCTCTAAAGAGTTAGTTCTTAATCGTGAGGACGGTCTTGTGGGTATAGGAGTCGCCAATAGCTCTCTTGTAGTTTTAGAGTAAGACTGATCTCCTCCAAGCCTTTTTATCTGTAACCAAAAAATTAATAAAAAGTTAAACAAATCGAAAGAAGAGTTGTAATATCTGCG
The DNA here is from genome assembly GCA_008638375.1 of Nyssa sinensis. Classification (NCBI taxonomy): domain Eukaryota; kingdom Viridiplantae; phylum Streptophyta; class Magnoliopsida; order Cornales; family Nyssaceae; genus Nyssa; species Nyssa sinensis. The sequence continues at coordinate 11,790,479 of CM018033.1, read as the reverse complement.
CTGGAAACCAGAGGTCTGTGGGCTCACCCTTAAAGCTGGTATGCCGAGGAAGTTCGATTCTCAAAATCTTCATGTTCCTAGTCTTTGTTGACAAAGAAGTACCATTTCTTCTATGTCTTGTTGGAAATGGGTACCGAGGTCAATAGCTTGAACCCCTTGTCAAATGACATGTAATACAAGCCCTCTGACCTGAGGTACTTCACGTCCATATTGCTCCAGATGAGGTCCAGATCTACCTTAACCTTATTCTGATGACCTAAGACTAGAAAGGCCATAAGCTGCCTCCAACTGTTGATATTTAACTCGGCAGGACATATCCTAAACCATTTAAAAAATTCATTTATAAGGGGGTGAAGAGGGAAACCCACATCGACCTCAAACCATTAGAGTTAAGCACAGATTTCCCCCTCTCTATATCTGATGGACGGTCTATTCTCTTAGGGATCCTACAAAACACATTTATAAGGAAGTCAAAATTTGTCTTGAGGGCATCTAACATACCCTCAGTCATGGCACTCTCACCCTCCTTCTCTTATGAGATTGGCCCGATGTGCCGACCTCTCTGTTCCTAGATTCAAGGTGCGCTTCAAGAAGCAGCACCCCCGAATCACTACTAAAGGAACCATCCATTTCCTCAATAGAAAATGCCCTTTGACTACCTCCAATTTCCCTATTCTCTTCCCTATTACCGGAATGTGCGTCGGAATGATGACATTGTTATAAAATAAACAAGATAGAAAAAGAAAATACAAGAAAGGAGAATATAGAAGAAGAACGAAGGAATAATAGAAGGAAAATAAAGGGAAATGAGGGTTACCACTGACTAACCAGAGATCAGAGTTCAGGTGACAAAGAAGTCCTCAGATACACCAAAAATCGATTAGAAATCTTCCTTTTCTCTACTTCAACGATGAAGGATTCGTAAAAGAATTCTAGAGGGAGATTGTGGCTATTTATAAGGCATCTAAGGGTATCATTTAAGGCCCCAAATCCCAACCGAATGTTGGCTAATGATGGCCTTGATTCTCGAATCAGTGGCTTAAGTAATGAAGGTACTTTAACTGTTCCATTAAAGGCTATTTTCTTGAAATACGGAATGATACATTAATGAGAATATGCGTGACCCTTCAGAAACCCTAACCTCAATTCTGTGTGGGTCCCATAAAATTAAGGCTTGGGGGGAGTAGTTGATGTACCATAAAGTGATAGCCTAACCCAAGCTTGACACATGTATATGAGCTCTTTCACGTGCATGTCAGGAAATAACATAAAGCTATTTAGATCTGACAACCACAGGGATCCAGATGTTCTTTGATTAGAATGGTGCAGACCTTTCCTCTAGAGCAGAGAGTTCGGAGTACATACCTAGAGGGGTCCCAATTTGATCGCCGCCTTACATGCCTTACCGACCTCAAAATAAGGAAATAGAATTTAACATGGCAATTGCTATTCTCGAATATCTTCAAATCCCTACTTTTGCGACACCAAATCCTAATTAACTTAAGAAGTCTGCAGCCTATAAATAAAACCCTAAGGTACACTTTTCAATTACAATCAATCAATTCCTTTCAATTACAGTCTTTCTTTTAGTTTTACTAACTTTATCATCAGAGCAGCTATAATCGGAGCCAACCTGGTAGCCCTCTGATCTCTATTTTTGAGTTCTTGACAGGCGACGAAGAACGAAAGCTCCATCGATCAGAAAGTGTAACATCATTATTAATGTCTAAACTTGGGATTTTGTAAAACAAATGATGGGCTCTTTGTATTGAGAATGTTATGTGGGGTTGGTTTACAGAAGCTTATCATTCGAGTATCTTATCATTTTACTATCCTATCCAGTAAGAAAAAAAATATGTCTAATATTACATTTTGAAGTAAACCACATGTAATGTTGGCAAATCCTTGGTGGTGCATTTGGATTCTTCATGGCACCAAATACCCTCCCAAAATCTTATCTCTCATTTTTTCCTAATTTTGCCCAACTTTGACATACTCTTCTGGTGGTATGATCCATGAGGAGCCCAGCTCAAATTTTAACTAGCTTGGATTGAAAATAATATTACTCAGAATGGGGTTGGACTAGCAAAAATATTCAAACCCGACAACAAATCAGCCAAGCTAAGAACAAGGTCTCAACAACCATACTAGATTTCACTCAGTGTGAAACAAAGTTGGGGTATATAAACCTGTTTAAGTTTTAGTGAAGTTTCGATGTGGGATAAGATGCTCATAGCAACATGTTAGAGTTTCACTCGAAACTCAAACTTTTTCCCTATAATTCTATTGCTGATTTGGGCCCAACCATCACTCAAATTATTTCTACCATCTCATTTTAGATACTGCAAGCCATTGTTATTGGTTAGGTTTAGAGATTCCATTTCAAAATTTCTCATCTTTTGGTTCTGAACGTGAGCCTTTTTTCTGTAGTCATTATCATTTCTTGAACTGTTATGTATCACTACCTATTGCAGAAGAAAAAGGAAGAAGAAATAGAGTAAAGAATTAAACTTAAAGAATAAGAGTGGAAAGATAAAATGCTTGAAGAATTAAACTTAAGAGCCATTAACTGAACTTGAAGAATTTTGACACAATGTTTCATATTACTAGAAAACTAGATTAAGGGCATCATAAATGCAACAAAGTTATATATATATATATATGTATGTATGTATGTATATCTATTTTTTAATGTACCCATTCATGGTCGTTAACTAAATCTTCTCTTCCATACCCAATGGCATTTATGTTTGCAGTTGAATTTATAATGCTTCATTAAGATGAGAACACCTAAAAAGATTACAAGCTTCAAAAGTTTGCTTTTATTGGGACCACAAGATTATGAACACCTTGGAGGATTAGATCAATGACTTACAATAAACTAAAAAATATTAAAAAAAAAATTAAAACGAACTCAAATGAGAGAACCGGGTATAGCAGTTGATGATGTCGCTTTTTGTCCTCGAGAGTTGATGGCCAAATATCCTTCCTTTGAGGTATCTGCAAAGAAAAGACTAGAGGATCACCAGTGGAGGTTCGGCAAAGAATTCTCTGACGATCAAGCTAGTGGTTTGTACAAGGGACTAGTAAGAGTAATTATAAATTTTTTTAGAAAACGTACATTTTCTGGGTGAGGTCCTATCCTTTTTATAGATGATGAATATCTTGTTGTTGAGATCTCCCTAAGGAAGTAGGGATTCGATTTGATTCCTTTGACTTGGTCAACTACCGTATATTTCTAAATACTTTATTTCTCAATACTAGGTCGTGAGGTCTAAAGGTTATCTTTTCGGATATAACTGCCACGCGTCACTCTTATATTATGAGTTAATTTTAGGTATATCAACTACTCCTCCCTCAAGCCCCAGATGTCGTGACATGGGTTAACATTCCGAGATCTGAGCTCAACACTGTGTTGCGTCTGATCTGTCGATTCATTTTTTGAGATCTCAACCGTCTCAATGCCTCGTAAAGTGCTCAATCATTTATTACCAAACGTCGTTTCAGAATCCCCAAGTAATTATCACATTTTATGAACGGTTGTGTCTTCTATATAATCAGATTTTTAGTTTATAAAAGAACTTCTGGTTTATCAAGATTTCTTGCTTAAGTTTTTCGATCAAGTCTTTCCAATCAAGTTTCTCCTTTTCTGACGACGGTTTCCTTTGTTGGCCCGATACTTCCTAATTAGGTCAAAGTTCTTACCTAACCCTTTATTTTTTTTTCTCTCTTATTTATCATGTCTGTTCAAGGAGATGAAAACCCTAGGGTTAGTGTATCTAACTCGATTGAACCTGCGAGGAATGGAGAATCTAATGAATCTAATTCCGATAAGGTTGGTGATGTCGAGTTTGAAGATACGCTGAGAGACTTTGAGATTAGCCATTTTACTTTAAAGAGTTTAGATGTTTTGAAAGTTACTTATAACATCCCTAGGACCGTGGTCTGTAGGGTTCCTAAGTCTTTCGAACACCCAAACACCCCTAGGACCTAGGGAGATGTATGTATATAAGGAGTGGTTTGAATTTGGCTTTCGATTTCTTTTCCACCCCTTTCTTATGCAATTTTTCTATTTCTATGGCATTTGCCTTTCTGACCTGAACGTTAATGGATGGAAGCAACTAATGGCCTTTCTAGTACTGTCTTTAAAAAATAAAGTAGAACATAATCTTGACCTTTTGAGGTGTAACATGGCCCTCAAAAAGAGTTTTGAGGGACTATATTACCTTTCCTTCCCATCTTAGTTCAAACCTCTTACCTCAGTACCCACTTCTAACAAAATATGGAAGAAGTGGTACTTTATTGTAAAGGGAGTTCTGAAAGATGCTGAACATACCGAGCTAGATTCTAAGGTGATACCTCAGATCTCAGCCAAGGATGGTAAGATATATGTCCTTCATTTTCCTTTTTTTTTCGTTACCTTTTTTTCTCTTAGATCTTACACTTTCCTATTTTCAGCTTAGAATACAAAACGTCATATCAAACTGACTGATGAAAGACAATAGAGGCTCAGGAGGATTCTGAAGTCTACATCACGACACCATCACTTCATTCTAAACACGGAAAACTTGGTTAAAGCGGGCCTAATTCAATCTCCTAGATATGGATCTCCACAAGTAAGTCTTTTCGGGCTTCCATCCTTTGAGTAAGAAACAAGCAGCAATTAGGGAACCCACAACTGTTATTTCATCCAAGAGAACGGCCATTGGAGAAAGTTCTTCTTTAGAGAGAACTATGATAAAAGGAAACATTCATTTCCATGTGGTTCTACCATCTCGACCTCATCTACCGAACTCTTCACCTACTAGAGATTCTAATGTGGCTGGGACCTTTACTCCCCTGTCAAGGAAGAGGGGAAAAGAGGTGGTGCACTCTAGCAGTAGGGAGGAGGGGTTTCTACTTGAGCTTTGGGGGAGAATGACCCCCCACTACCCTCCTATCAAGGATGCTCTAAGGATGGTATGGGATTTAAGCTAGGATAAGATCTCGGAGAGTTGGCCCAAGTGAGCGTTTCCCAAGCCGTCCATAGCAAGTTTATCTCTTTGTGCAGGGTAAGATTTTTTTTATTTTTACATTTGTTAGTTTTAAAAACCTTTATTTTGTAGGCCCTACACATTATGGCTGCTCTGGGTGAAATCAAGTACAAGTCTCACGACTTAGAGGCTCAGCTTCAAGCTCCAACTTATGAGTTCTATTGAGGTGGCTAATAAATGCTCTTAAATAGCATCTATTTGTAAAGAAATATTTTTAAATGCCTCCTGTTTGTGAACTGGTAATGCAAGATAATTGTGCATAAATCACTACGAGCTCATGAGGCCCTATGAGACTCATATATGAGAAAAAATGGCAGGTAGCAAGTTTATCCCCCAGGCGTGAGATATCTCCACTGAAAAGTTAAACTGGGAGTCTAATTCAAAACTGGATTCCACTAAAATAAAAGTGAAAGATGTTACGTTCAGAAATGGCAGAAGGTTTATCCCTTATTTTTCTAAACGTGATTTATATGTCCTGATTTCATAATCAAAAGGATTCATGTTTTCATAATTAATGGTAGAACGTTTTCGAACCCCCATTTACATGAAAAGGGTTTTTAAAATAGGTCTTTAAAATGATAAAATGTCATACCCGCCTCTTTACAAGAAAATGATTTTATTGTCTTGTTAACAAGTAAATGATTTAAATTATCTTGGCCATCAAATGACCATCTTGTACATGTTTACAAGTTTTCCTTCTGTATATTAAATGCTTACTCGAATGATTTAAATATTTCGTGTTACATGTTTTTGAAGATTCCTGTGCTCCTGTATCCATGACGTAACTATTTTACTCGAATGTCGCGAATGCATCATGTTTCATGTTTTGAAGATTTTTGTATCCTGTATTTGATGAAATAAGTAGTCTAGCCTGAATGCCATGAATGCTTCATGCTATTCTATTTTAAGATTCTTGTATTCTGTATCTGAATTGTACTAAGCAATTAGTAGTGACTGTTTTATTTACTCTCTTATATCTAACCGACTACCAGTCGAATACCCATGACAAGGTACCGAAATTACTCATGGGCTTTTCATAAAGCTCACATAGGATTTGTTACCCATGACTCTTTCATGTACGAAGATGGCTGGGAGCCTGCCCGTACTAAGGAAGGGCGTCGAGAGCTTCGTACATAAGTTAGCAATTTTAGGAATGTCAAGACCAATAATTGGTCAACCTTTTGTAGCATTTTATTCTCGACGAATTATGTAATTAAGTCCCTAAGCAAAATGGTCATGTAATATGTTTAACTATTAAAAAATTAGTAAGCTTTATGTGTCTGTTAATTGTACCGTTCTGAAAGAGCGAGCAGTTCTGGGCAGATGTGTGGAAAGAAAAAGTTTTCACAGCTTCCACAAATTACATAAATGGCCTCACCACCGTCTAGCACCATCGCTTCTGGCCCACCCACAGATCCCCCGGGCCGAAAGGGTGGCAGTGGTGTCCCCATATTCCGCATAGGCTGAGTCGCGGGTCATGACATTAGTAGAATCTTAATAGGTTAGATCTTTAACCCTAACTGATTTCTTTTCATTCCTATATGTATTCTAGACCTTTTAGACCAATTAAATGAACTTGTAGACCTCTATAATAGCTGAACTATGAAGAAACCGCCATTGATGAAGCTTACGAAACAACCTAGAAATTGACTAGAATTAAACATGTTTTTTATTGTTGTCAATTTATCCCCATGGAGAATGATTCATGAAACGAAATAAATCACAAAAAATGACCCAAAGATAAGCCTAAACTAGATAAAACCGAAACCCCTCGAAAATGGAAAACACAGAAATTAAGCATTAAGCTCAATTTTGAGGATAGAAAATGAAAGCCCATTAGGATAGGGTCACGCAGAAATAAACCTCATCTAAAATGGTCAAGGAATGACTGAAATTGCGAATGTTCAGTCTCCATTATCGTGCTCGCGTTTGAGCTCTACAATGGCTCTTAAGTCTTTAAACCAACGAGAATAGCTAAGTAGGGGACCTAGAAGGAGAATGCGATTGAAATCAGAGAGGAAAACCTAACCAGAATTGTGTGAAATAAGCTTTGAAAATTAAAGGCCGCAGTGCTACAGTTAAACCTAAAACGAAGAAGGTGATGAATAGTATCGGGTCGAGTCGGGTCGGGTCTTGACCCTGCTTAAAATGGATTCTAAATAAAATCAAACGTCATCACTTTATTAAAGGAAGGGCCTGACGTCAGCATGACGCACTTGACTAGTAAAACCGATTGGTTCTTGACCAAGTGGAGCTGGTTCACTTATTCTGTAACTGAACTGGATGATTTTTCTAAAATTACATTTTAACCCTTGAATTATAGAATAATTACAAAAATACCCTAAAATTAATTTTTAAATCTATTTAAATTAAGAAAAGTTACTAAAATGCCCTTAAGCCAAAAATAAGTCAAACGAAGGGCCAATTAAAATGCAAGAAAAGTCTAACCCAATATTTTTTGGCATTCTGGACTCAATGGCAAAGCTCGATTTGGGAAATTAAACCCCAAAAAATATGAATGGACAAACTGGAATAATTCTAATTGTGTCTTAATGCATTAATTAAGCTACCAATTAAACTTCGATAACTATGAAAGTACCTACCTTAATATTTTTTTACGTTTTGGACTCAACAGTAAGTTCCATTTAGTCAAATGAGGTACCGAAAATACAAAACCCTAAAAATGTGAAATTCCCAAACTACCCTTAGTGTTATATGGGCTACTAGACAGACCAGAAAAATATAAAAGAGGGCATGCTTAACATTTTTGGACAGCTCTAAACCTAACGGTGAGGTCAAATTGGCTCTACAGGAAAGTACAAAATGATAAAAATGCCCCTCGACTTAACATAAGCCACAGATAGGCTAATTAAGATATGAAAAAGCCTAAATTGATTATCTTTGATATTTCAGACCTAACGGTGATGTCCGTTTAGAAAAAACATAATACTGAAACAAACTAAAAAATGACGAATACGTCTCTAAGACTTAGTGAAACTACCAAAAGAGTATAGAAAGTAAAGGGAAACCTATACCAACGTATATAGAAGCTTCTGAGTTCAAAAATCAACTCTATTTGAGATAATTGAGTACCGAAGACATAGGTTATAAATGATAAAATTATCAAATTACCCTTGAGACTTAATTAAGCAACCAGATGAACACAGAAACTAAAAGATGGACTACCTTATGATTAAAAGATCCTCTAGACTCAAAAATAAATTATGTTAAGGTAAGTAAAGTACCAAACAGTATAAGACATGTAAGGAAAAAATGACCAAAATGCCTCTAAAGGCTAAAGTAAGCCACCCGATGAACTACGAAGTGTTAGGAACCCTAGCTAAAGACCATAAAGGAATCCTAAACAGTAAGATTAAGTCTGTAAGAGACTAATAACATTAAGTAAGCAAAGATTTAAGCTGAGATATGTATTGATATAGTACCAATGTGTTCGAATCAATGATTTAGGATCACCAATAAAGACATAAAGATAAGATGAATGCCAAGGCAAGTCAAGTAAGTGAGTAAGCAAGTAATTGTGGACACTGGACCACAAGTTACTAACCTTGAACCTTGAAATAGAGACATTTCTATGAAATGTAGTTCCCTACAATTTTATGACACTACATGCAGTTCTTTTAGCTTTATAACATATTTCAGACTATTATGTTAAATGTTTTAACAAAATGACTATTTTTAGAATATTGAAATAAATGTTTAAATTGCATTCTTTTAAGTAGCATCTCTTTAAATGTTTTATAGCATGGATAGTTAAAGAATGTATTGAAAACATGTTTTCAGTTTTTATATGCCCAACAGGCCCTGCCAGGAGTTAAGTTCTGGTAGACTTTTCAAGAGTCTACATAAGCACGACTCGCCGGGAGTTTAGAACTGAAATAATACAATGGGCTATGTAAGCCCAGAGTTCTAAATTACAGACAGTCGCCTGGGTGACTACCAAATGTCCATAGGGACATAACTTATAGTTTTTGGCACAAAATATTTTATAGCTTCAGTTTACAAGTCACCATGTGACAATGCAGAGTCCTAAGGGACAACAGTTTTAGAAAGTGTAGCGTGTTTTATTTGCTCACAAGTATCAGATTTTATCATATCATGTTTAACTTACAAAACTATCTGGCATAAACTCTTGCATGATTTCTAATATATATCTTTCTAGTTATATGTTTATGTTTAAAAAATGCCAGTAACTTTCAGTACAAATCTTTTCTATTGTTATCCACTGAAAGTTTATAAAAAAAAGGGTTTTATCCTGTATCTTTTCAAGAATTCCTAAGAAGTTACAAATCCAAATGTTAGTAAGCTAGATGAACAGAGACTCTAGCCAATAAAGGATTAGTATCCTAACCATGGAGATAGCAACCTAAAGTGAAAGATAGCATACTGATGTGATAGCCCAAAGTATGAAAGGAATGTGAATGATATTCATTGATGATGTATTAGTTTAGATACTCATGTATAATGTAATGTTGGAATCATATTATTGTATCTCTGATGTTATGTTACTTATGCTCTAGCTGAGTGTGACTGCATTCAACAAAATTTTTACAGACTCAAATTTCTACTGCATAACTTTATATGACTGAATGCAATCTACTTATAAATGTAAAGAGGCTTCGGTTAGACACATCATCGATATGCTAAATGAGTTAGTGGATTGGTGAAGCACCTAACCAGCTAGTCATAGTCCCTGATCCGCATAGGATGTGATTGGGATGTGACACTTACCAACTAAGAGACCCCCGGTCGTAGGTATATCATGTAAAACATAATCTGACTAAGAAACCCTCGATGAGGTGTAATAGTGTACAAGAAGTCATGAGAGATGGCATTCAAAACAGATGTTGCAAGACTTTAATACGTGTGGTATCTAAGCTTATAGGACATTTGTAATAAAAATAGAATCATGCTAATGTTTAAAACATAGTTCTTGAATCATCATCAAATGATGTTTGCGTTTAAGTAATAAAGAAGCTTATAAAAATGTACTTTAACTGAAATAACACCAGTTTAAGGTACAAGATTACTCACATGTCATCCAGAGTCCATAGTTACATGCCTATAGATTTTCTGTCATTCATCTTATCTCCATTTCCTTACTGGTGATCCTAAGTTGTAGACCAACATAATAATACTTTATTAACACTCATCTTAGCTCAAAGTGTCTCTTCACTTAATGCTTAGTTCCTTTTCAAACTTATTCTTACTATTTTGGATTCCTTTAAATTCCCTAATTAGGGTTCATAATGCTTTTTACTTCGTCTTATGGCTTACTTGAGCCCTTAGAGGCATTTTGGTCATTTTACCCCTTTTATGTCTCATATTGTTCGATACTTCATTTGCTTAAATGAACTTCATTTTTTAGCCCAAAGAGTCCTTTAACCTTAGTATAGGTCCTTTTTTACTTTCTAAATTCATTTGATTTTTTAATTAAGCTTTAAGGGTATTATGGTAATTTTACTATTCTTATCTTGTGTCTTAGGTAGCCAATTATCTTAAATGTGGCTCATTTTTGGACTTGAAAGCTCTTAAAAACAATGGTATAGGTTCCTCTTTTCTTCTTAAACTCTTTGGGTAGCTTAATTAAGTTTTAGGGACATATTTTTCATTTTAAAATTTTTTTAATGTCCATTTTTTTCCAAATAGACATCACCATTGGATCTGGAACGTCAAAGATACTAAACTTAGCCTCTTCGGGATCTTAATTAGCCTTCTCTTAGCTTATCTTATGCTTAGGGAAATTTTTATAATTTCACATGTTATATAGGACCATCTAAGGGTTGTCAGATGCTAAATTTAACCTTACCATTATGCTTAAAGCGTCTAACAATGTTGGATATGTCCATTTCTATTCTTTCCCAATCTATTTGATAGCCCGTATATCACTAAGGGCAGTCTAGAAATTACTCATTTTTGCGTATCTGTATTTTTGGTATCCTCGTTTGATGATAAAGACCCCTACTATTAAGTCTAGAATATCGAAAAACATTCAGGTAGGTACTCTCATAGTCATTGGGGTTCATTTGGTAGCTTAATTAACTTTTTAAAACTAATTTGAAATTGGACCTAGTTTGTCTGTTCATATATTTTGGGGTCCAATTTCACAAATCGGACTGCACTCATTAAGTCTGAAATGCCCAGAAATGTTGGAAATGCCTCTTCTTGTGTTTTAATTAGCCGTTATTACATCATTTTAGGCCCAAAGGTAAAATAAGAATGTTACCCAAGCTTTAAGGTCATTAAAATAATTTTTTATTATCTCTCTAGGGCTTTTTGTAATTTTCATAGAATTATGGGGTCAATTTATAATTACACAAAATTCTGATCCACTTAATTTAGCCTAAAAGCCCACTAGTTTGGCTATATATCCACTAAACCCCCGTTAATTCCCTGAAAACCAATCGGTTATAGCGGTTCATTAAGTGAACCGGTCTACTAACCTTGAAAACTGACTGGTCTGGACTAATTTTCCATGTCAACACCCTTTAAACGCCCAAAATGAAGTGGTCCCACTTACTCTAGATTCGTTTTATGTGCCTAGGTTGACACTGAAACTGTTAAAGGCCCAACCCAAAATCATTGTTCATCATTTTCTCGTTGCTAGAGTAAACCTTAAAATTTTCTTCTCTATTTTGTGGAGTTTCAGAGCTTGATTCAAGTCCAATTCAAATCTAGTCATCTTCTAATTGCCTACTTACCTTTGAAATTTAAATTGAAGCTTTTAATCACACTAGGGAGCTCGAGATCGAGCTCCCATGGCCGGCTGAAATTTTTTCTAGTTCAAGCTCATTTCTTAATTGTTTTACATGAATTTTGAACTATTGTGGTGCTCGCTCAATGAGGTTTCATCCCCTGTTCATGGAACTAAGCTTAATGCTTAATTTCTTCAAATTCAATTTTGAACTTGTAATTGTTCATTAACAGTTCTATCTGGTCTCTGTGATATAGAATCCTTGTTGCATGCACTTTAAGTTCCAAGCATTAGAATTTCACTTTGTTTTAATCAATTCTTGGCCCATCCTTTGGTTTAATTGGCCCATCCTTCAAGGTTCAACAATGGCGGGTCAAGTGGTTTCTTACTATTTCTATCCATTTCTCTCTATTTTGTTCATGTATTTACATTTTTGCCTAGATCTTTACCCTAGAGGGGGGTGAATAGGATATTTAAAAAATATTAACAACTTTTACAAACTTTCAAAAATATATGCAAGAAATGCAAAAATATGTAAAAAGGTAGAGAGAGAAATATAGCAAACTTCCTACAGTCCTAGACTCAAGCATTCCCACTTAAGTTTTTCCACTATCTTAATCTCCTTGTAGGTAGAAGTCAAACCTTTACAATCAAATCTCCTAGCTCTTTACCTATTAAAATATCTCATTTTGCCTCACAAGGGTAACACCTACCTGCAAATCTCACTGCAATGAGAAGATACAAATTTTATTCACCAACAAGCACTCTTTTCAAGAGTAGATTGGTACAATATATGTTCATTCTCTATAGATAGATCAAGTATAAGCTCAAAGTATTTAAGATGAGTGGAAACTTTTAGATCTAGGTTTTCAGTGATTAAATCTAAAGTCAAAAATAGAGATGTATAATGTTTTAGCCTTTAAAATTTAGTCGATTGAATCTTCTAAAAGGTCGACTGTGTTGGACTGTATGTTTAGGCTATGTTCTTAAAAATGTCACTCAGTTAACTAGTTTGTTCAATATAAAAATAAGCCTTAAGAATCAGTCGACTAGTTCTTGAAACTAGTCCACTGGCTTTGATTGAAAGTGTATAACACCCCGGCCTAATCACTAGGTGATTAGGGTTTCATAGTAAGCTTTAAAAGACATTAATATATAATAGCACCATAACAGTAATAGAGAAATGATAATTTTTAAGCAAAATAAATGGTATAGACTACCTTTCATAGGCATAAATATACATCAAGTAATTAAAAATATACAAATTAAGTATATATAATGAATAAAATATTAAAAGAGGTATGAAATATCCCACTAACACAATAAAAGAGGAAAAGAAAGCAAAAAGGGCTTGCAAAGACTTGAACCTTGGACCAAAGAAAGCTTTATCCAAAAAAGTTACCACTAGGTAAGGGCGGAACCAAGAAAATTATTAGTGTCTAGAATATTTTTGGAGAAAATTTAGTGAGAATCTTGGAATGAAAAATGAGAGAAATGATGGATAAAGATTAGACTAGGGCCAAAATTTTAACTGGTAGGGCTAAAATTTTGGGTGAGGAAATGAGATAAATAATGAAAAAAGATTAGACTGAGCCAAAATTTTAGGATGGACTAATTTTTTAAAGGTCAAAATTGTACAAGTAAAAAAAAAGTTAATAGTTTAGGCTAGGCTATATGTCACATCCCTGACCCATAGGGACAGGACTAAGTGATCATTAAGACTCTGAAATGAAGGTAATATGACTAACCATCCTAGTCGAGTTTATAAAATACAAGCCTTTTTTTTTTAATTGATTTCTTTGAAATCATTTTCTGCTTTGTTTCCATGATTAAACTTATTCAAGTCCCGTAACGAGATTAAATGAGATTAATTTCTATCAAAGGCACTATACCAACCATTCATCAACAATGTGTAATATGGTAATGTCTAGAGCTGACTCTACAATCCTTATATACAAAACATATACATAAGTGGTCTGAAGGGTACAAGCACCCTTAATAAATACAATGAATGAATACAATAATATGAACTAAATGCTACAATGTCCTCGTTCCTTTTGTAATGTTTCAGCAACTATCGTCCTTCAATCCAGTACCTACCATGCCCATGAACAGTAGGGGTGAGCCATAACACTCAGTAGGGTTTCCCAAAACACACAAGAAAGCAACGTGCAAAAATTAATGCAAGTCTAAAAATGACAATTCCTAATATCCAGTATGCACCACAAACACACAATAACAACATAACTAATCACAAGCATAGATATAATAATCCAGAATGTGTGACACCATTACATATGGTATGACTAATAGTAACCAAGCAGTCAGTATATATAAGGTCAAACATATGACAAGAGTATATTCTTACCAATCCTGCAATACACCTCCATTTCCTATTTAAAGTCACAAGAACAGTATACATTCAACACAAATTAGCCATCCTAACCAACATGGTCATCAGTAAAATGAATGAATACAATAATATGAAGGGTAATGTCCAGAGCTGACTCTACAATCCTTATATACAAAACATATACATAAGTGGTCTGAAGGGTACAAGCACCCTTAATAAATACAATGAATGAATACAATAATATGAACTAAATGCTACAATGTCCTCGTTCCTTTTGTAATGTTTCAGCAACTATCGTCCTTCAATCCAATACCTGCCATTCCCATGAACAGTAGGGGTGAGCCATAACACTCAGTAGGGTTTTCCAAAACACACAAGAAAGCAACGTGCAAAAATTAATGCAAGTCTAAAAATGACAATTCCTAATATCCAGTATGCACCACAAACACACAATAACAACATAACTAATCACAAGCATAGATATAACAATCCAGAATGTGTGACTCCATTACATATGGTATGACAATAGTAACCAAGCAGTCAGTACATACAAGGTCAAACATATGACAAGAGTATATTCTTACCAATCCTACAATACACCTCCATTTCCTATTTAAAGTCACAAGAACAGTATACATTCAACACAAATTAGCCATCCAACGAACATGGTCATCAGTAAAATAAATCAGTATAGTGTGATCATTACACAGTCCTGACCCTTAACACTAGGTTATCTTATCAAGTCTTATGGTTCTCTATAAACTAATTACACATTAGGCTACATATTGGGTACTTGTTGCCCAAACGGATATCAAAAACATGTTTTCGGGCCTTAAAACCCTAAGGATGTCTTATCGTATTGTTTCAAAGTCATTTGAATGTCATTTAAACCCATAAGGGCATTTTTTTAATTTACCAAACGAGTTACATGTCTATCAGAACACTGTCTCACAAAACCAACCTTGGAATCAGATCTAAAAGGTCCAAAAACCTTAAAAATTTCCTATTTACATGTTATTAACTCTTCTAGATATATGTTCCTTGCCCAAGAGCATTTTAGTAATTTCATATATTCATATGGGACCATCCCGAGTCCCTATTTTATTATTCTAATGTCATATTTGAATTCCTAGCGTCCAAAAATATTGAAAACGCCTCTTCGATATCTTAATTTAGTTTTTAATAGCTTAATATAGGGCTAGGGATATAATCGTCATTTTCTCACTTTATGTGGGACCATTATCGGGTCTAAATTTGTCTAATCTGACTATGTATTTGAATTTCGAAAATCCAAAAACCTTAAAATACCCCTTTCTAAATTTCAATTTGCCTTTAGCTTGCTTTAAATTACCTATTATGGGTATTTTCATAATTTTACATATTTATGTGGGGTTAACCCGGGTCCCCAAATATCCAAATCGAAACCCGCCATTGAGTCCAGAATGGCCAAAAAACTTAAGAAAGTCCCATTTTTCATTTTATTTGCATTTAAAATGCAATATATTATAAATAAGGACATTTTCGTAATTTTATGCTTTTGAACCAGTTCAAGAGTGAACGTTTTATATTCTGAACTGGTTCATTTTGAACCTTTAGTCCCAGAAAACCCAGCTTTCCCAATCGGTACAAACAAATAACCCCTAAGGCTATATAACCTATTAACCCGGTTCAACCCATTGACCCTACCCAAATACCCATTGATTGACCCGATTTGACCATTAACCGTTAACTGGTCAACGATTGATCATTAACCTTTTGACCTGCCAACAACGAAGGTCCGGTCATTTTCTCCAGCAACCTTCATCGGAAAACCAAAAATTTTAGAGTTTTCCTTTTGTTTTTTCTTGCTAAATTTTCACCCCTTATCAATCCTAGATGACTCTAAACCTTATTTGAGACCTTTATGTATAATTTTTGTTGATTAAAAGGGATCTCGTTTCTTAGGCAAGTCCCTATATCTCGCGATTTCCCCCCTTTCCGATCATCGTTTTCACTTTTTTCTCTTCATTCCTTTTTTCGGGACATTTTACAACTTTCTCAAGATTCAAAACTCTTCGATTCACTTGAAAACTCAAAAATGAGATTTCACTTTCAAACACACACACAGACATAGTTATGCATATATAGTTATATACACGCATTCGGTTATTTAAAATACCAACATCATGCTCTAAATCAAGTAACTGGACTAAATGGAAGGTCTAGAGGCCCCTACCAGAGCTCTAAGTCCACTTATTTTAGAGAGAGAAAGTAGAAAGAGAGAGAGCCTAGTGGAGGCTCCATGGCTACCACATCCTGTCTTCTCTTTTCCTTACTTCTCTTTCCTTTTCCTTCTTTTCTTCTCTTCTTTTCTTCTCTTCCTTTTCTTTTCCTCCTCTGGTTTCGTCTTCTTCTTTCAGTCTCCTCGGTTCTTCAGTTTTCACACCCACACAAACACACATCCGCACATTGTATCACACACACAGTGCATCACCCACACTCTCATCCTCACCGAATACACACACAAACACTCATAATACACACTCACACATCCTTACACATAATCGACCATGGGAGAAAAAGTGAGAGGGGGAGGAGAGAGAGAGAGAGAGAGAGAGAGAGAAAGGAGAGAGTCTGAAAAAGAGAGATAGAAGTGGCGTGAGGGAAAGGGAAGATCAGAAAAATGGGGGAAGATAGGAGAGAGAAAAGATGATAGGAGTGATATGTTCTATCACTCCATCCATGTCCCCTTACCATGCACCCTCACACACACTAACACATCCTCCTACACCACCCAACTCTTGACACTTGTCCACCTTCTAGAATATCTACAAAGCTTCTTGGAGAAGCTTCTCACGTTTCCCAAGGTGCCACGTGGCTAGTTGACCAATTGTGCACACATTTGAATTTAAACTGTCTCGGAATCACACCAAAATTGGCACCCGAACAAATTTTGACGCTCTCATTCCAACTATGTAGTCTGTTTCTCCAAATTTCATCATTTGGATTTCATATTTATCTGCATTTTGTAAATGACTATGTGGCCCCGAGGCTCACTACCAGTCCCAAATAAATTATCAAAATTTCTATTATGCCTCACTGTGTCATATTAATGACTTATCGACTTGTTTTATAATTTATCTAACACATCTTTAATAAATTCTTAGTCTAGCCTCGGTCTATGTTAGAAATTTACCGAATTTTCCTTTGATAATTTTCGAGTCCTTACATTGTAGATCCGGCCCAGCCACCAACATCCTTCTGCCCTTTCCACTAGGCTACCATCACATTTGTGTCCTAATAGGAACTAAAAATACATATAACTAATGAAATGCATGAAAAGAATGAGGTGTCAACATTAGAGCCTTCAAGTGATGAGGTGTCATCATCTCTTAAAACCAAAATCTCACCCAACCAAGAGACATGCAGCACATACCAACCATATATAAATATACAAGTTGTGTAGGTGTGCGTGGGTTTTGCTAACCAATAGAGAAAGTTAGGTAGAGAGAGAAATGTAGAGAGAGAGATCTCAATATGGATGACTACATAAATAGATAATCACCATTAAATTAGAGAAGAATAATAGTTGAGTGTTAAACACCCCAACCATAGGAGGATAAAGGAACCAATAGAAAGAGAGAGAACCGAAGAGAGAGAAATTTAGAATGATCAACTCAAACATGGCATGGTCTCGTTTAGTTCATGTGTCTATTTAGAGAAGGTTTGACGTAGAAAATGGACCCAAAAGGGCCTGGGACCCACGCATGCAAGATAACCACCATTAGTGAGCTTGGAAAACATGCCCAGAAACTGACCTTAATTAAACTTCTTTTTAAGTATTAAGCCTCAAATTAGAAAGTATTAGGGTTACAAAACAAAAGGAATGAGAGAAAATGGTATAGAGATGAGTTGGAACTAAGGAAAACCTATTATGGCTGTGAGAAATTGAATCAATGGATAAGACCGTGTTTTCTTTTATTTCAAAGTTCAACTTATGTAACTTAGCGTTATAAAAAGATTATGGGAGAAAAATGAATTGAAAATCATGCTTAAAACATATTGAAATGGTGATTGAACACATTGCCGAAAAGTCGGGCTTCACTAGGAGCCAACTGTAAACCGTGTACTTGACGATGATCTAACGACCCAAACAGAAAAGTGATAAGAGGGATGGAATCTATAAAGAAAATTAGTTCAAAATTAGGTAAAGAGATGGCCAAAAAATGATCGTCGCATGTGACCGAAAACTATTGTTCATGGGTTGACCCGCGGCGGTCAATGGGTCGGGTCAGTTAACGGCTATCCGCGGTGGTGAACCGGGTTTTCGGGTCAGGTCAAAACCAGCCCAGGCGTAGTAACAAGCGAAACTATGTCGTTTTGTAACTAAATTAATTCAAAAAAAAAAAAAATGGGGGAAAGGGTTTGGATTGGTTGGGGGAATCGAACCCCTGACCTAAGGTTTGGAACTCAAAACCAAAACCACTCTGCCACTACCGTGGCCTTGAATTAATACAAACCAAATAAATACTTATACATATATATATATATATATATATATATTACTTTGATGAAAATAAAATGATAGAATGTTGTCAAGAAGTTTCAAACTCAAGATTTTGGGGATTAAAGAGGGAACTGTAACCACTGTGCCATTGTTGTGGCTATGACACATTTATGTAAAAATGTATGTATACATAATGAAATAAATAAATAAATTATTATTAGTAAACAAAAAAAGGGCCCAATTAAATTACGGGAAAGGCCTATTTTCACTATGTTCAACATTCCATACTCAATGGTAGAATCCATTTTCGTAAATGAAGTGCCAAAAAATTAGACACATAAAATGTGAAATTACGATTATGCCCTTAACTATGGCTGAGGCCAATCAAATATTAAAAAAAAAAAAAAAAAGGGTCTATCTTAACTACTTTGGACTGTTTCAGACTCAACGATTATGTCCATTTCGTCAAAATAATTCTAAAATATATGGAAAAACAAATAAAATAATACCAAATGTGTCCCAAGCATTAATTATGCTACTAAATGAGTTCAAAAAAAATTGGAAGGACCTAACCTATGTATTTCAAGGTCGTTAGACGCAAAAATGGAGTCCGTTAGGAGAAATTAAGTTTTGAAAAATACGATACACAAAAGGAAAAAATTACTATTATGCCCCAAAGAAAGAACAAGCTACTAAATGAATTTAGAAATTATGAAAGGGCTTATTTTTGAGTTTTTGAGACTTCTGGGTCAACAAACAAGGTCTAATTAGGCTAAAAATAATAAGTAGCCAACAGAAATGTTTGATTTGTGTTCTAATTCAATGTTATGTGCATTTGGCTCATGGATCTAAGAACTATAATAAGGGAAAAACGATGAAGGAAACATGCTAAGGACTTAAGGTGAGTAACCTTGTATCTCAAATCAGTGGATTCTACATCCTGCTTTAAAATATTTGTTCTGTGTTTTGTGAACTATCTTGAAATTATGATCTTCATAATTATATCTTGAAATATCAATCATATGTAATATTTGGAAAATAACTCTACCCCTTAAAATATTGACTAAATGCTTTAGTAAAATGTTTCAGTATCAGATTGTGTGTGTGTGTGTAAACCATAGCACCCTTTCAATGTAAAAGGATTTCTATGATCCAATCTTTGTTGTGTAATTCAAATCGTACTTGAGTAATCTAACCTTGTGTTTATGTGAGGCCTACCCATGTGATGCTCTTACTCTTTTAATAAGACTTACCCATATGTCGCTCCAACTCAATACATAATGTGTTCTTGTGTCTAAAAGATGCTTACACATGTGGTGCTTAAACTCTTGTGATATGATTTACCCACATGACTGCTCCGACTTGATATGTGATATTTGTTTAAGGCTTTACCTACGTGGCACTCCGACTCTTGTAACTGAGACTTACCCACGTAGTGCTCCAACTCAATATGTGATTCTTTGTTTGTGTGTGACATGTATCAACTATCCGTATTATGTCATCTGTAACATCTATCAGCTATGCATCTTGCGTTATATGTCCTTTGTGCAAACTAGTAATCCGTCATTCATCTTGTGATTTTGACTTTCGAATTATGCTTTTGAAAATGTTGGATTTTAAAAATGCATGTATTATATCTACTTTGAACTCTCGAGTTGCTTAATTAAAAATTATCCATTTAGCATCGCATTCCACCAAGAGACCGACGACCAGTCCGAGCGTACAATTCAGACCTTGGAGGACATGTTACGTGCTTGTGTTATGGATTTCAAGGGCAGTTGGGAGGATCACTTGCCAATCGTCAAATTTTCTTATAACAATAGTTATTAGGCAAGCATTGAAATAGCATCATTCGAAGCCTTGTATGGTAGGCCATGTTGATTAACTATTTGTTGGACCGAGGTCGAGGATGCTACAAATTTAGGTCCAGACTTAGTTCGGGAGACTATTAAAAAAATAAGGTTATCCGACTACGGTTACTTACGACACAGAGTAGACAGAAGAATTATGTGGACAAGAGGATTACACCTCTATCCTTTAGAGATGGAAACCACGTTTTTCTTAAAGTAGCACTGCGGAAGGGTTTGACCTGATTCGAGAAAGGAAGGAAGCCAGCGCCATGGTACATTGGGCTATTTTAGATCCTTGAAAAGATAGGAAAAGTTGCTTACTGAATTGCATTACCGCCATGATTATCCGGGGTTCATAGTGTGATTTATGTGTTTGTGTTTTGCAAATACCAACCGGATCTCTCGCATGTGTTGGATTAGACGAAGTTGGATATTGAGAAGGATACGTCTTACGAGGAACATCCTATTCGAGTCTTGGATACTAGGGAACAAGTCTTGAGGGGCAAGACTATTCGTCTAGTTAAAGTCCTATAGCAACACTATGGCCTTGAGGATACTACATGGAAACGTGAGGTCGAGATCCACTCCAAATATCATGATTTATTTGCTAATCAAGATACATTCTAAATTTCAAGGAGGAAATTTTTCTAAGAGGGGAGAGAATGTAAAGACCCAAATTCTTTTTCTAATTTACAAATTATAAAATAATAATGTAAAATTTATTAAGAAATTAAAAAATTAAATGAAAGGACTAAAAAGGGCTTGGAAATAAAAACTGAGAAAAAGAAACAAGGAGGGGGCAAAAAGGAGAATTTGACCCTTGTCTTACTTTTAGCCTTTTAAAGCCAATTCCCTACACACTAAAAACACACACACACACACACATTCACGTAAAAGATGGAGAGAAAGAGAAGAAGAGAGGGACATATAGGCATTAGAGATCCTTAAGAAAGAATGGGGTTTCTCTTGAGAGATTAAAGAAGCACAAAGCCTCTCTACTTACAAATCTCCAAACTAGAAGCAAGAAATTCGGGAAACCCATTAAGATTCATCAAGAAAAAAGTTAGGTTCTACCACGAAGTGGAGAATTGAGGTAGGAGATTTCTAAACCTTAGGTATAGGACTTGTGTAGATAGGTTCATCATGCCAATTATCTCCTATTTGACTACAAGATAATGGCAATTCCCTACACACTTAAAACATAAACTAGAAACACACACACACATTCACATAAAAGAGGGAGAGAAAGAGAATAAGAGAGGGAAATATAGGGTTTAGAGATCCTTGAAAGAATAGGGTTTCTCTTGAGAGATTAAAGAAGCATAAAGCCTCTCTATTTACAAATCTCCAAACTAGAAGTAAGAAATTTGGGAAACCCATTAAGATTCATCAAGAAAAAAGTTAGGTTCTACCACAAAGTGAAAAATTGAGGTAGGAGGTTTCTAAACTTAGGCATAGGACTTGTGTAGATAGGTTCATCATGCCATTATCTCCAATTTGGCTACAAGATTGTTCAATTTTGCATTTTTGGACATATGTTGCATTTGTGTTGAAAATCTATGTATTGGTTAAATTATTGTTATGAAATGAATTATTTTTATCCTATCTTGATATTGATATAACTCCTGGTTGAATGCAAAAATGATTGATTAGTGAAATCATGAAATAGGCTTACTTGTACTATGTTAATAATTCAAATCGTACTCCAAGTGTTTGTGAAAATGCCACAATGTATGCTTGATGTAAATTCATGATTATTGAACGAAATTATTTGAATGTTTAACCTCCTTGATGAATATATGATGAATTGTGAATACAAATTTGAATGATAAGCTCTTGAAAATGTGAGAATGAAAACTTGGAAAGTAATGAACATTGGGTTAGAATTTGGGCACGTCAATTGTGTGATTTTGAGCATAATGAGATTGCACTTACCCGAAGTTTTGATTAGTGTTCGAGATGGTGTCTCCCATTGGCTTATAAGTCGTAAACCCGTACAGGTGGTCATATGTATCCATCGGGTTAGTAGCTCGTAAGCACACAAGGCTTACCAGGGGCCGACTAGGAATATAGTCTTGGGATTGAGACTTGAAAGATAGACGTGAAAACTTTGAATAATTGAAAAACTCAAATGAATGAATCCTAAATTTTGGAATTATGTATATTTCTCTTATTGATAATGCTTCCTTATAATGTTTACATACTTTAACACATGAGAACCTAGTTCTTCTTTAGATCCTTGTGTGTTGATGATGCATGTTTGTTAAGCACTTGATTATCACTACACATGTACAAGCATACACGTGACACCACACGTTCTTACCTATATTTAGATTTTTCCTACTAGAGTTGTTGTACTAAGCCCCTACTAGATGCAGGAGCAGGCAAGGAAACGACCGCCAATTGAAGACTCATTACCACGACACTTTTGGAAAGATCTCCTATTTTTTGTTTACTTGAGCATCATAAACTCTTTTGGAAACTTGTTTGAATGTATATTCCCATGGAATAGGCCATGTAATTTTTATTTTAAATGCGTATAAACTAGAAACTTGATGGTGATGTAAACATCATAAGAGACTTAACTTGTCTCTTGATTTTGTAAGAATTGTTAAGCATGGAACTTGAACTTGAATTTGAAGTATTTCTTCTTGATGAATGAAAGTAACATTAGATGTTTAATAAATGTTTTGTTATTGATGTTGGATGGAAATGAAATTGAATGATTTTGGTTCTTGAAAAATAGGTGAAATCAAGAAAATGAGGCAAAACAAGTCAATTTTCGAATAGAGTTAAGCAGGAAAAACCCAAGCTTGATCGGCACACGTGTGTGCCAATAGGCACTGAGAGTTGGAAAACCCCCCTCTCAGTATGCCGATTGGCACTAAGAGAGGGGCCTAACCACCTCTCATTCGTTTTGTTGATTTGGCTTCCGGACCGACTTTTCACCACCTAATTTGCCTCCAATAGACTATTTAACTTAAATAAGGGTAAAAAAAAAAAAAAAAACATGTTTTACATTTAATTATATCACCTTAGAGTGGCTCAAAAATGGGGTCACTCACCTCACGCTCGAGCCTCCTCGGTTTCAGGGTGTGATAAGTGATGACGAATGAGGAGTCTGGGGTCAGAGTCGAAGGAGGAGGAATGGGGTTTGTGTGGTAGGAGAGTGAAAGAATGAGGTTCTTGGGTTTTCTCAGGTTTGCTCAGGTTGTGGAGCGGGGTGGTTTTATGAACCCATCCATTCTCGATTTCCTTCTACCCCATGGACTTAAAAGTCTCTTTAGAGTAGGTGTCCATGTGCGATGGTGGAGAAATGTCAGTTTCCCTACCAAGGTCAATTTGGTAGTGTTTGAAGAGTGTGGTGTGGTAGTTTCCATATGGAAGGATGTCTCTCTTCTTTTTAAGGCTGTCATTCATATGATGTAAGATGATATGGGGAAGGTTAACTTTTTGGTGGTTTAAGACACACCAAATGAGGAACACGTCCATGTACGAAAAAAACTCTCAGTCAACCAGCACAGGGAAGGATGTAGTATGCAATGATGTGGTGGATAAGGCAGTTTTCAAAAATGAGTTGAGAGGCCTTGGGTTTGAATGGCTCGATGATGGAGGAGTCACCACACAAATAGCGTACGGTCATGACGAGGTTAAACCCTTCATGCACTACCTAAAAGTTGGTAGTGAACTCTTGGAATTCCGTGTGGGAAATATTGAAGATTTTTTAGATAGACTCGAGAGAGAGTAAGGATGGGGTATCTATGATCCAAGACGACGTATTGAGGCTTTTGGGCATCTCAAAGTACGCGTAGAAGAGTTGGACAAGACAGGTGTATTGAGTATTGGAGGAAAAGAGAAATTTTGCCCATCCTAGATAATCTAAGTGTGACCCGATAAAGATGGATCGGGACTTGAAGAAGGGTGTAGTTACGATTTTTCCATACTCGATGGTACGATATTTGATATCATTATGAAACTTTTGGACAATAAAAGTGTTGAGAAAGACTTAACGATCGTGACGGGAGTTTGTTCGGTGTTCAGGATCATTGTCATCTCTAGAAAGCTATCCTAAGGATTTAGAATATGGGATTTTGGTTTTGGGAGCCATGGAAGAGAATCAAAAAGTTGGGAGAGTTTTTGGGAGATTTCAAGCAATTATATAAAGAAAAGTTGAAAGGTTGTAATGGGTACATGTTTGAAATGTTTGAAAACCACTCCATTTTTATAGATTCGACCAAATCAATTGACTAGTTTGTACCAACAATCAATTGGTTTTTCCTTATTTTTGGGGTAGTTGACTGGTAGGTCGACTGGTTCAACCAATATCCTTCAATGCTCTACTTAAAACTCAGATTAGTCGACTAGTTTTTACCTGTACTCAAATGGTCCTATTCATTAGTCAACTGATTGACCAGGGTTCAATTTCCCTTTGCCTAGCTGACTTCAGTGGACCTTTTAGTCAATTGTTCCTACTATAAGTCAACTAGTCTTCAAAGACAGTCAACTGATTTGAGTAGAAGTAATTTTTATCACTTATTTACTTAAATATTTTGGGCCAACCATTCCTAGTTCTCTTATAATAAAACAGAATATCTCATCTTGAAGTGATTTGGTGAATATATTCGCCAATTGGTGGTTCATATCAACGAACTCAAGGATTACATCACTATTTTGCACATGATTCCTACGAAAATAATGTCTAATTTCTACGTATTTAATTTTAGAGTGTTGAATTCGATTCTTACTTATGTTTATTGCACTAGTGTTATCACATTTAATTAAAATTGGATCATAATTAAGCTTAAAGTATTGAAGTTGTTGCTTCATGTAAGTAGTTTGAGCACAACAACTCCCGGCTGAAACGTATTCTGCCTCAACTATGGACATCCAATGTTCTAAAATCAGACCGTTCAATGAACTGAAAAATTGATCGGGTCACTAGTTACCAATTCAATCGTCCGGTCAACCAAAATTGAACCGTGGCATCATAATTACGTAAATATATATATATATTAATAAATAATATCAATAAAAAAATATAGAAAATAAATTCAAAAAAATCAAAACCTAATATTTCTACGGAGAGACCCATTTCCATCTTTAATAACAAATCAAATAACTAGAGTATAGGATTAAGCATAACAAACTAATTAAGCACTACAACAAATCAACCAAGTAAATATTCAAACTCTAATATAGGTGTGAATTCATATATCATCAAACAGAAATAATGTGTATGAAATTTGATACAAGAACTGAACTAACCTTTTGGAAATCATGGCTAAAGAGATCAGAAGTTTTTGCACCACTCTACTATTTTTCGCAACGTCCAACAATCAAAATTGTGAATCAATTAAAAATTTTCAAACATTAAATTGAAATTGAAATTTTAGAAAAGAATCACAATTTAATGAAGAAACAAAACATAAATGACCTAATTTCATAACCTAAATCAAAAACCTGTGTATAAATCTTGTGCGTCCCTTCCTCGTTCCCAGTGATCTCCACAAAACACTATCCTTAAAATGAAATCTATACATAGATTAGAACTGAGAAATAGATTGAGAAGAAGAGAGACATAGAGAGATGAAACAACTAAACGAAGAGAGAAAAGTGAGAAAGGAAAACAAAAGCAGGAAGAAAGAAAGAAGAAACGTGTACCTTGGGGCTTGGCCATCGTTTTCTTGCCAGCATTGTCGAAGAAATTGGAAGGGGTCACCATTGTTGATTGAGTGAGAAGACAAAGGGAACAAGGGTTTCCCATTTCACAACCTTGAAGGTGGAGAGACGAGACAATCAAACGAGGGTGTTTTTTTCTTTCCTAGCGAAATTAGCCTAGGCTTTTCTAGGTATATTGAACTAGACGATTTTAGAGAAACATCAACGGGTCTCTAAACCCGCTGGTTCAACCGCGGTTTAAAATGATTTTTACTAAATACTCCGGTTTTTTCACTCAAAACGATTTTAGAATATTGCCTGAACCAGATTTTGGACCGATTCCCAATTTTTTCGATCTAACCTAACGGATTCAGTCCGATTTTTAAAACATTTATGTAATTTTAATTTTTATTTGTGATTTATACTCATATTATTATTTTACTTTGGCTTTATAATTATTTTTCTTGCCATTTTTTAAACCATAAATCACATATTCATATTAAATGTAATTTTTAGATTTTTAGGTTGTAGATTATATAAATATTTGTAATATTATGATAATAAAATACTTGTTTTAAAGTTAATTATTAATTATATACTTTTATTGTTAATTATTTATAAAAGTTTGTCAAGACTTTAATAATATTGTATCCTTAATTTTTAATCTAACAAATTCTTTATTTTAATAATTTCTTCATTATCATTGTTCTAAGAAAGTTACGAGTAAAATTTTACTATAAATTCATTTTCACTTAATTCATACCGCTTTTGTAAAAATAATTTTCCATATTTGTGTTCTTTTGTATTCATTTTCAAGTAAAGTGTAATTGGAATAGCTTTTTTATTAGCTATAGGGTTCATCTGTTTTTTTCTTTTTTCTTTTAATATAAATTATTCTAAATTTAAATATTTAGATCTTTGATAACATAATGTCCTTATTTCCTATATTCTATTCTAGATTTTAATAAAGGATTCCTTTAAATTGAAATTAAAACATGAAATTGAGGTTTTTATATATTAAATTATCTTAATTTTTATCGTTACATGTATAACATCTGAAGTGTTTTAGTAATTTACATTTAATGATTATGAAGAAAACATAGTATTAGGGAAAATTTAAATTTCAAAAATATGATTTTAATGATGATATTTTAATTCATATGATTTTAGTTTTATATATTTATATAATAATAATAATACTTATTTTTACTTAATTGAATATGACTATCAACTATTTAATAATAATAATAATCATAAGAGACTCAAAGATTATTAATCTCAAAAATATTATAAGAATTTTTTTTTAAATTATTAATCAAAGAATAAAATTGATTATTTAAAAAATTAATAAATATTAAGTTATTGTATATTAATTATTTAAAAGACAATGTACATAAAAAATAAAATAATATATAATGTTACAATATTTTTAATTTAATATCTTTATATTTACATGCATCGTGCTTCACTTTTTTGGGTTCGATTAGCGAAGAGCACCGAGCTTCTTCTCCGGTCATGGAGTTGGAATCCACTTACGAAATTGCCCGCACTGCGAATTTCATTCGAAGCAGAAACTTCACCAGGGTTGCTCTGCAGGTACTTCTCTCTCATGTCTGTTCTTTTCCCCACAAATTCCTTTCTAAACAGTTCTTGCAGTTCCTTCGCGTAAACCCCAAAACCCTAGAAAGACCTCTTTCATCGTTTCAAACCTCAAATTCGCTTTGTTTGCTGAGAAAATTGAAAAATGAAGGAAACAAACCATAAATTTTATGTTTTGTATTTTGTTTTTGATTACCCAAGTGTGAAGAATTCAGCTCAACTGAACCAAATAGTTTTACTAGTTCCTAGTTAAGTGAAGGTATTTTTTTTTTTTACACCGAGTATTTAGATAATAAATTTTGCTCATGTTCAAAATTTGTCTCGATTTCCTACAATTTTCTGGTTTACCAAACAGGCCATTGGCCCTCAGTTTGTTAAAACAGAATTAAAATCTGAATCTCATGTTATTTTGGCGTTGATGAACTTTCGCTTACTCTGCTTCAAATAGTGAAAAAATGTAAATTCAATATTTTTTCTCAGCATCTGAACAGAACATATAGAGATTATTTCGATTCAATCTGAATACTAATTCATTGTAGCTTGAATTATTAGTTCCCGGATGAGCTATTGACGGATTCAACTAGAGTCGTGAGTGCTCTGCGTGAAAAACTTTGTTCACTCGAAGAATCATATATTGGAAGCGATAGAAATGGTAGGGATATCGGGTTATATGTGATGGCGGATACAACATATGGTAGTTGTTGCGTAGATGAAGTCGGAGCATCTCACATTAATGCCGAGTGTGTCGTTCATTATGGACATACGTGTCTCAGCCCGTGAGTATAGTTGACTATACATTGAACATTCTTAATTTTAGAGGTTTTTGTGATGATAGGATTTGGTATTTTGGTTATCTGTGCTGTTCTAATGTTTGATCTTTAACTCTTTATTATAATTAGATCCTTTTTTTTTTCTTTTTGGGTGTTGCAGGACATCAACTCTTCCTGCACTATTTGTTTTTGGGAAAGCCCCAATTAGTGCATCTAACTGTGCGGAGAATTTATCTACTTATGCATCGACCAGTGGCAAGCCTGTTGTGGTATAAGAAATGACTCTGAATCTCTGATTTTTCCTCTTCTTGAAGAAATAAACTTTTGCAAATATTGATTAAGATAAGCATGAATAATTGGTTTATTTTAAGACTTCATTTATGCAATGGATAACCTTATATAACAAAATTAAAATAAATGTAATGATTTTGTAGGATCTGGGGCAACTGCAGTCATTAAATGTTTTCTACCAGAAACTGTTGCTCTTATTCTCAAGTTTGACTTGTTGGTGGTGGATGTTTCCAAAAGTTACATTAAAAACTGTTTATTGAATCCGTTTGCAGTTTATCGACATTGGATTTTTGCTTTTGTTGTCACCAAGAGTGGTAGCAAATCTCTCAGTTTAGTTAGACTTCACATAATTCAAAGCAGTTTTTGGGGCCTTGGTTTGTAGTTTACCCATCACAACTGGTTTCGGTTTTGTGGAAAATTTGATTATTTGGGGAGTTTCATGCTTGCTTTAAATCCTTTCATCTTTAGGTTTTGTGGCAAATTTAATAGCTTGAATGCTTGATTCATATTTTTATCATTTAACCAAGGAAATATAGCAGAAGACTACAATTATTATTATAGTTGGATTGACTTATGGTTTGACCTAAATTCTGGTACATTACAAGCATTACTTTTTTTTCTTTAGGTGTTTTATTTGGATTTAAACAAAATCAGTACGACTCTTTAAGTATTTCTGATGTTCTTAGTGATGATATTTCCTACCAGTCAATTAATGTCATTTTTATAGATGATGATCCAAACAATCCAGGGACTACATTACATGTCGAGATCCTTTTTTATCTTAATTGTATTTGTATATAATGAACCTATATATTGCTGTGTTCTCAACATATCTATATCCTGTTTTTTTTCTTTAGATGTCCAAATTGCATCATAATCATATCTTGTATCCCTGTCCATGCTCTATAAGTCACATGATATGGCTATATCTAAAATAAATCTCCAATTGAAATTGAATGAATTTTTTTTGTAGGATTTAAAAAAAATGAGTTCTCTATGTTAATTAGCTATTCATTCTCTTTGTTTTCCTAATAGTTGTATTGTATATGGTGATGCCACCATTTAATGGTGTTAATTTGAGTGCTCAAACTTCAAATGCTTTGCAAGCACAAAGAACAATTCGACTTTCAATTGGGAATTCAATTGCCCCCAACTCTTTATGTCAACGAACATCCAGTTAGTGGTGTCAACTTTCAAACTTGTAATTGTTTATTGCTATGTTCAGAAATTCAATTGCAGATTAACAATTGTTCTATATATTCTTTCATAAGTTGCCTTCTCCTTCTCCTTTGACTTTAAATCCCACCCCTGCACTTAAAATTTTATTTGTTTTCTTCGGTTTTTGACCTTACTGCAATGTTACCTGGAACATGGAACATTATGGTATGCGGAACGAGAACGGAAACGGGAACGGGAACGGGAACGTAGATTGTTACTTGTTATAGAATGTGGTACGTTAGGGGTAGGCTTCTTTGGATCGCTTTGTTAGAACGAAATACGTTTATTTGGAACTTGATATGATTTTTGATTGTATTTGTAATAATATTCGTTTGTATATATATAAATCAGAAAATTTTGAACAAATGCAAGGCATTATAAAATAAAATTCTGATGATCTATGTATGTATTTTCTTGCGTGTTGTATGATTTTTTTGGGACTTTTGATATTTTAGATTAGAACGCTAAATCTTGCGTTCCAAATCACTAATGAATTGTGCCATCCCAATTCGCAATTCGTTAGGGGGAGAGCAAATTGTGGTAACTATGCCTTACTGTCCTTATGTAGCTCTCTGCCAAAAGAGCTCCTTCAACTTTTTTTGCAGTGTGCAATGGTTATCTAATTTTCTTATTAATTATTTTTTCTATTAAATGTAGATCCTTTTTGGACTGGAATATGCACATGCAGTTCAGGATATCAAAGAAGCATTGGTAGTTGAATCATCAAGGTTATCTGGGTCCACATCCGAATTAGAACTCCATTATGCTGATGTCATGTGTTCAGTTATGAATCCATCAGAAAACTTCAAAAACTCTACTTGGAACATGGAATCAGTTGGTAGCCTTACTGGTAGTGAAGATTGTGGTGAGGCAAATTGTACAAAATATAGCATTGGAGGCTTGACTTGGAGTATATCAGAGGGACATAAAATAGAGGACTGCTTGCTTTTTTGGATTGGTTCTGATAATTCGGCATTTGCAAATGTTGTACTGACATTCAATGGATGTGAAATAGGTGGAAGTGAACATTTTGTTATCAAACTTACTGCCAATATTATTCTATTAAGAAGTTTTTTGCGCGTGTGCATATCATTTGGGCCTGCATTTCTCTTCTCAAATTTGTCTTGGTGACTGTCCTACCGTTAGAGATAATGATGCTGATTTTTCAGATTCATGAACAATGCGGTTGTTTTTGTTCTCTATATTGTACTGTACCTTAACATGATTGACATGCTCAATTATTTCATTATTTGTTTCTGTTTAGGCTATAAGCTGTTAGATTGTATAATTATCATATGCCCAAAGATTGCTCTAGTTTGATACCTATTGTTCGCCAATACAGTTTGTGTAGTTTTACCAATCTGATCGATTTGATTTCTGTATGGCAAGTCATGCAGTCATATATATGATTTTATCTTATCTTTTCAGTCTATAAGCATTTCGACCATGTATTGTGCCAAATAATGTCAAATGTTAGGTTTGTTTCCGGTCTATCCCTCCCAGCAGGCCAGCACTTAAACATAATGCTTGTTGGATTTACTTTTCTAGTTTTGTCTTGTCTATTGAACTCATCCTCATTTTAATTTTGTTGGCATTGGTCTCAGTCAGGTACGACGCAACTGAAAATCGCTTGGTAACCGACTTGTCTCAACAGAGAAAAATTCTTAAGCGTAGGTACTATCTACAACATATTCATCTCCTTTCCTTCCCTTGAACTTATGATCTATTTTATGCACTTATTACCTGATATGTTTTTCCACCTCATCCTCCTTGCACAATTTACTCATTCTTTTGTCATTTTATTGTCTGATTTACTGTATGAATAATATTTATGCAGATATTACCTAGTTGAGAAAGCAAAAGATGCTAACATTATTGGGATTTTGGTAGGAACTCTTGGTGTAGGTATGTTCTAGTGTGAGATCTATATTTTACTGTTATGTGTTATTGATCCTTTCATCTTTTGTTAAGTTTCAGTGCTTGTCAAGAGATTCCAATCTGTTTTATCTTCCTCTCTTACCCCATGCCTAAGGCTAAATGATAGAATGTAGATGGGTTGCAATGTTTTTGTTGCTATTATGTTAATAGTTGATCATGTTGTTGATGATCTGTAGATTAGGGCATAATTTCATTGCTCTTGCTGTTATTTTGTTAATGATTCTTTATTGGTTTGTTTACTCTTTGGTCCAGCGGTGTAGGCTACAATTGGGGGTAAGCCTCCCCCTACCCATAAACCCCCACCAAATGTCCCTTTATTGGGACTTGAACCCTGCACCTTCCCTTAATGAAGGAGCATGAGTGAAGGGTGTCTTGGGGAAATTAGTCTCGGATAGCCAGAATACTTTTGTGGGAGGTTGACAAATTCTTGATGCCATTCTTATTGCAAATGCGCGCATTGATGTTAGAAGAAGGAACAAGGAGAAGGGTCTCATGTGTAAGTTAGATATTGAGAAAAGGCATATGACCAGGTGAATTGGCATTTTCTCTTGTAAATCTGCTTGGTAGAATGGGCTTTGGGTGAAATGGAGGAAGTGGATCAAAATGTGCATCTCCTCATTTTAATTTTCAGTGCTAGTTAATGGATCGTCTGTCGGTTTTGTTGGGAGTTTGAGGGAGCTTTGACAAACTCTCTTTCCCCTTTTCTTTTTGTAATTGTGACGGAGGCCCTGAGTAAGATGTTGGTGGGAGCAGTGGAAGGTGGACTTTTGAAGGGTTTTGTGGTGGGGGATCATGTGAACTTGACAGCGGAAATCTCTCATCTTCATTTTGCCAATTACACCATGATACTTTGTGGAGAGGAATCTCAACTTAGGTATTTGAGTTGTGTTCTCTTGTGTTTTGAAGTAGTTTCAGGGCTTAAGTGAACTTATTCTGGTGGGAGATGTTCATGAAGTGGAGGAGTTGGCTTGTAATTTGGGTTGTAAGGTAGGCTCCCTTCCCTCGGTGTACTTGTGATTCTCCGTAGAAGCATCCTCAAAGTCCAAGGCAATTTGGGAGCCAGTGGTGGAGAGATTCCAAAAGCGTTTGGCAGGGTGGAAGACACAATACCTCTCTAAAGGGGGCAAGCTTACCTTGATTAAAAATACTATAGGTGGCCTCCTTCGTACTTTATGTCTCTCTTTCCTGTGCCGGATTCCGTGGAGAAATGCTTAGATAAGTTGCAAAGAGATTTTCTTTAGGGGAGAAATGAAGGAGAAAAGGGCCTCACTTAGTTAATTTGGATAAACTGAGGCTCCCTTTGAAGGAGGGAGCATTGGGCTTAAAGGAGTTGAGGGTATTCAATAGGTCGCTTCTTGGTAAGTGGCTTTGGCGTTTTGTGGAGGAGCCCCATGAGAAGTGGAGGATAGTTATTGAAACTAAATTAGGATGTGGTGATGGAAATTGGTGTTTCAAGGAGGTGGAGGGTTTCTTTGGAGTTGGAAATGTTACCTAGAACGTGGATCGTTATGGTACGGGGTACGGGGAACGGGAACGAGAATGTAAATTGTCACTTGTTATAGAATATGGTACGTTAAAGGTAGGCTTCTTTGGATCGCTTTGTTGGAACGAAATACGTTTATTAGGAATGCGATATGTTTTTTGAGTGTATTTATAATAATATTGGTATGTATATCTATACGCCAAAATGATTTCAACGAATCCAAGTCATTATAAAATAAAATTTCAATAATGTGTGTGTATTTTGTATAATTTTTTAGGAACTTTTTATATTTTAGATTGGAACGCTAAATCTTGCGTTCCAAGTCGCTAATGATCTATATTTTGGTTCGTGCGATTTCAATTCACAATTTGCTAGGAGAGGAGCGAATTGTGGTAACCATCTGTTAGTCTTTGGAAATTCATTAGACAAGGTGCTGATGAATTCTTCAAGTGCACATCTTTTATGGTTGGCAATGTGAGGAGGATAAAGTTTGGGAGGGATAAGTGGCGTGGAGATATGGCTTTCTCAACTCTTCCAAATTTCTTCTAATCATGAAGCTTTGCTCGAGGATTATGTGGTCTGCAATGAGGATGAGCTTGTTCAGAGTCCATGTTTTCGAAGAAATCTTCAAGATTGGGAGGTGTAGGAGGCCATTTGTTTGATGTCTCTTCTTTATAGTGTTCGCTTGGATATAAAGAAGACTCTCTTGGTTGGAAGATGGATCTGCAGGGAAAATTTTCGGTCAAGTCTTTCTATATGCATTTGGCTAGAAGAGGTGTGAAGGATTTCCTATGAAAGTTGTCTGCCCGTTAAGCACCTTTCTGTAATCTGTCCCCTTTTTTTGTAATTAGTTTGCTTTCCTAGGGTGTGTTAATGATATTTCTATTTACCAATTAAAAAAAATTTACACCTGGGCTAGACAGCTGTTGGTATTTTGACATTGATTCTAGCACTGATGATCTACTGATTAGGTATAATTTCTCCTCTGTTACCCATTTACTATAGTTTATTAGTGTCATCAATTTGATGCATTTTCATGAACTTCTGCCAATGATTGGACAATATTTTCTGACAGTGATTCTAGCTTGTGCTGTACTGTATGGTTCCTTATTATTGATAAAATTTTGGGAAATCCAATGATGGGCAAATTAATAAATGCTTCATTAATTTGATGCATTTTCACTCACTTCTGCCAAGGAAAAACCATGTTGGACAATGTTTTCTGACAATGATTCTTGCTTGTACTGGTACTATATAATTCTTCATTATTGATAAAATTTTGTGAAATCCAAAGATGGGCAAATTAATAAAATCTGTTCATTATATCTGCTCAGTATTATGCATTCACACAATTTTAGTATTTAGGTCTCTTTTTTTTTAATAAATGCACTGTTTCTGACAATTTTGTCAGAGTATATTAATCCGAACAGTCCAGCCATTTCTATTACTCTGTTATGCATCCTTTTTTGGGCTAGAAGACTAATATTTTATTTTGCAACTGTTAATGCAGCTGGTTACCTCCATATGATTCATCAGATGAAAGAGTTGATTACAGGAGCTGGGAAGAAGGCCTATACTCTTGTCATGGGAAGACCAAACCCTGCAAAACTTGCCAACTTTCCTGAGGTATGCATGCATGCATGCAACTTAGTGTCTGCATTTTGCTAGAGGTGCTTAGACATTGGAGTTTTAATTAAAGTCTTATGTATTGGGCAGTGTGATGTTTTCGTTTATGTCTCTTGTGCCCAAACTGCTCTTCTGGATAGCAAAGAATTTTTGGCTCCTGTTATTACTCCTTTTGAAGCGATTTTAGCTTACAACAGGTACTTCTTAAGATACATTTATTTATGGTTCATACTCCCACCTATTAACTTGATTCTAATCCTTTGTTTTTTCAAAACCAACTGTGTTTTGCAATATTTCCCATCATTGGCTCGTGGCTTCTCTTCTAGTTTAGTTTTCCTAACAGTAGGCATGTGTCTGAAAATGAAAAATTGATTTCATATTATTGACATGTCAAACTTGTGGGGGGCGCATATCCAGGGGTATACCTAACATATTTTCAACACGTTTTGATGGGACACATATCCAGGAGTAGCTAAGCAGTGTCAGTGTTCAACGTGTTCCCGACATATATTTTCATTCTTTGTAGTGGTAATCGTGCTGCATAGCTAAAACACTTTTGGATGCTCAAGCTTTTCATCCACATCACATACAAATGTGTGTAGTGGAGTAATTTATTTGAAATTAGTTCGATGGTCTGCATTTAGAAAATTGTTCGGATTAAATGCCTCAACCATAGAAGAAACCGCTGCTCTGTATATTTATTGGCAAATGATCTATTATCCTACTGTCCCCCACAGTAATATAGAATGACATAACTGAGAAAATATCATTGGATTCATTCTATTCTTTCTGCCTTTTTTTTTATCCAAGGGAAAAAGGCCTCAATAAGTGTATCTTTTGCTCATTGAATGAGATGAGAAATTGATATGTGTAGCACTATTGGATACAAGTTCATTAGCAGTTGAATGCCATTAATTTTTAATTTGAGAATTTCACTGTGATGGTTGGATTCAGAAATTGGCTGTTTGTAATGAATATACACATGAAGATCATCAAGGCAATCTGCTATTGGCCTCTACATGGGCATCTAGTGCTCCCTTGTTTGATGTTAGCAATGGATAAGGTGGTTGGCTCAGCTTATGATAGTTTCTTAAATGTCATTTGCATCGTATTGCCCTATTGCAAAAGAACATTTCATCTTACTCATGTCTGTGATTCCTTGGCTCCCTTTTTTATTTTCTTGACGTATCTATTTCTTCTCTGTACCAAAATTCCAGTCTCCCAATTGACATGTTGGGCTACAGAAATAGCTTCACAGACTTTCAGAATTTGTGAAAGACTCAGTGCAAAGGGAAATAAGAAACCAAAGTGACATTTGCAAATTGGATTTTGAAACTTGAAGACCTAGGACAAATAGTGCATGTGAGGCTTTCAAACTACCAGGACAAACTTTGTAGTCTGTGAGATGGAAAAGGAAATATGAAACTAAAGTAAAATTTGGGGATTGGAGTACAAACCCAAAAAAATAAAATTAACTGTATGCATGGATTTAATTAACTGCCGATATGTATTGGTTTTTTGATCCTACAATACCGATACATACCAATACATCGGTGAGAACAAAATTCATAGTCGTATTGGTCAATGCCATTACGTATCAGCAGTTAAAGCCGTTACAGGATTGGTACTACTTTTTCTTTTTTCCGAGAATCCTTATTATCTCTATTTTATTTTGGGAATCCTTATTATCTCTATTTTATGAGATCTAAATACAAGTGAGATACCTAACAAAATAATCCAAAAAAATTGAAATGTAGTACCCAACAATTCGGGTCAACATGACCTCGGAAAGGCCTCTTGGCCTCGATTTTCAAATTTTATTATTCAATAATTAATCACACTAGACTAATTTTTAGGCTTATAAGTTATAATCTATATTTTTTATATTATTTCTTGCAATGTTTTTCAAATCAATTGTTTAACTTAAAAAACTCATATAAAATAGTTAAACATCTTTCTAGTTGTTACTTATAAGAAAAAAAACATATTTTTAGGTGTCAAAAATTGAAAGCTATGATAAATTTTTCTCAAAATATGCGTATCGATGACTTTTAAGGGGTTGGTTAGTATTTGAAAAAAAATTCTGATTGTGGTTTCCAATTCTTGTTATGGATGGCCCGATACTTCCATGATTTAAATCCATGATTGTTCGGGTAGAGTCATGTTTACAAAAACACTTAATTATCTCTTCATTTGTTGTCTTCCGTTCAATTTTGATTGCTTAAATATTTCCATTTTCCAGAGGAAGTCAATGGACAGGAGCGTATGTGATGGGATTTTGGGATTTGCTTTCTGGATCTACAGTGGAAGTAAGAGAGCAGTCAAAAGAAGCACGGTTTTCCTTCCTTCAAGGTGGATATGTAGAAGATCTTGATATACAAGGTAATTATCTTTTCCTCTTTCAGCTCCATCTTTGATCATTACTTCTTTATTAATAAATAAAGGGTTGCAAACAACTTTTACCTTGGTAAACCTTGGTTTATTTATTTATTTTTGATAAGTTAATTTGCTTGTATTTTATTTTATTAATTAAAGACATTTATTTTCTTATCAAGAATGTGGCATAATTTTGAAAAGATCTCTCTCTGATCCCAAAATTGTTTTTTTGAAAAGATCTCTCTCAATAAATCATTGTTTTTTTTAGAAAAAATCTTATGTGAAAAAATGGTTTTAGCCGCCGTAAGATGCACCTGAACTTTGATAAATAAATAATCAACTGAAATTATACTTAAATTAATGAAGCACGTGAATATATAATTTGTATTTGTTTTGATCATGGTTGCCTTCAGCTCTAAGGGTAAATGGAACCAAGCAGTTAAATTGTAGTCTGTTTTATACTTGAAACTAATGAAGCATATGAATTTATAATTGGTATTTTTTTCAAGTTTTATTTCACGGTTGCCTTCAGCTCTAAGGGTAAATGGAACAAAGCAGTTAATTGTAGACTGGTGATGCCCTCGAATTTAATATCGGTGTTCAATGGTGATTTTGCACTCTTTAATACTTGAAAATTTCTTAAGGTTGCATTTGGATTTATAGAGTTTTTTTTTTTTTTTTTGATCGGTAATTTGGATTTATAGAAGTTGAAACGAATGGATGTGAATTTAACAATTTAAGGAGTACAAAATAGATTGAGATTTAATAGCTTATATTTTAGCCTTCAGCTCTAAGGTAAATGGAACCAAGCAGTTAAATTGTATTCTGTTTAATTACTTGAAACTAATGAAGCATATGAATTTATAATTGGTATTTGTTTTAAAGTTTTATTTCATGGTTGCCTTCAGCTCTAAGGGTAAATGGAACCAAGCAGTTAATTGTAGTCTGGTGCTGCCCTAGAATTTAATATTGGTGTTCAATTGTGGTTTTGCACTCTTTAGTATTTGAAAGCCTTGAGGTTGCATTTGGATTTATAGAATTGATTATTGAAACGAATGGATATGATTTTAACAATTTTGAACATTAGTATTGGTTACATCATTTTCTTTACCAACCGAAGTCTTTTCTAGTGATGGATGTTTGAAGAATTTACTCCAAAAAGCTAGACATAGTTTCACATTTTTCTCCTCTTTGATAGTAGATCAAAGCTGCCACCACTAGTTCATGAGATGGAAGGTTTTTTGAAGATTCTTTCAATGTTAAAGATAGGACTTTCATGAATGATTCTTTCAATGTTATAGATAGGACTTTCATGAATAGAGATACATTACTTCTCAATTTCATGGAACTCTAGGTTGAATTCTTTCCAACATGGGGGAGATGGATGCAACATGACTTCGGTCCTGTTCTTAGGAACGGGCTTTGCCTATGTCGGTGATGGGTGACCTGATTAGGTTATATGTAATGGATGCATCGAGCAAGACTGAAGTGATATCTGAGATGGACACATCCTAGTTGACGAGGAACCAATGAAAATATGGCATCGAAATTTATTAATTTTGGTAGTTGAGCGATTTTCAAAATTCCTATTATCTTGTTGTATTATCTTAACAATTCATTAATTTTGGTGGTTGAGTTATACTATGAACTTATATTTTAGATAAGATACTAGGAGCTTCTATTATCTTGTTTCATTTTATATTTACGATGAGTTATGATGGTATTAAATTAAGAGTCATACTATGAAACTTTAGAAAAGGGTAATTGAGCAGCGACTAAGACTCAAAGACAACTGTTTCCAAAAACCAGTTTGGATTTATACTAGGGTGGTCCACAATAGAAGCCATCTATTTAGTAAGACAATTAATAGAAATGTGTAGAAAGAAAAAAAAAGGATCTTCATATAGCTTATATAGATTTTAAGAAAGCTTATGATAGGAAACCTAGAAACATAATATGGAAGACTTTCGAAAAGAAAGAAGCCATAAATAAGTACATTGATATGATAAAGGACATGTATGATGGTGTTATGACTATAATTAGAACACTTGCGGCAGAAACAAGTAAATTCCCAATCACTATGGGATTGCATCAGTCAACATTAAGTTCCTACTTACTTACAGATGTACTGACTAGACACCTTCAGGATGAGGTACCATGGTTTATACTATTGCTAATGATGTTGTTTTGGTAGATGAAACTAAATAGGAAATAAATACTAAATTAGAAATTTGGATGAAAGAGAAGCTTTGAAATCAAGAGTGTTCAAGAGAAATAGGGCTAAAACTCAAAATATGGAATGGAACTTTAGCAAAACTACGTGTATGAAGTACGAACACTTTATTTTGCCTCACATTGGACACAGACACGTCCCGAACATGCGAAAAAAGAGTGTCTAAATTTTTTTTTATTTTTTCTAGAATTTCACTCACGTTTTTCTTTCTTTTTTCTTTTTGGATTTTTTCCTTCCTTTTTTGCTCATTCGCCTTTATTTTTCTCAAGGTTGTTAATTTTGGGATCCTATAATTTATCGATGGAAGGGTTCTCACGATCGGGTCATAGGAATGGATTGAGAATCGTAAGATTCTACAAAATGAGAAAACTAATACCAACTAATATTTTATATCTTAAGAAACCTTAAAAATACACAATGAACAAGTTTAAAACTTAGGAAAAATTATTTAAGAACATTTAGAACACAAAAGCCTTCCTTAGTCCTAATGTTTTTTAGTATATTAATATAAAAAAATGTTTTATTTATATAACATTTTATTGGGATAGCACATTAAAATATTAGATGTAAGCTATAAAAAGAAAAAATTTCATGAATCATCATTTTTCAGTAATTAATAATTTTATTAAAATATTTAATTTACATAACAAGAAAATTTTATTTTAAAAATATTAGAGCCACTCGGCTATGAAAGGCTCTATAACAAAACCTATGACATAGGAGAAAAAATTAGCACCACGATCTATTTAGGATTAGAGATCAATTGGATCAAATCAAGCTTTTTGAGTTTGTGCATGAGTGTGTACATAGTTGTCAAAACATGTTTCGGAAGCCATATTGTTTTTTAAAAAATGCATATCGTATCGTGTATCGTATTGTGTATTGCAAATATGTGTAATTTTTTTTAAAATACATTTATTAATATATATATATATATGTGAATATATGTAATGTTTAAAATGATATAAATAACATTTCAATTACTTGCCATACAAATTAGATATAAAAATTATTATTATTTATCCAATAATTGAAAATCAAAGTGGTACCAAGTATAGTCGTTTCATTTTTCAAAAATATCATATCATGTTATATATAGTGTTGTATATATAATGTATATAAAATAATAAATATTATATTTTAACTCATAAAAAAACAATTAAATTTCATGCAATACAATAATCATGATTTATAAATACTACCGATTTCAAACTAAAATTAAATAATCCATCCAATATAGTTCATTAAGACAAAATTCAAAATTATCCATTTTTATAATTCATCTCATTTACATCTTAATATTCAATTTCAATGGCATCAATATCATCGTCATCATCATCATATGGCAACAATTTTTCACTTTCTTTTTCTTTAACATCTTGTATGTGCTGACTCCTCATCCACATCTTCTCAAAATACTTACTTGCCTTCTTTTTTGTTTGAAGAAACATCTCTAAGTGTTACAAAGAGACAATATAAAACCAAACAAACAAAAAAGCGTTTCCTATGTATATAACAAAACAACAAAAAAGAGGTCAAAATAATGTTGTGTAGCCTGATTTCCCATATCTCGTGTATCGCGCATATCGAAATGTATCCTAAGGTGTATATTGCATATCGTAAGATACGTATCGCGTATCAGAAGATACTAACAACTGAGTATGTGTGTGTATGTGTGTGTGTGTGAGAGAGAGAGAGAGAGAGAGAGAGAAGCTAATTAGTCGGAAGCAATATTTTTAAAGCAAATTTTTTTGAATGTCAATATTAGATGCATATAAATGACTGAAATTAACTAGTATAACACTTGGCTAGTCTAAAGCAAACTAAAGAGTCATTCAAAGAGTTAAAATGTGAAGAAAATTTTGATATAATTGTCTTACTTAAAAATTTTAAGTAAATCTTGGTATTTATTTTATAATATTGTTATGGTCTTGGATTGTAACTTATCAGAGACTCATAAGAGAATAGCATATTGTAGGATCGTAATGATCGATTTAGTATTTTTGGATCATAAAATCATAGGATCGTAGGATACAGACCGGGATTGTAACAATCATGATATATACATATATATGTTCTATATAGTTGTTAGTAAATTTATTTGGAAACTTGAATCATGGATGTTGATAATTAAAAGAAGTTCTTGAATTTTTATTTAATGGCTTTGTTATTTTAATATCTTAATAATATTTTCGTGATTTGTCTGTTTTTATGTCAATTTTAATTAAAATAATGTTAGATTTTTATTATATGGTTATATAAAATATTTTTTAAATATTTATATTAAACGTGTCCCCAATGTATTAGTGTCCGACTTTTTTGAGAAATTTCGTAACCGTATTGTGTTGTATCTGTATCGTGTTTGTGCTTCTTAGATTGAAGGTTAAAGGATATCATAAATGTTTCAGTTTCATTTCCTGGGATCAATTATTCATATGGAATGAGAGATTGGAGATGATTTGTTCGATAGAGTTAAAGTACGATAGGTGAAGTGGAGATGATGGGCAGGCATGGCATATGGCCAAAGGGCCTTGGCATCTGTGAGGCAAGATTTGTTTCTATTGCATACAAGTGAGTCATGACATGTGGTGGTCTGGCCACCCACCACCGGCTGTGGTGGCGACAAAGGATGGCGATGCTTAGTGCAAAAAGACCAAGCCATGAGCTAGGCATGGGTTGATACAATTGCTTGTTGGATAGTGTAGCTTGATGGCTCTTGCTGTGGGCATAATAATGAGATATTGTTGCTGACTGCTCATATCCTTTGTTCCTTGCTGGACTTGGTGCGACTTTAGCACACAAACGGCAGTTGGCGGCAATTAGTGAT
The DNA here is from genome assembly GCA_008638375.1 of Nyssa sinensis. Taxonomy (NCBI): domain Eukaryota; kingdom Viridiplantae; phylum Streptophyta; class Magnoliopsida; order Cornales; family Nyssaceae; genus Nyssa; species Nyssa sinensis. The sequence continues at coordinate 11,748,026 of CM018033.1, read as the reverse complement.
CTAGCACAAGACATCCTTGTCTTTGGGCAGACAAAGAGAACTGCTCTGTGTGAGGTGGCATGCTTTTGTGGCTGACAACACAATAGCGGGTGTGCGGGAAACCATCCAAGCTTTGGTGGCAACCTTTAATGTTAGCACATGGCCTTAGCAATTGGGGGTGTCAACCTTTGATGGTAACACATTGCCCTAGCGAGGCTGATGCAAGTTGGGAAAGGAATGTGACTTTATGGAAATTTGAGAGACAAATTAAGGATTATTGGACCAGTCCAACGAGGGCGTCACCTTCTTCAAGTGGGGGTGATTTGTTAGCCCCTTGAGGGCTTGACACAGCCGAGGCATGGTGAGCCTCACCCTTTGCCAAGCCCAAGGTGGGGGTGGCCTGTCATGGGCACCTTTACATGAGGCAAAGTTAAGTTTGGTGGGCACTTGTGGCATCGGCATGGCAAAAGTACTTGGACATCCCAAAGATGGTCTTTGACAACTTAGTGCAGCCAATGGTGCATGCCTTGGGCAGCCAAAGTCAAGGCAGTGCAATTGGGCGCATGCTGCTAGGCGTAGCTGGCAAGCGTGTTGGGCAGTTAGGGTTTGCAAGGAAGTATATCTACTCCTGTCAGATGGGTAAATTCTAGTTTGACATATATACGGGCTGTTCTCCTTGAGTTGGGCGCCCATGGGCGAGCATGGTATATGGCCAAAGGGCCTTGGCACCTGCAAGGCAAGGCATGTTGCTATTGCATACAAGTGAGTCATGACATGTGGTGGTCCGATCACTCACCACCGGCAGCGGCAACAGAGGATGGCGATGCTGAGTGCAAAATGACCAAGGCATGAGCTGGGCAAGGCTTGGCACTGTGGATTGACAGAGTTGCTTGTTGGATAGTGTAGCTTGATGGCCCTTGCTGTGGGCACAATGATTAGCTATTGTTGTTGACTGATTATATCCTTTGTTCCTTGCTGACTTGGTGTGGTTTTAGCACACAAACGGCGGTTGGCGGCAGTTAGTGATCTAGCACAAGACATCCTTGTCTTTGGGCAGACAAAGAGAACTGCTCTGTGTGAGGTGGCATGCTTCTGTGGCTGACAACACAATGGCAGTTGTGAGGGAAACTGCCCAAGCTTTGGCTGGCAACCTTTGATGGTAACACATGGCCCTAGCAATTGGGGGTGTCAACTGCACGGCCAGATGGCCATTGCTGGTTTGTCCAGCAAGCCCTAGGCAGTTAGGGTTGTAAGTGCCACTCACATGTCTGTCCCAGACACCTGGACAGTTTTGGTTCTCTCCTTCATATACTGATGTAATAAGGGCGTGGTAGATCATCTTCTTCTTGGTCTGCAAACCTTAAGGCTCCTTTGTACTTGTTTGAGACATGGTAAAAGGTTGGGATTCATTCCTGTAAATCGTTTGTGCCTTGGTTTGTTATTGTTTTCCCTTAAGCCTCCTTTCTATGTGATTGATTGGTTGACTAAGTGAGTGGCTTAGTGCCATCACAATGCAAGAAATTTTGGTTCGAAATTTCTTCTTCTTCTTCTTCTCTCTCTCTTATCGTTGTTTTCTAGATTGAAATATGTTAAGACCATTGAAGAAAAAATTGATTTATCCTCAAATGTGGAATTTTGAGGTATCTGGGTACATTGCTGCCTTATTGTTATGGTTTTCTTGTATCTGTTTTCATCTAAAATAGTAAAGGGTAATGCAAGAGTTGAATTGGTATAGTACTTTCACACTGGCCTCGATAACAAATAATGCAAGTAAGTAGTAATTTTAAAATTGATAGGGTTCTTTCAATATGATCTATTTTTCCATGCATGGAACTTTTGTAATTTTTTGGATTGTGAAACAATTCGCAGGAGGCAAAATCTTATTTGAGATGTAAAGCTGATAACTGATTGTTTTGTTGGCTGATGTGGGTTTTTTTTGGTGTGTTGATGACAACATTGTACAAGTGGTAAGTGTTCTTAATTCGATATGATTTGGATGTGTTTCATTGCCAGAGAACGTTGAGGAACACGAGGATGGGGGTCTTGCTTTAGCAAATGTTTTAGAGAAGGCTCTGCAGGTACGTGAAAAGTACCCCTATTCCCTAATCAAGGGAACAGCTAAATCTGGGGCCGACTTTCTCGCAGCCCGATCTTATCAAGGTCTTGACATTCATAGCAACAATTCCTTGCCTGAGCCATTTTTAATTGGTAGAACTGGAAAGGCATCAGGGTACGAGGATGAGAGGAGCAAGTAGGTGATTGTTTGATCAACCTGACAATGGAAGAAGGAAAAAGAAAAGAAACTAGAAAGGATTGAAAAGTTTATCACTCGCAGATCGGTTCCAGTATGCTGAACAAGCAAGTTATGTAGTTTGGTACTTACTCCCATTGGTTGCTTAAGCAGAAATTGAAAGGATTAATGCAGCCTCACCTTCAATTCTATCTGATACCCAGGTTTTTATTCTAGTGTGCTTACTGTTTTGTCGTTTAAGAGGGGTGAATGTTGTGCTATCTTTATTTATTTATTTTTTGAGCAGGTATCCTTTATTTAGTCAGAAACTGTGTAATTTACAAGGTTATATAGTGTTTCTTTTATTCAATAAAACGTAAAATTATTCTCTTTTTTTTTCTGGTGTTCATTAAAAATTCGAATTCATTAGAAAATGTAAACAACAAAAAATAGATATATTTTTTAAAAAAATTATCATTTTCATTCTTGACACCACAGAAAATGAAAATAAAAAATGAAATCGTATCCAAAACATTTGGGTGACGAAGTAATTGGTTATCACCGTTTACGAGAACCCTCAGGAGTGAAAATAAAAGTTTGGACATACTCTAAATATTTAACTGATGATTGTGATGTTTTCCCATGCAGTAAGTGTTGTTTGAATAAGATACAGTAATTTTATAAAACAGGTGAGGAAAAATGACTGGCTGATGAATTTTTAGTTATGAAAAATTCTGAAGGAGCATTAGTTTTATTTCATTCTATCTGCAATTTGGATGAGAAATGTTGACTGGAAACGGCTTCTGGGTGAATGAATTTACATTATGGAGTTTCAGTTTGGAAATTGTTCGGAGCGTGACCGGTGGGATCTTGTACAATGACCTTTTAGGTTATTATGCTCTCTCTCTCTCTCTCTCTACACCCCCCCCCCCCCCCCCAAAAAAAACACACACGGACACGCACACACACACGCACACACACATATCTAGTATATTTATTCACTGTAATCTTTGTTGTGATTGTTGTAAATGTTCATCTCCGTATCAGTTCATTTCACGAGTTTGATAGGAAGACTCTGTGCTGCATGTAATGTATTTGACTCCTTATTCCAACAATCCACCAAAATGATATAAAGTCCTCTTTTATTGAGGTGGTCTAATATGAAGGGAAGGGAGGCGTAATTCCTGCATCTTTTTATCTTTGCTTGACATGATTGGAACATCGTAGTGATAACTTTGGCAATTCACACATTGTGGACGCACTCGCACACACTTGAACTAATGTATGTAGCAATAGCGATGGTGAGTGGTTACAAAACTTGGAGGTGATGGTGGGGATGGATCATGAAATGAGTTTGTATGCACATGTATGCATTTGTTCAAGATGGCAAATATTCTTCAAAACGATTAAGAAATATCTTAATCAAATGATCCAATGAGATTTATTAATCATCAATCAATACACTTTTTCTCGGAAGTGAGCAATAATTTACTTCTCTTCTTAACAAATCTAAGTTAGGAACATTGTTATTTGCATAATCTAAGGGATAATGGCGCAGAGGTTTATACCATGACTGCACATCAAGGTTTAGGAGCTTCCCAAGACTTGCTCATGAGTTTTTGGACAACCATGATGAGGAAAGGTAGAAGAAGAAGTTTCACGGAATGTTATAGAACATCATGAGCTGTCCTCGTTCACGAGGGGCCCACTTATTGTGGTTCTCCCCAACTTAGTTATGAGTGTGCAATAGGACGGATTTAGAGGGTGGCTCAACTACGGCTAGCACTTGATGTCAGCAGGACGGATCAATCAAGATATGGGACCTTTGCCTAATTTTGAGAGATGCATGACATTGGTGCTTGTCTTCACGATCAGAGTTGCACGATACTAAAGAGGCTTCATGCCTCACTAAGACTTTCACACCTTTGAGAGTGGGTGGTCCCAACACCATGTGGAGCCTCTAAGGCAGTTGCCACATGTAAAAAGCTGATGACAAGCATTCAAATACCCACATTTTGCCCCCTTTGTGGATGTTTGTAGAGTGACTTTCACGATTGGAGACATGCACAAACACTTCATTTAGGCTTCTTATACTTGGTCTTCACATTATGCTTTGAGTTAGGGCTTTTAGAGAGACTTGCGTGAAAAACTTAAAAGGATTTTATTGCTTTCTATCCAGCTCTCTAACTTTTTTTGCTTCTTTGCGTGAAGTTTTTGGAAGGCCGTCTAGAACGAATGATTGAGTTTTCTGCTTCGTTTGTTTGTTGAACGGGGGACTTCCCTCATTCCTTTATCTATTTTCTATCTAGCTCTGGCCTATTGAGAGGTTTAGAAGAATGGACATATAACATTGTGACGGAGGGATCTAGACATCAAGTGCTTAGCTTGTTGTGAGAGCTCGTGGAGAACTTGAGTTCCTCGTAGGGAACTTGTTGTAGGAGATTACTGCACTACATTAGGGGGCAATGGATTGGCTTGACCAGGTCTGGTGCGACCATGCAATATTTAGGAGCTCGAGAGTGGTTCGATAAAGTTTAGCACGAAGTAAGAAAATGAGCTCGCGTGGAGCTTATTGGGCCTATGGCACGAATGATCATATCATAGCCGTGTGCTAGGCTTTAGGAACCTCTTAAGGCTTCTCTTCATCCTTAGGCAACCACAAAGTGGAATGGGCTGTAAGTACTATCTTGCCTAGAGGCAGAGTCAAGCGCTAGTTGCGCGATAGGACTAGAGCATATGGATCAAACCATAGTCGCATGCTAGGCTTCATCAGTCTCCTAAGGCTTGTCCCTAGCCTTAGGAGACCACAAGTTGGAATAAGCAATGAGTGGTTTGAGAAGAACCTGTTGTTTGAGTGTTTAGCAGATAGTGCGTCGTACTTGGATAAAGAGCTGATGAGTTGGGCATGATGAAAGTTTGAGGTACCCAATATAAAAAGGTGAGCTCAAGAATACCACATCAACACAAGTGGCTCAAGACTGATGTGCAAGCACATTGGTCCTCGTAAAGAGCCTGTGGGGTTCCTCGAGGGGCAACATGTTTTATTGTAAAAATTGGACAACGCGTCGATAATTGATTTGATGATGTGCAATCATGTCCAATGAAAGTGTTTGGTTGGCAACCTCATGGAGATAGCCATATAGGGGAAGATATCTCATGGAGAAGAATTAAAGTGTTAAGTTTGCCCTTGCTCAAATTCATCTCATGAGTAATGTAAATGGAATGGAGGTGTGCATATGATCAAAGTTTTGATGTACATTGTCTTCTCAATTCTTTATGCGAGTGAAAGTTCAAGTGCGAGCAAGTTTTTGGCAATTGGAGATCTTTGGTGAAAGCTAATCTTCGGCGAAGGCCAATTTGATGAGAGCCAATCTTTGTACGGAAACAATTTAATACAAGAGGAAATCATGGTTGGAGCTAATATTTGATGAGAAACGATTTTTTGTCATGTGGCTGCCTTTGCATGAGATGTTATTTGGTATGAGCCAATCTTAGGTGAGATCCAATTCTTAACAAGCGAATATCTGGAGCAAGGTTCTCCTTGCTAAGAGCCAATCTTTGGCATGAGCCAAGTTGTGGCAAAAGTCGATCCTTGCTACAAGGAATTTTTTGTCGAGATTAGGGCTGAGCCAAATTTTGGAAAACGAATATATGTGCGCCCATCTTTGATGTATTCCTAAACTTTGGCATGTGAACTAAGAAACATTCACGACAACTGTTGAAGAGGGGATACCATCACCCCAAAATTTTCTAATCAGGTATACTTTGATAAGATCATGTTGATCCTGAATAATTGTAAGATCACATAGATGGAGAACACTACCGCTCACAAAAGCAAAGGTAAGGAGACAAGAGTAGATAGTTGCTAGAAACGTGAAAGTTTATGTCGTAGAAGAGACTACTCTTTCGTCTTAGGGCACCTTTGGGATTTTCACGAGTCCTCGAGGCCCTCGTGAGGAAGAGTATTCTATGGTAGAGTGTAATACCTCCGACCTAATTAATTAAATAAATTATGACGATAATGGTTTTTAGGATTAAATATATATTAATGTATCCAATGTATTAAAATAACATCCGTAAGTCGTGAATAAAACAAAGCAAAAATTAAAATGACAAAGTTCAAGAATTAAATAAGCCAAAAATAAGAAATGGGCAAGCGACATCAAAATTATACAATAAGACATGAAAATTGGAAAAGATCAAAAGAATTCGAAGCCAAAACCGAAATGAGGAATCAATGAAATTAAAAAAAAAAAATACAAATAAAATAGGAATAAAATAATAGACATGTATATTTTGGGCCCGAAACGAATAGTATGGGATGATAGGCATTTAAAAAAAAAATAAAAAAAAATGTATAAAATAAACATATAATATAAAATATAAAAAAAGGAAATAAATATATATATATATATATGAAAACAGTGTCGTGTGTGCGTTTGTGAGTGAAGTGAGGGTGTGAGGGTGTGAGCGTGTGCCATGTGAATGGTGCATGCAACATGTGTAAAGGAAGTAAGAAAAAAAAAGAAGGCAGGTGGAAGGAAAAGAAAAAAAAAAAAAACAAAAAGAAAGAAAGAAAAAGGGACGGGTGGCATAAGCCACCGACCTAAGGCAGTTTAAAAGAGAGAGAGAGAGAGAGAGTTGAAGCGTGGAGGAAGGAATAGGAAGAAGAAGAAGAAGAAAATAGAGAAAAGAGGAAATTCTGGTAAAAGGAAAGAGAGATCGCAAACAAGTATTAAAATCAAACATTTTGATTTATTTTTTTATGTATAGGTAATTTCTATAAAATTAGGAAACTTTCTAGGTATTAGGGTTGACAACAGTAAAGGCAACCGAGCAAAATTTCAGTTTGATGGGTTTTCGGCCATGTCAGGAAAATGATAGCAAGGTTTCATTTAGAAGCCATAGGCTTGTAGCCCCTGAGCTAGGTATCACATAGGTCCAAACCATTTCTTTTTTGGTTAAGAAAGGAGGGAGAACGATGGATTTTTCACGTGGCCGAAAAACTGAGATAGCTGTCAAAAAACTGCATCATTTGAGGTTTAAACAATCCTAAATGCATGTTTGAGGCTACTAGGATCAAATTGGTATAAAAAAACATAAAAAAAATGGACGTCAAATTAGGGGGGAAAAGTAGAAAAAAGTTACAGTTCCGGTGACCGGCGCCAAGAAGACGCTGAGCAGTGGCCGGAAAAGCGTGGGGATGATGAACAGTATCTGATTTGGGTCAGGGTCGGTTTAGGTTTTGGTTCGGGTCAACCCGATTTGATCCTATATACGGTATAACCAATACGTCATCGTTTTGCTTAAAAAATAAAAAGAAGAAAAACCAGAACTGTGGCCAGTGGGGTTCGACCCACTGACCTGCGCGTGTGTAGGAACCTATGGCTAAGAGAATGGCCACTGAGCTAGTGAACTGCCTTTAGAAAAATGTGATTTCAATATTTATATATATATATATATATATAAAATATATAATAAAAAGAATTACATAATTAAATTAATTAATTTAATGTAATTTCATAAATTAGCCCTGATGTCCAAATAAAATAAAAAGATAGTGTAACTCAATATTTTTGGGTGTTCCGGACTCAACGATGGAGTCCATTTTAGTAAACGAGGTACCGAAAAATATGACACAAAGTCTAAAATTACGAAAACGCCCCTAGACTTAATTTAAGACGCAAACAATCTAATTTAAATACTAGAAAACCAAAATTAATTAGAATAAATATTTTAAATTTAATGATAATATTATTAAAGGAAATAAAGTTAGTAATTAATTAAGAAATGATAAAATAAATCCTTAGAAATTAATAAAGTTATCAAAAGTACAAAACAAATAAAATGAGTGCTGATCTAATGTGAAATTCATGATTATAGGATCTTCTAAAGGGAAGGAGAAAGAAACTAACATCGAGTAGCAGGAAGGGAAGCTAGTATAAGGTAAGTAAACCCGAACTCTATCATGTGTTACTCCTAGCCATGTCACAGTTACTTCTTGATGCTGCTAGTTTGTACTCTATACATGTCTGATGATATTGATCTCCATGATTTGATACTTACTTTTGTTTTTGATTTGTTGAGATCTTGGCTATTGACATTCGTATTTGATTATATGACATTCCTATACTAGTTGTATGCTTTTCCACACACATGTAAATCACTTGTGGAAACATGATGATCATGACATTATTGAGTACCTAGAGTTGTGATTTGTCACAATGTTTGCCTGATTCATAGATGCTTGAGGACCTACGGGTCGATGTTTGGGAGTAGCCTAACACTTAGTCCATGAGGGATATGTTATATGTATAGAGCTCTGATATTATCTACTGATTTGGGAGAGGCTGGACTCGAGCGCGTGAGGGTGTTGTCAGACCAGCAGACCTTAGATAGGCACTCATGAGGGTATGTTGTACCCTATATGTATGTCAGCATCTGTTCTGTTAGTATCCTATATCATTTATCGATATTCTAATAATGTACTCATGGCTCATTTATATACTGGCATGCTTACATTGATGATATATTTCTAATTCAGATACTCCTTGTGAGCTTGTTCGTGGTTTATCTGTTGGTATGTTATTTGTTAATGACATGCCTACCTATCATTGGATTCAGATTGATATCTTGTTATTGTGGTAGCTATATGTTATTCAGGTCATTCCCTATATTTGATTTGTTGATCTACCTTGGGATGTGCCTTTGAGATTTATTCATTTGTTTAGTAACTGGCTACTATGACATTCTTACTTTCTATATCTCGTTGTGATAGTATTCTTGTTCACTATTGTTCTTATCCATCTTTTGAGCTAACCTTGACCCATAGCAGAGTGAGGAGTTTACTTACTGAGGTAATTTAGCTCACTCTAGATATGTTATGTTTTTTTTTAAGGACATCAGGCTATAGACAGACCTACAGGCATACAAACTAACTCGACGCCGAGTATAGTTGCAGGTTGATCTTCTACTAGTGCAATGGACTCTTTCCTTTTTGTTAGTAGTGTAATAGACTATGTATAAAGTTGTTCTAGTTCTTCCACGTCTCCATGTCTTGGGGATGTTTTGAGGTTTTGTAAACTTAAATACTTAACTTGATGTTGGGTTGTACAGGATCACTCTGATGATGGTAATAGTTTAGTTATGACATGCTGTACATTTTTATAAATGCTATATTAATGTTAAAATTTAGACAGGGGAACGGCATATGGTCGTTGCCTCTGGTCACGGATCCCTAATCCACACTAGATAAGTTACGGGTCGTGACATAGAGCATTCTAAGGTGGAGAAAGTTCGAAAAACTGAGGAAAGTGCTGATCCAATGGAGTAGCACATTTTTTAGTAACACTTGACCCTAGCAGCTAATGATGTAATTCCAACAAACTTGGGTGAGTAAAAATAACTTTTTGAGGTTTTCACTCATCGGGAGAAGATATTGCTCCCCCTCCCCCCGACTGAAGTTGAGGTTTCGACTTGGGGTGGTACTTGTGGCACTTCCACTGAGGGCGCGAGGGTTGATCCTAAAGTTAGATAAAATGCATAGTGCCTGCTATGAACTTTTTATGGGATATTCTTTAGCTTCTGTGGGAATCCAATGTTATCGAGATGACTACTGAGCACGTGAAGGAGATACCAAAAGCTGTTGAAGACCTAGAGATTGATAGCCTTGCTCTAGGACGACTTCGTGAGCATTTAGATATTTTTAACAAGGTTCCTCTCTATGTGGAACAAGTTAAGGAGTGGCAAAACTTTGTAGACAAGCGTAGGAGGCTTGTTGAATGAGCCACCCAACTGGAGAAAAGAATTGATGAACTAAGGGCCTTTTGTGACAAGGCTAGTGCGAAGCATGGCCATAATGAAAAATGGTTACATCATTCTGCCTTGCTTGATCTCTTATAACCTTACATTTTTCATGCTCTTCTTGTGTATCTTGCACATCCTCTGGAGGGGATTCTTTTGTACTCTTGTTTATCTAATGAATAAATAATTATCTTTTGAGATCTGAGTTCACTTGTTGCAGTGAGACTTTTTTGTTTGTCGTGCAACCCATGTTTTAACTTGTATAACAATTGTTAAATTAATAAGTCGTACAACTAATCAGCTATATGATCGCTTGCATTCTTAATACAAAGAAAAAGCAATTTTTTTACCTGAGCCACGTAATTTTTGAACTTTTTGACCCGATTCATGTAGTTTTTTAATTATTTTCGTAACCTATGTAATTTTTAAAATCACATCTTCAAGATGCAATTTCATTAGTAATTTTGCAACAGAATCGCATCTTAAAAATGCAATTTAAAATCACCTTTTAAAAATGCGATTTTAATTAAGGATTATGAGATAATCGATAAAATAATTAAACAAAAATCGTATCTTGAAGATGCGAGTTTAAACTCACATCTTCAAGTGATGATTTTAAACTTGTATCTTAAAGATGCAAGTTTATCAATAACCCCTACACTACAACTAATCTGTTAACACTTTATATTTCTATCAAACACATCAATTTTTTCATGCAATCAGTTCATGCAAGCATATTTATGCGAGAAGGTATGTTAGGTCCCGGTCCGAAGTGGTTTCCACATTTTTTTGACAATTTTGCCCCCAAAACCCTAGGAATCAAGTAATTAAGAGAGTTAAGTTACTTCGATTGCATTAGTTATCGAAGGATCCCTCGAGGCTCATGTTTTTTCGTGCGATCACTTCGTGCAAGTGTATTTTTATGTGAAGGTGTGTTAGGTCCCGGTCAGGAGTGGTTTTCGCTAATTTTTTTGACATTTTTGCCCCCCAAATCCTAGGAATCAAGTAATTGAAAGAGTCAAGATACTTCAATCATGTTAGTTATCAAAGTACCCCTTCGAGATCATTTTTTTTGTGCGATCACTTCACGTAAGTGTATTTATGTGTGAAGGTGTGTTAGATCCCGGTCCAGAGTGGTTTCTACATTTGTTTTTGACATTTTTGTCCCCCAAATCCTAGGAATCAAATAATTGAGAGAGTCAAGTTACTTCGGTTGCGTTAATTATCAAAATACCCCTCCGGGCTCATAATTTTTCGTGTGATCACTTCGCACAAATGCATTTATGCTTGAAGGTGTGTTAGGTCCCAGTTCAGAGTGATTTTATAATTTGTTTTTGACATTTTGCTCCCAAACCCTAGGAACCAAATAATTAAGAGTCTCAAGTTACTTCAGCTGCGTTAGCCATCAAGGTACCTCTCCGGGCTCATTAAGTTACTTCGGTTAACTTAGGTATCAAAGTACCCATAAAAAGATTACTAGATAAAAAGAATATGTGAAGAAATATGCAAATGCATTATATATAATAAAATTAGGTTCATACATATAAGATTGATTTACAAATACAAAAAAGCTAATACATGTGAGTCGCCCATCACCCTAGTACACTAAAAAAATGAAACTAAGTGCCACATGATGGTATCCCCCAATTCTACATTGGTCGTCTTTGCTGCTGGTCTGGGATCGGTTGTTGTGTGTCTTGTGTAAACTAGCAATGAACCAACGTCAAACTAAAGACCTCTACCTCTGCCAAGACCTCTACCCTCGTATATACGCGGAGTGGTGGTGACTCCACCTGTGTCACTAGCTATGACTCCAATTGTGTGACTCCCCTCCATAAGGTCTTTCTCTAGGACATAATGCCCCGAATGAACAAGAGATGCATGTGGTTATAGTTAAAACCTCGATAGAGGAGAAGCCTAATGTAAAGAAACGGTATGCATACGTGACTCAAACATCTGCAAAGATGACACGGAGGCCTCTGTGGCATGCAGTAAGGCTAGTCGGGGAGGAATAAATTCTCGTCCCTGCTCATGTGAACGTTTGTCCTCATACACAGCCTCCAAGCAAATGGATGACACCCCTCTAACATGTTATATGGCATCTATAAACATCAACTCTCTAGGGGATGTAACCTCTAGAGCAAGCCTGCTATGTTTGGAGTGAAAGCTGGTATATTCGTGTCATAGTATCCTTATGGGGACAAATTTAAAACATCGATGGTCAAAGACAAGTTTATACTAGTATAATGCTACTAAATCCACAAAAATAATATCGTACTAGTAACTCGTGAATGCTGGCAACTGGCTGGAACCCAACTAGAGGTCTCTCAATAAGAGGATCGATGAGTCTACGAGTAATATGGTTGTACCAGAGCAAGTAAGGGTCACTATCATCCATCCAACCAGTGCTAGAATTCTTGGTGATGAGGTGCTCGTGATGCGTTACCCTTAGGTCAATCGGTCATGGTCTACCCAATCGTATTCATGCCTCTCACACCTATCAATCGAATATAACTCTTGAATGGTATAAAAAATAGGCGGGATCCACTGTAGTAGACTAAACTGTCATAAGACACGATCAGGTAGATGCCACTTAATAGATGAGTGGCATCCAAGCAAGATAAATCTCGTGACCCCCGAGGCAATAGTCTGGAGACTCAGTGCGGACATCTATATGTAGATGCTCTTCTCTTATCTGGTCTAATTGGTCCCTACAGTGTCTCAGGTTATGAGAGAGGGCAGCCCTCTGCGAGAGTCTAGCGTACCATCTATTCCAAACAAACATTCAAATGCCAGGCATATAACAGTACCATAATAGAAACAATGATGACATAAACAATTATACCTGCACCCTAGTGGACCAACCAGAAAGTCTACGTGTGGTGGTGGTGCCTGAGGCTAGATGGCGCTCCGCTCGGGGTGAATATGCATAAGCCTCTCTTATGCCCATAACTAGATACATTATAGAAGTGTTATGTTAGTGTGAAATGTATTTGTAAATTTCCTACAAACCATCCATATAAAATGTAGTACTCGTACTTGTAGTTCAACAAAAGGACTTGAAATCTCCAATGCCTCGATCCTTATGGCAATACAAAGCTCACGGTATAGGCATGCTAAAGTTTCACTGCCCTAGCTAAGCTTACCTGCTGCATCAAGATCCCCCAGCAAAGGCAAGAAGAATTTTACCTTCCTAGAAGACTTGTCAGCAAAAATCACATGCCCAACTGTACCATAATATATGTCCTGGCGTAGCCCTAAATCACAACATCGTGAGCATCGTCGGGTATCAACTGCCTCAAATGATGTGTCAATGCATTGATCTACAACGCCGAGACATCGAAAGAATCAGTAACTGGTGAGGTGAAACCCAATAACTCCTAGCATAGCTCCTGTTATTGTTGTGTAGTCTGATGTGTGTCCAACCTAGTCACTGTATCCCCATCAATAAGCAAACCGAGTAAAACAACAATGTCCTGTAATGTCACGGTCGCCTCACCCACCGATAAATGAAAAGTATGCGTCTCCTTGAGCCACCTCTCTACCAATGTAGTGATGAGATATTAATCGAGCTGCATAAATCCCAATTAGTATACCCCATAAAAACTTGCAGTCAGCAAGTAATGAATGACTCGAGCATCTAATACTCCCACTGCTCGACGCAATGATAGGTCACTACGTTGACATCACAATTTGTCATACTCTTGACCCTCCCAAATAGTTGTGGAACGATGCTGAGACTGCAAATATAGCACTAATGGATCTATGGGACCCGGGTCAAGTTGTGCCCTAGGGAGATCCATAACTAATACTAAAACTGCAAAGTAAGGTACAATAATGTAAAATTTGGTGACCAGCACAACGTGAAGTACAATAATGTAAATTGTAAGTGTAGCACCGATGGATCAATACATATATCGACACCATATTTCATTCAGAATTGAAATAATATTTCAAAAGACTTTTCATTCAGAATTGAAGTACAACTTCACGACCACAAGTTCAGTGATACAATACATAATTAGATAAGATAAGGAAACATCACATGTTTATCAATAACCAGTGCACTCTAAGCAACATAATGACTTTTTGTTCATGGTCAAAGAAGATGGCAAATATTTTTGAAAATCGTCATATTCTTTAACAGTATAATTTGATAGTCCAGGGTCGAACACCAGTAGTTCATCCTCGATAATATCAATTATAGCCTCTTTTGGTTGGAAGTGCTCTTTTTTTGCATGTTCCATTGCATGAAAATGATCCTAGCATCGCTGTATTTGATCATTCTCTCTTTCGAGCCTGTTTATGACCTCGACACTATCACACGTGTTGTCTACACAAATATCTACTGAGCGTGCTTATGGTACTCGTAGTCCATGCCAACAAAAATATGCCTCAAGCTCGCATCTTCTCTCAAACAATCTTGGCCATTTCAGACCATCGTCTCTAGCATGACCAACGGTTGGCGATGCGTCATAAGCTTGTCTAATTATAACGTGTCCTATGTGGGTGAATTGTGAAGATGCATTAATTGGCTCATTCACGAACTCACGTCTTTTCCCATACCACTTTTAACCCACTGGATCTTCATAGGCTTCTATTAATGGCTGCCTCTGATTTGAGGAAGTGATGTCGTGACTCTTTCGTTGTTTTAAGGAACTCCCTTCATGTTTGGAAGAGCTCCCCTCAAATGCAGCGGACGCTAATCCATGAAAAAATATTGTACTTTTGCTTCTTCCTCGACAGTCTCTTAAATGCAATGGACTTTAGTTGAACAATAATTTGTGAGTTGCAATAGAGGAACTTTCAATACAACTTTATATACATCAAGTAACTTTAGTACAATGATAAAAACGAAAAGACAAGGCACTACATTGAATCAGCTTTAATACAATGATAAAGTTTTAAAATTTGACAAGGAACTGACATTACATTTCATGAGTTAGGTTGAGTACATTGATAAAGTTCTAAAATCTTACGGGGCATTAGCATTGCATTTCTAGAGTCAGGTTGAGTACACTCATAAAGTTCTAAAAATTCTGACAAGGCACTGACATTGCATCAATGTGACGGTCTAGGGGTTGGGCCTTGTTGGTTGGCATTTGGACATTGGCGACAGGTCATGGCCCATTTGCTTGTATATGCCTCATTTATTTTTTGCCCAACCTTTCTTGAGGTCCATCTCATTCCTAAGTCATGATGACCTAGGATGACCTTTCATTCAGTAGGCACATTGGATTTTAGCATACAGTTGGACCAAATGGTATGTCCTAATAATCCTCGTGCTAGGGCGGATAAAATTGGGGTGCCTATGTTTTTTCGTACGTCTCAATGCTTTAATTTTCATCAACATACACATCATAAGTTATCCTTAAATCTGCCAACATAGCCAATGCATGGGAACATATAATTCTGTAAGTACTGCACTTCCTACAACTGCATGTACGCTCATTAAGATTGACAACTTAAGCATTACCCTTCATTGTCAACACCTGCAAAATTCCAAGGTTGGAGTTAAATGGTGTTAACTCATGGGCACCAACCATCGCCTGATTTTGAGCAATCATCTCAAATGCATAAGAAGTATACGTATAGTTATTGCGTATACCATCCACAGCTAATTCCCGCATAGTATTAAAGTATTTTATGATGCGGTAAAATATAAGCTCAATGCATGAGATGATTGGAAAATTTCTTGCTCATTTTAGGACACCATTGAATACTTTTGATATATTGGATCGTTCGCATCCCATAACGACAACCACCATTATGAGAAATGGTCTACATTCTTATTAAAATTCTCTTTAACCATTCGACTGCTCCTTTATTGAGCTTGTCAATTTCCTTCATCAATTTATCAAATTTGCGTATTTGATGAGTGCTTCCGGCAATCCACACAAGTCTCTTTAAGTATGTATTCTTAAACTTGATGTTGAAGTTACTTTATACATGCCGTAGGCAGTAGCGATAGTGTGTATTTGGCATCCGCCATAAAGAATTATTCTCATTTACAGTTGCAAGGTTGCCATTGTGTCGATTCAAAATCAAACAAATACCATGTTTGTCTCTGATCATATGCATCTTGAGATGGTGCACGAACCAACTCCAACTATCATTACTCTCATCTTCAACAACGGTGAATGTAAGAGGAAAAATATGATTGTTCCCATCTATTTCCATTGCGATTAACAACTTCCTCTTGTACCTCCTGTATAGGAATGTGACATCTATACTAACCATAGGGCGACGGTGTGTAAACCCTTCAATCGAGGGTTTAAATGCCTAAATTACCTTGTCAAAGATCACCTCATCCCTATTATTAGAGAGGTTATGTTGCCACCTTACTATTGTTTCGACATTGTACTGTTGTAGTGCACTCATATATTTAGGTAAGAACTTGTACGATGACTCCCAGTCTCTAAATATCATCACAACGGCTTTCTACTTTGCATTCCAAACCTTCTTAGAGGAGACCTTGTAGTTGTATTTTTTTTGCACATAGTCTATGATAACTGATATTTTGAGTGACGGATCAACTTTCACAAGACCTTTGATGTTCACACCAATTAATATTATTGTCAACTGTCGGTGATCTCAATTTTTCCCCAGGTATAAAACAATGTGTGGTCCTTCCTACTTTGTGATCTCAAACAAGCCATGCTTCTGTCTTTTACGCACACGAACCCTCCATTGGCACCCACACTCGTCACACATCTTGCAGCGAAGGGACCATACTCTTAAGCTTGTCTCCACCACCTCATACTGTTGATGTGTCCTGATGGAGTATAATTGCATAGCGGTTCTCAAACGATCCTTGTTGGCAAAAATGAGACCCTTAGACCACTCATCCCTCACCGGATCCCATGGTTTGCCATAAATCAACAAAGAACTGTCTAATGTCTCATAAAGTATATTGATGGTTGTGAAGAATTCAGATATCGGCTCATGCATTTGAGTGTCCCCAGCCATTCTACCACTACTCTTGGCTGCTTCTGCCCCTTCATCATTTTCATCCTCCTCACCTAAATCATCCATCATCCTCAATTCCTCCTCCTCCTCAGCTTCTTCATCGTCCGAGTTATGCGAAGTCAGGTTTATAGTAACCTCTCTTTCAACCCAACTCACTGATGGGAAGTCGGGCTCATTGAGGGGTGATTCTTGAACATTCTAGCTACTTGGGCTAGTTGTGGACTGTGTATAATGGGGCTCAAAATCCCTAAATTTTGTCATGTGCTGGTTTGGTGAGAGTGTTGGTTGATAGTCTTGCACTGTTGATCTAGGGATCTCAAGTGATAATCTCCCATACTCCTGTGTGAGAAGTGTCGTGTATGAACCGGGAGCCTAACTCGTACCCTACCCTCCAAAAATTTCCCTTGTCTCCACATACAAGTCAATGATTTTTATTTGAAAATTCTCGAGCACAACAAGGACCATTGACTCAACACTTTCGCCGTTGACGATTTCCACTGGCTTATCATTTGAAGTCCTAGTGTCGATGGAAATCTACAAATCATTTTTACCAGACACAAATTTTTGTCTAGCTACATTACACGGTGAATCTTGTCGAAAATTTGACTGTAATTAGTTCCAGGTTTAACTCGAATGATGCGTCGGGGAGTCCATAGATCATAAGAAAACCCTTCATATCTCTGTAACACATATTCTCCCCCGAGAAAGTTATTACACATGCACTTCTTTCCGCTATTTGAAACCTTCAAACACATTTAACAAGTAAAACTTTAGTTGATCTATTTCGTTCAATGCTTTTCTTAATTTAATATGCTACTTCACCTTTAAAATCAAGTTTTATTTTAATATGTTACTCCACCTTTAATTACCAAACCTACTAGTCTAAGCTGTATTGTGTTTTTTCAATTTACAAGTCACAGGTTCAAGCCCTGTTAATGTATGAATAATAACATAATGTTAAATTACAAGTCAGATTCAAGCCTTGTGGACTGGGCAGATTATGGGCTCAATGGCCACCCCTAGAGGAGCCCACGCAAGCTAGAAGAAAAACATAACTGCGGAACATGGGATGCTCTTCTACAAGTTGCATGTGGATAAATTAATTGCAATAAAAAAGAATTAATTTTCCCCTTATTAAATCTGATCTGATATTTTAAAGAGACTAAAAGAAGAAAAAAGTGTAAAAGAACAAAAGAAACTAGGACTTATCATCATGTTAGCATACAATCTACAAAGCATGACATGGTTATATAATATAAATACAGCAAGAGAAATTATGAAATAATAGGATACAGATATATTTATCTATCTATGTATTGCAATTAAAAAAATATAACTGCTTGTCATGATATACACACAAATTATGTCTAATTACTTCTACACATACACATACACATACACAGACACATACACATACACATACACGCCCACAAACAAAACGTAGCTTTATACAAGTCAATGGTGGGAAAAACTTTTTTGAGCAAAAACTTTGAATAAAAAAAAAAAATGGATTTGCAATATACGTGTAATGGAGTTGCAACTAAGAGGAAAAAGAACACGCCCACTCAATTGTATTGTAATGGAGTTGCAAAATGTTTATATATTTGAGAGTGTTAAAATGACTGAGAAAGAAACACTTGTCTGACAGTGAGTGGTGATTTTATACACGAAATTGCTCGACGGCTATTGGCTATGGAGAGGCTAGGGCTAGGTCACAAGGTCTAAGATGGAGGTGACAATGCATAACGGTGCTCTGCCAATGGGGTTCGTCGTGCCAATACTTTTTCTTCTGATGCCCGAACCACTTTTGTTCATAGAGATTCGTTTTAGAGAGACCAAGAGAAAAAGAAGAAAATGAGAAACCAGGGGCGCAAAGACGTGACTTATACCATAATAAAATCGCATGTTCAAGATGCAAGTGCAATATGAATGTGATTAAGCTTCCTTCAATATGTAAATTTTCAATTGTAGTAAGACTTTATTACACTTTAATCTCCTACACCAACAATTTATAAAATATAAAGAGAAGTGAAAATTGAATGGGAGAGCTTGTAGCGAGTGAATTGATAAGAAAAAATGAAATAAGATATAATAGGGTATATGTATAGTAACTAAATTCAAATTTTACTCCTGTAACGGTGGGGGGGTAAAACAATCATCATTTTCATCAAATTTCCTAAAATACCACATAAACTAGCCGTTGATATTATCCTGTTGGGTAATGGGAATATAGCCAAATGAACGCTTTTTGCCTGGGGACGACTGTAGCCGATTCCCTTAATTCTACATCGTCACACATGCTTTCTTCAATGAGATTATTATTATTGATGAAGCTGCCAGCTGCTGCAGTTGCGCTTCTTATAAAATGAGGGATGGAGAACGTAGCCAGCCCCCTCCTGCTCCTATCCCCTTCCTCCCTTCATCCCAAACCCAAAAAGTGGACGAAGATGGTATTTGATCAAGTCTTTGGCACCACAACTTTGAGATTTTACCATCTGAGTTCAGAAAGGAAATAGTTTTATTCATAAGCTTTCCTTCCTTACATGTTACGCTGATATTTAATTTACCGTCCCAAAAAAAATAAAAAGCAAATAAATACTGTTTTGAGTAACTCAGTATTGTCATGAAAGTTCTTCTTCCTCTTTCTACTTCAGCTAACACATGATTTGGAAGGAAGGAAGGAAGGAAATATTAAGGGTTGTATGAAGTGAAAAAACCATACTTTGGTTTTTGTGGTTCCTGTATCTGTAGGACCTTTACCCAGTGAAGTCAGCAGAATATCAGTTGACTACTTGTAAAGAAATAATGAGTATAATGTAACCAAATCCAATATGTAAATACAGGAATCTATCAATGCAGAATTATTTCATCTAACCGTCCTTCCTACCTGTGTAAGCTTCCAAAATGTAAATCAACATTACCCTAATATTGCAAACTGAAATATAAAAACCCAGTTATTCATGAGGAGGGTGACAGTGAATCATCTCCTCCCCAGCTTTCACAGGCTATTACTTTCCTGCTAAGTTGAAATAACATGATAATTAAACATTCATTGTTCAACAACATACATTTCATCTTTATAGTTGAACTGCCTACATACAACCTCAAAACTGATAACAGAGAATCAAACAGACTAGTAAAGTAGGACCACCATATCAACCATCTGTTGTATCCTCTAGTGTAGCATCTGTTGTTGAGTTGTAAGCAGCATCGGCTGATGAGGTGTCGATATCATTCAGTCCCAGCTCCTCATTCTGCTCCCATGACCTCTCGTATTCCTCACCTGGGAATTGCCAATCCAATACCATCATATACAAAAAACAAACCAAGTGCCAAATAATACGAGTGAGGGGAAACTAGTTTAAAACAGTAGCCAATAGCACTGTCTTTAGTATTTGCAAATAAATTTTATGTACTTCAAAGACATGATGATGTTCCCTACATTTCAACAGAATGAATGCTTTCCAGTCATAGGAAGAATGACTTACATGTTAACTGATGGTCATCTTTAATATCATCAGTTGCTGGCGCAACAAAAGAATTCGCTAGAGCATCATCCATGATTAAAGTCCAAGGCTCTTCCACACTCAGAAGCTGTAAGATATCAAAAGCTTGCATTAATGGAAGATAAAAGTTCAAACAAAAAATTACATTTAAAATTAACAGCCTAGCCTATATTTGTTAAAATCCAGACAAAAGAACAGGCTTTGCTCCTCAAGATTACATTATATAATTCATTTTTTCAACTGTCACAGGTAGGCCAAACAATTATGTAAAGTCTAACCTATAACAATCACTTGAACCCCAGGTGCAACACCACAATAGTTGAATTATAATTATATTTGCAGTCAATTTCACAATATCTAGACAATTAACACAACTACAAACAAGTTCCCTGTGAATTTACAACACTGAAAATATGTGTGTTTTTGTTTGCATGTTTGAATTTCTGTGTAGACTGTTTCATGATAGGTTCTGCAATGAAAATTTACTAATTCTTGTTAGGCAAAGTTCCAAACCCATCAAAGGTGAAACTTTTATAGGTGTCAGAAAGGTCATCATGCCCCTACATATCACAGCATTTTTGCACATGAGAGGTTTGGCCAATAAAATTCTTGTTGAAAAAGTCTAAATGCAACATAAAAGTTCAAAGGATCATGGATGCCTGATCTTTGAGACAGTTAAGTTAGCAAGCAAATTTTCTAGGCATCAACTTCAGGCCATACACTCCTACCCATGACCTCTCTTGATATATAAATAACTTCTGCTGATCAATTGTGTGGAAACGCGCTCTTATTACAAGGGGGAAAAGAAAAACATAGAGCAAAAGACATGTCATATTCCTATGATAGCAAAAGCCTCGGTCAATCACTTAATTGCTATATTCAAATGGTACACTGTGATTGGCTGATGTCTATTATTTTACAAAATTTTAAAAGCTCAGCCAACATGCTTATTTGAAATTTGAGCTTTATTATAGAAGTAATCATCATGTTCACCTTGTTAAGCCTTGCTCCGAAATCTTGCCACCTGATTCTTTTACCATCATCAAGACTATCTCCAAAAGTAAATCCATGTACTCTCTCAAGATCTGCACATTAATCATATAGGGTGTGATTCAACATCTTGAAGAGGATAGCAAAAGAATTGATGCATCAAAAGATAAAACAAATTGAGTAGCAAAACCTAATAAAAGGAAAAAAGATGAAAACAAATTCCATGATAATGTCCATCTCAATATTCTGAGGGAAAAAAAAAAAAACCAACAGCCCAAAGGTTTTATTTTTAGTTTTTGTTGATGGGTCACAAACAAGGTTTCAAATAACGGTCGTCAATGGTACCAAGGAATTTCACAACCATTTACAGTGCCGCAATGGTCTGTTATGGCAGCATAACTTCTGCAACGGTCATTACAGTATCATGATGGTTCGGTTGGCATGCCAATTTTAAAATTCTCACATTTTTCTACTTTTTCCACTTCTTTCCCCACAATCCAACCTGTAAACCCTCTGAAATCTCATCTTAAGCTTAGATCTCATGTGAAAAGTTTATAATACATAACAACTAAACATATTACATATATCTTGATTCTAGTGGTTAGGTAATTTCTTCTTATCAGAAAGTTTCAAACTTTTATTTTATTTTTGCATTCTTTTTACTTAATCTTACCTAACTTTTTTGTCTGGATGTTAGTTATTGAGTGATTATTGGTTGATGTTGTTCCAAATTACACAAATCTACTTATGATCATGGGAATTAGAATTTCCTTGTGTATATGATGGAAATTATGGGATTTGGCCAGAAGTGGAGATGGATTAATTTCTGAATTTCCGTGGTCAAGTTCTCAATCCTTGTTAATAGATACTCGGTGGGGTTTCTAGCCTCCACACTTGGCGGTTCCCAAAGACAGACTTGTTTCATTTTTCCTTCAGAAGTTTCAACTTCCTAGCCCCAACATTGTTGAGACTTGGTAACCCTACTACCATCCCCCCGCTAAATTTCTAAAACTTGGCTCCCTCAACCATATGTTTTCAAACCGGAAAGGCCCTTTCCTCCTGTTTATCCCCCCATAATCCAATATAATAGGGGTGTGGTCCTCGACAGTACAAGAAAGGCAAAGCATAAGACACATTTGAAAATGCTCCTCCCAAGTAATTAAGATAAAAAATCCATACCGATATAGTAAATCTTACTTCTCCTAAAGGGAAGTCTAGAACCTCCAGCTCATCAATAAAATCAATAAACTCCTCCATAGCCCTAGGCATTCTTTGGCTTCCATTCTCTTTCAAGGATCTAACAACATTGAAACCCCCCTTCCCCCCAAAAAATACACGCTACCCCACTTTCTTCCAACAGCTGTAAGCTCCTCCCAAAATTTCTTCCTATCGTGATCGTTGAGTAGCTCATAGACACCCTAGAAGGACCAAACATTATCCTTTACCAATCCCGACAAGAAAGAGACCGAGTAATTGTTTGTCCACTTATCCACCCTTAAGTCCCACATCAGCAAAACACCCCCAGTTGTGCCCACCGCCCCCAAGATAGCCGATTCCACCCATCTACCTCGCCAAATGCTTCTCACAAAATCACATCCATCTTTGTCTCCTAAACGCAAACCACAACCGCCTTCCACTCCTGCAAAGATGTTTTCGCCATTGTCCTTTTGTCCAGATCATTAAAACACCTAAAGTTCCAAGATAATATACGCAACTTCATATTTCAAAAAATCCAAGACCGCCCCCCACCCTCGAGCTACCGCTTTGGTTCCCCTTCCTATTGTCATAGTTAACTGAGCTGTCCAAATTCCTCAACTCCCTTTTTAACCTAGTCGCCTACAGTCCCGCTTCCCTAACTTTCCTAGCTTTTTTCATGTCTCCGGCTCCTCTCAAATCTCAAAGAATAGCGACATGAAATCAACCTTAAAGCCCCTACAGGATACCCCCAAATACCTACTCACACCCTTAGTTTTTTTCAAAACCCACTCTGGAGTGGGCTTCGTCCATCACGCTCTCCCTTCTATCCCTACAGAATCCTTTTTGTCCCAAACTCTGACCATTAGCAATAATCTGACCAACCCCAAACCCTGCCCCTCTTTTGAAGCACAGATCTCCCAAAAGTCTGGAGTCTATTTCAATTAGGCACCAGAGCATCAAACGCCCTGCTCTGTCTATTGAGCATATCTGGAGGAATAACATTCTTTCTGTAAGACTCGAAGCACACCACCACATTTTCCTTCGCTTCCCTTGCCCCCATCATCACTTGCAGGTTTGTCATTGGCCAATCTTCCACCTCTGCCAATTCGCTATACATCCTCTAGTTCTTGCCTTTTCCCTGATCATACACACATCCTAGCTTCCAAAATCCTTTTGCAACAACATCCCATCCACTACCTATAATAACCTTGGGAATGAAGATATTGTATTGACAATCGCTGACCACCTCTTCAATGGCTTTCCTTCCACATTTGACTGTCTAGTAACCCTCCACTTTTGATCACCACAACGCAAGTGATGATCCCAGCCTTTGAAGCCAATTTTCTTTCCAAGTACTTTCAGGAGCCACCTGCTTGGTGCAACGGTAAATTGCTTGAACTGTCAAAGTGTGAGGCACACAAGTTTGAGTTTGAGACCAGTCACTTTGTGCAAAAAATAATGCCAAAGGTTATGTTTGTCCTCATTCAATCCCCCACAAGGTTAGGTTTGTCTCAGGTCAATCATTCCCAACAATTTGTGTAAACATGGACCAACACTGGTAATGGCCTTTAATTTTACATGTAATTTCATACGTTCTCAACTTTTTCCGTCATTTCTGTTCTGATCCCGAAATGGTCCCAAAAGGTCTCTATTTCCTAGTCGACCGAAAATGACACTTCGAAAAGAAATTTTGATCCTTATAGCTGCTGCATGATATCCAATCTGTTAGGGCAACAAGAGGATAGAAAAAATACAACCACAAGGTCCAACACATCACTACTCACGAGACTTTACAAATGTTACATTCAAACCACGTCAAGATAACTATTACATTAGAAAACTAAGAGCAAAATGTCACCTCGAGCTTCTCAAAAGCCCACTGCTTCCCGAAGAATACTGAGGTGAAACTTTTTGGTAGTACTTGCCAAAATAGTGAAACGAACGTAGTAAATAGTGTGTGGGCAAAGGAGTGAGAAAGGGGTAGGGGCATAGTTGTCAAAAACGTACAATACATCACGATACAACTACAAAACGATACGACTCGTAGCTTTCGTATTGTTTTTGCACTGTATTGTCCAATACGAAAGTCGTATCGCACGATACATTTCGTATCGCACGTATCGTCCGATACGAGTAATATGGGAAACCCACAGAGAAATTTTTGATTTTTTGTTTCAAAAACAAAGATAGTATAGAGAAAGAGAGGGGAGAGAAAAGATATCAATGATTTGAATATACCTGGATAGAGAATGAACAAAAAATTTGAAGGGTGAGAATTGGTATCGCGACATCAACACACCCAAGTAAGTTGATTTTTCTTCTTCTCCCCCATCACGATCTCTCTTCCATCGGAAATCTCTCTGTTCGACCATCGACACACACTCTCTCTCTCTCTCTCTCTCTCTCTCTCTCTGCCTTGCAACGCTTCATCACCCTCCCTCTCTCTTTGACATTCAAGAACCTTCCTAATAGCCGAAACCCTACGCCTCCCTCTTTTGTATTCATGTGACAGCCCCCTTCCCTGTTCTTTTTTTTTTTACACGTGACACCCCCCTCCCCCTCCTTCAGTTTCCACGTGAGGTGTCTCTAATTTTTTATAAGGATTCCTTTGGGCTTTTGTAATTATTGATTGGACTTTTTGATTAAAGTTGGGCTGTCCAAAATCCTAATTTTATTTATATATATATATATATATATATATATATATAGGAGAAGAGCGAGTTTTGACTGAGCCAACTGGGATGATTTTCTGCTCTTTTGAAGGATCAAAAGGGTCAGTAATCTCATAGGGGCTAGAGGGGATTGTACCAGAAGTACTTCCATCATCTCTTCAGTCAGCAATGCAATATTTTGCATCAGTATATATCCCACAAACCAGCATACCTCTCATTTCCCCATAGTTCTGCTCATGACCAGTAAATACAGAATTCCCTGAATAATGAAGTGGAATTATGCCATCAGTAAGAACACAGTAATAAGAGAATTTTCAGTAAAATGGTGGGACAGGCTGAATTATGACAGGTTTATTTCCTTCATTAATGATGACTTCCCCCAACCAGTTAAAACAACAATTGCACAGCCCATTGCACACATGACCCGGTCCAATACCAGTATAGACCCAAGCTTATTGCAAGGACAAACCAAAGAAGAATTAAAAGAGTTAGCAAGACAGTTAATGGTTCATGTATCTCAAATGGGAGATGATCCCGATCCACAGTTAGATGCTGAATCCAGTCAGCCTCATCATCCTTATCATCCATTAGACGATTGCTTCAGTCAGGACCCATATGCACTAGACGAAGACTTCGAGATCTAACCTTAGCATATGGAATCAATTATCAGTCAGCTTTATTCATGAACAGTAATCCTGTGACAGAAGAGATGATGGAAGTACTTCTGGTACAAGTCCAAACTTATTCCACCATTCATTGAACCAAGAAGGGATGGGGCTTCAGAACTTTTGATCAAACATGAGAAACCATGAGTGATCTTTTAACTCATTCTGAAGAAAGAAAGACTTACTGAAGGCTGTGATGTAATCATAATAAGAATACTGAACTGGGGAGTTGGGAAGAACTCTTAACTGAGAGGGGTGAGATCCCCAGGACTTTTCTAAAATAAAGTTGACTATGATAAACTTTTGGTATAGGATCTTACTGGAGTCTTGTTTACTGGGGATGTCTTCAAATCTAACTGAACCTGAATGCTGAACTGGGGAGTTGGGAAGAACTCTTAACTGAGAGGGGTGAGATCCGTAGGACTTTTCTAAAATAAAGTTGACTATGATAAACTTTTGGTATAAGATCTTACTGGAGGGATGTCTTCAAATCTAACTGAACCTGAATGGATAAGAACTGCCTTGTACCATTTGACAGACTTTGAAGGATGGTTGGGGATGAAGTGCCAACCAGGGGGAAGTAAGAAGTAGCAAGAGTCTATGGCTCTTGTGAGGTTCGATGAAGAAGATGTTGATTGAATATGATTTTTTGAAGTAAGGAGAAGAGGGAGTTCTGACTGAGCCAACTGGGATGATTTTTTGCTCCTTTGAAGGATCAAAAAGGTCAGTAATCTCATAACGGCTAGAGGGGATTTGAGCTAATACTGATCTGTAATTGGGGAGGCTCAAGGGGCCACAACTGGGTTGAGGAAGACTGTAATTAGGACGGAGAGGGCTTCCAAGTACAGAAAAGCGGTTGCCCTGGGATAAAGAAGGAGTTGATTGAATAGGTGACTGTGATCCAAGGACCAAAGCCTGGGAGCTAACTGTGGGTTTTTTCCCTGTGGAGGGGGCTGACTGTTGTTGTTGCTTGTCTTTCCTCCCGCTCATTTTTGGGCTGCAAAAATTCACGAGTAAGGAAATCAGGTAAACTGTTATTCTCACCGGGTATGTACTGGATATCAAAATCAAACACGAAAAGAAGGGCTTGCCAACGTGCAAAAATCTGTTTAGAAGCAATGTTTTTAACATCTTTTTCTAAAATATGTTTTGCACTTTTACAATCAATTTTGACTAAAAACTTTTAATTGAGTAAATCACTTTGAAACTTACAGATGCATAAAATAAGGGATAAAATTTCTTTTTTAATAGTACTATAATTTAACTGAGTGGGATTCCAGATTCCAGAGTGGAAACAGATAATCTGTTCAGGGGAATCGGGACCTAACTGCTGGCTAAGAATGCCGCCATGACCATTGTCAGACGCATCTGTCTGAACGATTTTGAAAGCAGAAGGAGAAGGGATACCAAGACAAGGAAGGGTCTTAACATACTGCTTGACTTGTTGGATAATAGCGGTATGAGCAGGTGTGCAAGGAGAGGGGTTATTGCGAAGACGATCAAATAAAAGCTTACACTGAGAACGAAGATTAGGGTAGAAATCTGAAATATAATTCAGGGATCCCTAAAAACTGTTGCAACTGAGTTTTTTCAAGAATAAAAATCTGATCTAGGAATTTATCAGCAAACTGGATAGATTGTTGGATAGGTTTGATCTGACCATAAGAAATATCAAAACTTAAGAACCTAACTGATATTTGGAACAATTTAAGTTTACTGGCAGAAAGGACTAATCCATTACTTTTGATAACATGAAGAAATGAATGCAGATGTTTCCAATGTTGATCAATGAAGTCTGAGAAGATGAGAACATCATCAATATAAACAATGATGTGACTAGAGAAGGGGTTGAAGATGTCGTTCATGACATTCTGGAACTCACTGGGTGCATTTTTAAGACCAAAGGGCATTACGTTCCATTCATAATGACCAAAGGGGGTTGTGAAGGCGGTCTTATAGCGGTCTGACTCATGAATTTGGATTTGCCAAAATCCACTTTTCATGTCGAATTTACTGAAGATTACTGCTTTGGGTAACCGATTGACTAAATCTCTTTTATTTGGAATAGGATATCTAATCCATTCTAAGACTTTGTTCAATGGTTTGTAATTGATGACTAATCGGGGAACACCTCGTTCGATTTCTGCATTTTTATTGACATAAAAGGCAGAGCATGACCAAGGAGACTTAGAGGGTCGAATGATTTGCTCATCAAGCAACTGATTAATTTCTAACTGACATAACTCCATTAGAGCTTGACTCATCTAGATTGGTCTGGCTTTTGTGGGGATGTTCTTTCACTGAAATCTTTGACATAAGGAAGACGTATTATATGCTGTTTCCTATGCCAAAAACCTGTGGGGAGATTAGAACAAACTTCTTGTTTGAGTAAAGACTCAAATTTACTAATTCTTAGCTGGAGGGAAGGACTGAGAAGTTGTTGTTCTACTCGTTTATACTGGATTTCTTCTAAGAGATAATCAACATGAGATTTTTTCTTAGAGAGCAGGCTAACTGATCGACTTATAGAGAAATCTTGCAAAGATTTGACTTCTCTGGATTGAGGGTTTTGGACAAACTTAAACTTGACTTTTTGACCCAAAGGTTGTGTGGTTATTCCTTCACTATCTGTGGTGAAAGGATATAACAAACACATGAATGGATTTCCGATGATGACTGTGTCAAACATGTTTTTAACTAGGACGAATGGGGTTTTGAAGCAAACATTATCCTGACACACATGTGCACGGCATAGTTTGTATTGGATTTGCATCTTACTACCGTTAGCGGACTTAAGCCACTCACGGGTTTTCTCAAAATATTTGGTGGGGATGATTCCTTCCTGGATGCAGTTGAGATCTACACCTGAATCAATAAGGGCGATGGTGTCCAACTCAAATTCATCACAAATAATGACTTTAATTGGGCAACGCCATTTTTGAAAATCAATCTTGGTGATTGCTTCCAAAAATCCTGTGTGATCTGGGTGACTGATGGGAGGAAGAGGATCCTGAAGAACAGTGACGTTATTGATTGGTTCAATTTCATCATCTGTGGTTGGATGAATAGGAGTAAGAGGAGGAAGAATGAGATGACTATCAACCTTGGTTTCTAAAGATTGATGTTGGAGTTACAAAGTATGATGACTGAACTGTAAAGATTGGACTAACTGGTTTAACTTGGTGATATCCTGCTTGGTTTGATTTACTTCATGTTGCAAATCTTGAATAGTGACTGGCTTAGGTTGACTAAACCTATCAAAGATTTTACTAAACTGGATTGAAGGATTGGATGGAATTGGAGGAGGTTTACTAGTTTCTAATGTTAAGGTGGTTTTAAACTGATTTAAATATTGAGATTTAACTAAGGGGTCTTCTACATTGTTAATTAACTCAAGTAGAAGTTCTTCCTTTTTTGTTAAAACACTAATTGTTTTGCAACAATTGCGATTGCAACTGTCAGCACATCCAATTTTAACTGGAGGACTGTTTGGTTGAGAAAGAGATTGGGGATCGGAAGAGTGATCTAACTGGTCTATCTCATTTTCACTGTCATCTGAACTGTAGGATAAAGAACTAGAAGGTTGTTCACTATCTGTGTTCCTGAGTTCTAAAATCCTAAATAATTCTTGTTTCTGATCCTGGTTGATTTTGAGAGTATTGATTAACTTCTTAACTTTGCAATCTGACTAGAAATGTCCTGGTTTTCCGCATTTAAAGCAAACATCGGTTGATGTGGCTTTGCGGGTTGTGTGCTTACTGGTAGAGTTCTTTCTACGATTGGTTTTGTAGTACTTGCGGGTATGTTTGTTACTATGCTCACCTTGGTGGTAGCTTTTCCTATGTTTGTGATTGTGACGGTATTTGTGACTAGGGTGACTATCCTGGTGGTGTTTGTGTGACCGTCTTTTGGAAGGGGCAACTGAGGGTAAGTTGTACTGAACACAAAAATTACCTAGTTCATACTTGGCTCGTTTCTTATTCCTAGAGGCTTCATTACGGATTCTCATGTCAATGCAGATCCGCATTCCTTCTTTGCGAACTATGCAAATGATATCTCCGTAAGTCAAACTGGGGTAGTCTATGATGCCTGTGTCCTTACTGAGGATTTCCCTAATCTTATGAGCAAAGAGATTGGGAAGGCCATTAATGAATTTGTCTTTCCAAAATGGAGAATTACTGTCATCTCTAAGCATGACTCTGGAGCAGAAGACGTCTGCATACCATTCGAAATCACTTAGAGTGGGGCATCTGAGATTGCTTAACTGGTCGTGGATCCTAGCTGTTACGTGACTAGGAGTTCCTATGAGGTGTTTGGTGATAGTGTAAATAAGGGTGTTGACTCCATCAGATTCTGCGCGACCTATGGTTTCGTCAAAAACTGGGTTTCCTTCTGGGTCCCGTTTGACTGCATGAACTATTGAATCTCTGGTTTCTTGGGTAAGGTGTTTTTCCCACCAAGTGAGAAGTTTACCTGTGAAACCTAAAACTAATAGCTTGACTACATCACTGTGAGGAGTGCTATTCTTTTCGATGTAGAAATTGGCAGTCATAGCCATGTGACTGAGTTTGTTGAGGATTTCTTGTTCTGAATGACCATCTATGTTCCATTCATAGAGGCGGTCAGAAGCAACTGAGAATTGACTGTGGAGTAGTCGTTCTTCATATTGGAGATCCGGAGGAGTAGGACGACTCTACCAATTGTTGGTGATGCTGGTAGGATTGAACCTAGGGCGATGGAATTTGTTAACTGTAAGACCCTGGAGTTGGTCTTGTAATTGGTTTAATTCTTGGTGTTGAGTTTGTAAAGCGGTGTCATTATCCTCATCAGATGATTCGGATGATGAACCAGAACTGGTTGAAGCTTTTGTTTGGGTGATAACTGTTTTGGAAGAACTAGGTTGTTTTTCTTCTTTAACTGAGATGGCTAACTCTTGGAGCATCTTGTTAACTTGATCTAAGGCTGTTGTATCCTTAGGAAGTGGTTTAGAAAGTTTGACATCTGGTAACCTAATTAAAGGTTTTTCTAACTGTACGGAAGAAGAGGAGATGGATGTCTTTTCAACTAGATTTTCAATTTTATCTAACTGATTGCCTATGGTGATTAGGCACTGGTTAGGTGTAATTGTTCTGTTCAATAAGCTTCCTAGATGTATCGTCATCGTTGGGAGGCTGTTTGAATGGAGAAGCAACTACCTCTAAACCTAAGTGTTGAACTATGATTGTTCCTACTGGGGGATGACTAGATTAGGATTGTGGACCTATCTTTCTTAAGCCATCTGGTTTTTGTGAGTGTGTAGTTACTGGAAGGTTGGTTGTAATGGTTTTCTACATAACTGAAAAATGGAATGTTTTTACGCTGAACTAGCATAAATTCTTGCCATTTTGTGTAGATGTCGAGCTTTTGTTCTTTGGTGTGACTAGCCCTATACTGTTCTCGTTTGATCCTATTGTCTTCAGATTCAAACTCAGCTTTTAGGGTAGTCATGTCGATGTTGAACTCTTTACTTAGTGTATTGAGTTCATAGTGGACTTCCTGGGTCTCAAAGTCTGTGGGACTAGGAGATGTTACTAAGGATTCATCTTCTGGGATGTTAGACTGAGAAGTGTAGCAGGGAGTGGTAACTTGAGATTTTAACTTTAAACCTTGGAAGTCTAAGTGTAGATCTCGTCTTTGTCTAGGGTATTAACTTTTCAGATCTGGGGGTTGAAAGTTAGATCTGGGCCTACTGATAGAAGAACTGGAGTTGAGGGGTCGGAATCTCTGTTCATCAAAACTAATCCTAACAGATCCATCTTGGAATTGCTGGATAAGATCGACGTTGGTTTCTGTGTGTCAAGATATGGGATGGTTTTCATTTTCAATGATCCATTCAGAGGGAAGACTAACTCCGGACCATTGAATGGATTTTGGAACCTGGATGTTGGCTCTTTCAGAATATGACTGGATGAGGATAGTTTTATCCTTGGGACTTCTGTTTATTGCAAGAGCATTTAGATTGGTTCTAAAGCACTTGTAATAAACGCGGTAGACTAAGGCTAACTGACGTGTTCCTTCTAGCATATTGGTGCCAGAAGTTTGAATGTTGAGAGTGAGGGTTCTTAAGATATGAGGGTCTTGAAGGCTAACTGTAAAGTCTGGAAAACAATCAAAGTGGACTGGACCTTGATGTAGAGGTGACTCCATTAGTCCTAGGAGACTGTCATGCCAACTAATGTGTCAGGCATCTCTAAGGGCTAAAAGGACTGAAGCATTCAATCCTCGTCTAACTAGGGGGTTGATGCCTACTTGGACTAATCCTACATGAAGGAAATGATAACCTTTCTGAATATGGTCACGTATGGTTGCCTGAGTAAGCAACTGGCATTTGACTTGATCTTTGTCAAGGGCATAGGTTTGTTCTATGGTCTTAACATTGAGATTACTGGCGAATGCATTACTATCTAACCAAGAGGATACTTGGTAGATCTTACTAAGAGGAACCTTTGGCATGTTCCAATTTCTGAGTGGCTATCTAAACTAACTTGATAATCTTCACTGTTAACTATGTCTGGGATAGAAGAAAGAGAAGACGAGGAAGAAGCAGATGAATTGGATCTGAATAACCTATTCATTTTAGAAATAATTAATTAAATTACACAGAATTTTCTTTTCTCTCACAGTTTAGGTGTACTGTTGATTATCTTCTTCCTAGGTGATTGTTCTAACATACCCTGACCCAGCCATTAAGGACTGTGATAAGCCTTGCATTTCCCTAAACGCTCTCCTAGCTTGACGGTACTACGACAACGGCTCCTATAGTCTGTGGACTTCCGGGGGGGGTGCAGAGTCAGTCTAGGTGAAGAAGATAACTAGTGGGTACAGATAAACAGGGAAAGAAGAGAAGACTGAGCATAATTTAAAGAACTGAAATGAATGGAATCATTCATTGCCAAATTCACCATCATACTTTTCAGTTCCCCATAATTCTGCTCATGACTAGTAAATATAGAATTCCCTGGATAATGAAGTGGAATTATGCCATCAGTAAGAACACAGTAATAAAAGAATTTTCAGTAAAATGGTGGGACAGGCTGAATTATGACAAGTTTGTTTCCTTCATTAATAATGACTTCCCCCAACCAGTTAAAACAATAGTTGCACAGCCCATTGCACACAGGACCCGGTCCAATACCAGTATGGACCCAAGCTTATTGCAAGGACAAACCAAAGAAGAATTAAAAGAGTTAGAAAGACAGTTAATGGTTCATGTATCTCAGATGGGAGATGATCCCGATCTACAGTCAGATGTTGAATCCAGTCAGCCTCATCATCCTTATCATCCATCAGACGATTGCTTCAGTCAGGACCCATTTGCACTAGACGAAGAATTCGAGATCTGACTTTAGCAGATGGAATCAATTATCAATCAGCTTTAATCATCAGTCAGCTTTATTCATGAACAGTAATCCCATGACAGACAAAATACTATTCATGAACAGTAAAAGTAATAAATAGTAACTGCACAACCAGAAAAGTTGACAGTACTCGGCTACTTTTACCTCAGTTAAAGCAGTTCACCCCCGGGATTCCCGCAGTAAATCCCTCCATCTTCTCAAGCATCCAAGGCTCCTCTCTTATAAAAGGAATGCTCCTCTTCAGTTATCGGCATCTTTCGATCAATAGTATTTGAGAGAATTCCCAATAGAGAGCATTATTGATAGGGTTAGTCAACCTAAACCAATCACTATTCAAGATTTGCAACATGAAGTAAATCAAACCAAGCAGGATATCACCAAGTTAAACCAGTTAGTCCAATCTTTACATCTCAATCATCATACTTTGCAACTCCAACATCAATATTTAGATACAAGTGCTATATATATATATATATATATATATATATATATATATATATACATAGGTATATATTTATAAAAACATATTTAAAAATAAATTAAGCGTATCTTAAGATACACGATATAATACGTAATTTTTTAAAATCGATACGCCCTTCGATACACGTTTCGACGACCTTGGGTAAGGGTTTAAATACAAAAAGCTCTCACACTAACATCTTATTCTCTTATAAAGTACACAAAACTATTCATACCAATCAACCATAACAGTAGGCTAAGAAGCATGGACACGGACGCAACATGACACGGACACATCAATACAAAAATTTTCAACAAAAAAGAGAAGATAAAGCCACGTCAAAGACATGCTAAATTTTTATATATATATATATATGATATAAAATCCAAATTTAACATTATTTCAATCAATTTCAAGACTACCTAAATTTATAATTTTGATGTCACTAATTTCAAGACCCATAGAGGTTTCATAAAGTTAATTTACTAAAAATTAATATACAATTTTTGGATTAATTAGTGATAGAAAATAGAATTAATTATTATTAAGTCATTGAAAATAAGTGTCTACAAGGTTAGATCCAAGGCAAAATAGTTTAACCTCAAAAGTCCTTATCTTTTTTTAAAAAAATCTAAAACCAGGTCCATAATAGCTTAGGTGGCATTAAGTTATACTTTTTAATGACAACTCTGCACCTGAATAATTTATTAACGCTATTAAAGCATAATAAGCGGCAAACTAGATGTTTCCTTGATGCAAAGACTTGATTGTCGTCGTCTCAACCCTCATTCACTCCCTTATCCCTATCTCTCTCTAGAAATTTATTTACAACAATAGAAGGGAGAGACGAGGGCAACTCTGCTCCTTATTGTTGAATATTGAAGTACTTCAAGACCAAGGAAGGTTATATTATCTTCTATTTTAGAGAGGATGGAGCGATCCAAGTAGCAAAAGAGGGGAATCAGAGGTGTGCAATCACGTAATCCCTGCGCTTCAGCACAAGGAGACTAACACTAAATGATGGCCTTCATATAATGCTTACTTCTTTTTCATCGAGTCAGATCCTTAATGGCACGTCTCCATTACCGCTAAGGATTATCACTTAGAGCCATTGCCACATTATGCACAAAGGAGTGTCCCCACTTTCCATTGGAAAGTTGGAATGAGATTGATTAAAGCAAGTTCCCGAATTTTTACTATCAATGCAAAGTGAAACTATTTCTCCATCTAAAGAATTTGGAGGGATCAAGGAATAGAGAAATTTCATAAAATTTTCTTTGTTTAACTGGATCAAGAAATTTCTGTTTAGAGAGAAATCTCTCTCTGTGAATTAACTTTTGTGTGAAATTTCTCTGGAGGGATTAAAAAAAAGGTGATTTTCAACTTGGAAATAAGTTCTACAGCTAAACAGAGAAATTTCTCTATGGTTTCTCTGTGCGCAAAGAAATTTCTCTTTGTGTAGAACAAAATTTCTCTATTTAAAAGATTTTTTTGGCATAATTTCATATGTAATATGGATCTTGTTTGATAAATCTCAATTTTTAGAGTCCAAATATATAATGTTTATAAAAAAAACGAATATATATTGCAAGGTATTTAATTTTTAAATTCTAATTTAAAAAAAAATGATGTGGCAAGGTGATGGGGCACAAGGATCCCACGGGCTATTTGTATATGATCTTGGAGGAATTTTTAATTTATGCATTTATTTTATTTTATGGTAAATTACACTGAATTCCCCTACGGGTTTATTGAAATTACACACAGACCCCTTAGGTTCGAGAAATTACACCGACCTCCCCTCTGGTTTAGTTGTCAGTAACAAAAAACTCCATCCGTTAGTCAACTGTCAGTTAACCAAATAAATTATGCTAATGTCATGTCACATATTTTTTTAAATACCAAATTTACCCTCAAATAAAATTAATAAATAAAAATTTTTTGAATCTTGTTTGGTAGCCAAGAAAGTAAGAGAAAATTAAAAGTTTTACATCCAAATATGAAAATCTACTTACAAAACCCTTGAAATTCTTTAACCATGTCTTGGGGACTTAGGTTGGAAGCGACCATCTGAGTTTTTCCATCTAACGTTAAACTACAATATTGTTGAGTCACCAAGTACTTAGATAAAACGACTCCACAGCACCTTGGATGAATTGATTAAGCTTTTGCAAGTCAAAATTTCTAGTGCTCAAGTTGAGTCATCGAAATATTTGGGGGTGTTGATGATGAGTTGAAGACAACTAGCTAACATGTTCAATTCAGTTTAGAATTGATCTTGATTAGACAACAGGTGATGACGAAGATCACGTGGTGTTGAGGCTCCAATCCCAGCTAATGGTGGCTTTGCCTTTGCCACAAGACATTGTTGTTCTTGAATTGAAATCATCATCGAAAGAGGAGGGGGGCAATGCGGGTATGGATATGAAATGGAGAAGGCCTCTTAGAGTAGTGATGATGTCGAAAGCGGGGTGGTTTGGGCCAACAAAATGATGAAATTGGGGTTCTAACGAGGCTGTGGAGATCAGATCTCGCAACACTGGCAGCGTCTGATCGGATCATACGAATTGAAATCACCAGTGTTGTTGCAAAAACCCATTTAAAACCCTCAAGAAAATTTTTCCAATACTTCTTTGATCTCTCTTTCCTTTAGATCTACAGTCTGCCATTAATGGTTTGCGGCCGGTGACCGACCACTACTCTCATCCCCATCCCAGTCCTTTCCCCTTGATGACTTCATATGTTCTTGCAAAATCAATGGTCGTCGTCCTTGCCCCCTTCATCTCCTCTATTCTTGCAAAAGTCAATGGAATTAGATGGGAAAGGTAAAGGACTTTAAAGGAAATGTGGTATTGGGGGGAGGGGTGGTTCGGATCTATCTTCTACAATTGAAATCAATGGGGGAGATAGGAAGGGTTGTTGAGTCGGTCAACACCTACCAATTAACAAATATTTTTGTATAATAATAAGATGGAGGAGAAAACAGTCAATCTTTAAAATAGAAGGGTAATAAGGTAATTTTAGTTTATTTATTAACACCTTTAAGAGAAAAACTCCAATAAGGGAGGTTAGTGTAATTTTCCAAACCGCAAGGGTCTGTGTAATATCAATATACCTCAGGGGAGGTCAGTGTAATTTACCCTTCATTTTATTATAGGACTTAATCTATTTTAGGAGTTATTTTTATTTTGGCAAGTTTACTTAAAGTTTGCTTATTTATATTTTAGAGAGAGACAAACTTTGAATATTGAATTCTCTCTCTCTCTCTCTCTCTCTCTCTCTCTCAATTTCAACCCCTGTTTATTGCAATCAAGATCCATCACAAAGTTCCTTCGTCATCGATTGCCATCGCAACACAACCCATCATTGCTGCCAACTTTCGTCACCATAACCTTGTCTCGCCATCGATCACCCCAGCATCATCTTCATCGAGTTCATTGCCTCACCATCATAGTTGTCATTAAATCCATCCTCGTCATTACCATTGCACGCACCACAGGTTTACCCTTCTTGGAGACAGCTAGTTACTGCCTTTTGTTGGAACCATTGTCGCGATCAAGCATCACACCATCCTTCAACTCCATAACCACTCCCTCTAGTTGAAACCCTAAACGTCAGCACCCTCCATCGCTAACTAGTGTTCTGACCCCACCCGTCTCCATTTTCGAAGTCCCAATCTTCTACACAGATCACTTCCGCCATCTTTGACGAACTGTGCAAGCTTGACATCTCAGTCGCTACATTTTCATCATGAGCCCCATTGTTGAACATCATGTGCAACAACCATTGTCTCAATGGCTGAAAATCTTCATCGTTGTCAGCCAGATCCTTTGCTTCACTGTGCTATTACTGCCATTTCATTGCCATCGCAGACAAATTCTTTGCTACTGCTATGTTTGAAGGTTTGAAGCCCTAGAGAAAATCAAAGGAAGAGACAGAAAGTCCAACCCTTATTCACCTAACTACACCCCGAACCATCATATTTTAGTTTCTTGACCCATGGACCATCTTCAATTTGGTAAAAAACTAGCCCATATTCCATCTACACCCATAATCCAAGAAGCATATATTTACCCAGCCACATTCATTAACCCATCAAGCTCATTTAACCAACGTAAATCTTGCAAAAAAGGTCCTTACTTGAGCCTTGTTTAAACCCTTGCTTCCTTTGATTGTTCCCATGATATCATCAACCTTTGATTTTTCTTTCCAACCTCACCATGTAGCATTAGATCTTGCATTGTTTATACTTCTTTAAAATTATTATTTCTAGTTAGTGTGCATTTTATAGTAGTTTATAATTTAATTTACTTGAGCAATATTAAGGCATATATCGGCATTTTCCTTTCTTTAGTTTCTTTCTTTTTCGTAGTTTGATTTTGTCAAAAAGAAAAAGAAGGTTTATTTGTGATGTCAGGAGATACAGAGATAGACCCGTTATAGAGGATGCTCTAGACCCGTTCATCCACAAGATAGGTATCGGGAAAGGTACTTCAGGCATTCTCCACAGAGATCCTACTATGACTCACCTAGGTACTCCCTTTCCCTCACTTGGAAGAACCTTTGGGACACTTTTCTATCAAGATCATGAGTGAGACGTTTGTTTTTCCAACATTTAGGGAAAGTGGAATCCAAGATTCTGAAATGTGGCCTATTCCAATAGTTATCCCTAACCAAGTTACTAGTAATTTTACATGTTTGCTCCTTGTGGGGAAAAGGTTTGCAAGATTGTCATTAATGAGATTTTTTCCATGAATGTGATTTGTAAATCTAGAATTAAAAGAACAAAAGTTGAAGTTGAACCACATCCACAACCATATATGGTAACTTAGGAAAATAATTTTCCTTCGTTAGTCTTAGAGAGGTGTCTAGTGCCAGTTAAAATGGGTGAATTATATTCAGAAAATGTTTGGTGTGATGTCTTACCCATAAATATTGGTCATGTCCTTCTTGGTCGTTCTTAGATGAATGTTTATGAAGTGACTAAAGGGAAGGAAAATACCTATCTTATTTGGTGTAATGGTAAATCTATCTTGCTAAAGCCTGCAAAACCTAAAGAAAAGGTAGAGAGCCAACACCAAAGTCCTCCTCTCAAGTGTCAAATAATCCAGACTTCCTCATTTTGTCCCCAACTAAACTTGAGAAAGAAAAGAATGAGACTAGTCAAGAGAGATGTAAGAAAGTTTCTAATTGTCCATCTGCAGAGATAGTTGCTCTACCATTTGAGGTAACTAACATGCCAAAAGATACTCGAGATGAGACACTAAAGTTACTACCTAATGAGTTGCCTCCATTAGGGAATAAACATGTCACTGATTTAGTCCCAACTCCCCAGTTGCCTAACCTTCTTCATTATCAAATAAATCCTAAGGATCCGGCTGAGTTAACATGTCAAATAGATGGGATTTCACCAAATTTTGATAGTTCACATGTAATTTATGCTCTCCTAAGATGACTCTTTGAAAATGTGTGTTCATAGCAATGTCATTAATAAAACTGGTCACATGTAAAGTTTTTATCCCAGATAAGCCTCTTCATAAGAGCATTCAATGGATCTTACCACATCAGTCTGGTGGCCTTAGTCCTTCTCATTTACTCCTCAATCAGTTGCCCTATTTCCTTTACCAGTGGAGTCGTCCATTAGCATCTACAGTTTCATGATCTTCATGTCGATATGCGTTATAAAATTGTTTTGGGTAATGAAAATATAAACATGATGTAGCACTACACAACAAGGCACTAGAATTTAATGAAAGCACCTATGATATTTTTCATGTTCCCCCACATGTTCAAACCATTAATTTTGTCTTCCTTACCCATAAATTGGACCTTAATGCATGTTTACTTGACTTATCATTAAATATGGGTACTAATCTAAATTTTCATGTAGAGGACATGAGGACCTTTGAGCCTCTTATAGTAACTACATGTGTTCAAACAAATGGTGCTACTTTTTCTTCAACATCTACAGTTGTTTTCCCACCATTTCTTTCATGGAGAATGAATCAGTTTGTGGATATTCTTAATCTTTTACAACATGACCGCCATCTTAACTCGCAGGAGTCGAGTTCTTTTCAACCGGGAAGAAATGATGGGGAACAAGGATCCCATGGGCCAGTTGTATTTGATCCCAGAGGAAATTTTAATTTTTATTTAGGACTTATTTATTTTATAACTTAATCTATTTTAGGATTTTTTAATTTTGGTAAGTTTGCTTAGACCGATAAAAAAAACTTAGGGTTTACCTCTATATAGGGGTTTATATTTTGGAGATGGACAAACTTCTATTATTAAATATTGATATTGAATTTTCTCTCTTTGGTTACTCTCTTTCTTTTCTCAATTTCTCTCTCTCCCTCTTTCAAATCTTTCTGTCCTCTCCATTTTCTCATGTTGCACCACAGGGAAGCTAGCAATTCAATGTGTTTTTATAAAAAAAGGACAGTTTTGTCAACAAGATAGTTAAAGGGCTTCTTGGCTTACAATGTTTTGGGTTGGACCTACTCTTAATTATGCACTTACTGAGAGACCTATTTCTAAAGCTCCCTATGAAATAACCGTTCTCGCTAATAAATATATAATTTTTGGATTAATTAGTGATATAAAATAAGCATATTGGCTTATAAATATATAATTTTTTGGATATAAAATAAGTATATTGGCTTATTAATATATAATTTTTTTGGATAATTAGTGACATAAAATAAGCTTATTGGTTAAGTACACTAGTTAAAAAAATTATTATTATTATTATCTGATCCAACAAATAATAAAGATCAAAGTGATACCAAGCAAGGAATTTTTTTTTAGATCTGTTTAATAATAAAAGCAAAAAAAAGGTAAAATATAAATAAAATTAATTTAAAGAATTTAATAAATAAAAAATAATTAATATATACAGTCTTACGGGTAACCAACGATGCGAGACGTCGTTAAAACTTGAAAAGAAAGGGGGACTGTCACACGTGACCATATCGTTAAAAGTAAGAGAAGGGGTCCAAATTAGGAACCCATTCGAGAAGTGTCGAAACACGGTGAGGGAGAGGAGGAGGGGGGGCGTAGATTGTCGATAGGGGAGAGAGATCGCAACAAACGAAAAGTCAAGCAAAAATGAGAGAGAGGAGGGGGGGAGAGAGAGATCTCGACGGAGAAGGAGGAGAAGAAGATCCCTGGGTATTGGATTTGATTGGCCATCGTATGGGTCT
The DNA here is from genome assembly GCA_008638375.1 of Nyssa sinensis. NCBI lineage: Eukaryota > Viridiplantae > Streptophyta > Magnoliopsida > Cornales > Nyssaceae > Nyssa > Nyssa sinensis. Next base: position 11,706,953 of record CM018033.1, on the reverse strand, counting down.
CTCCTGTTTGTTGTTGATTGTCGTGATCGCACAACAAGTACCTCTTCTCCTCTCTCTTACTTTAACTACAATTGGTTGATTCTCTTCTTCTCAATTAATTTTTACCGAATACTTTGAAAATTGACCTCTAAAAAATTGCCTACCTTCTTTTTCTCTTCCATCACAATCATTGTGTCCCAACATGTCCCAAGGTATTGGAAACACGTTCGAAATTATAAAAAATAAAAAATAAATCTAATACTCATTTTTAACTTGTCGGACACATGTCCGAGCGTGTTAAGAGTGTGACTGTGTCCCAAACGTGTCGGGCACCAATACTATAGCCTCCAAGACGTGTCCATGCTATCTAGCCTCTACGACGTGTCCTTGCTTCCTAGACAATAAGGATGAGATAGCCTTCTTTATAGTAATCATAATCAAATCTAAAATCTAACGCATGTGTGCTGCTACTTCTGCTTTATCGGTAAGTAATTAGTGCTGTTCTGTTGCCAAGTGTTGTGGGAAAGAAAATGAAAACATGGAGCTCAAAATGGTTTCCACCTTATTATTCCAAATTTTCTGTTCTTTTCCTTTGTTCTGTTGACAATCATATGGGGTATAAAAAAAAATTACCACAAAAGAGAAAATAAAATAATGGTTTATACCAAACTATTACAGAGACCAAAAAAAAAAAAAACACCAATACCGCAACACACTCTGACTGCCTATTGTCTGCGAAACTACCAAGAACAAGCATTAACTTTCAAAAATATGTATATGTGATAGCATCATATTTTTGGTCTCCATAATATACATTTTCAACCTCAAGGGACATAAGTTAGATTAATTCTAGGGTATCAAATCCAATTCAGTTCAGGTTTAAATTTTAGAAATATCCATGAGATCTTCAGCCGAGGGATAGAAATTGTAACACAAAAATGAAAACAGAGGCAAAAGAGAATACTCACTCTCACTAATTTTTGTAATCAAGCCTTCAACAGTAGTCACTACTCCACCCAATGTGCCACTAGTCAGCTCCAAATCAAGCTCTGGGACTCTCACACTTGCAGTATCTGACTGAGGTATCACAAATGACTTTTGTCAAAATGCCTTGAAACCTCATATAAAGTCAAATTTTAAACAACTCCAAAAGGAGAGCAATTAAACATTTAAGCTTCCAACATCTCTAGTCAATTAACAATTAAAATGGCAGAATTAAAACATATACAAAAACAAAGAAAAACATTGTGCAAAGCGAAGTAGAATTATACGAATCAATAAACAAATTGGTAAGCTTAAATAAAGTGTTGGCACCAATTCAAACATTTTCTTTAAAGATAATAGTTACTTCATTTTTTTTTTTTATCAATAAAGGTGTATTGTATTAACACAGCCCCCAATGGGGGCGAACCCATGTACAAAAAAAATGAAAAAATGCCACAACAAATTAAAGCCTTAGGTCCCCCAAAAAAGTCATAAAACTATCTAAATAGAATGGATAATCTTCTTTTAGCCAAAAATAAAGCATCCTCAAAAAAGAATCTTTGAATTTAGGGACCGAAAGCTCCACCCCATTGAAGACCCTTCTGTTCCGTTTCCTCCAAATCCACCACAATAGACAAAGAGGGGCAACTTTACATGCCGGCTTCAAATCCTTCCTAAGACGACTACATCTCCACCCAAGCAACATATCCCGAACTGTCCCCGGCATTACCCATCTAAAACCAAAAATGCGGAACACCATATTCCAAGAATCCCTTGCCACTGTACAGTGCACAAGAGGTGATCCATTGTCTCCTCCGCCTCCTTGAACATCCAACACCTGCTAGGAAGACGGTAACCCCTGTTCCTTAAGTTGTCCACCGGAAGGATAGCACCCCACACCACCAACCAACAAAAGAACGCAACTTTCTTTGGAATCCTAAATTTCCAAATAAGCTATCTAAAAATAAAACTGAATTATCTATAAAAATCTTAAAGTGTTATTAGATTAAACAGGTTTAAGAGCCTAATTCAGCTTAATTTTAAGATGTTCAAATAAATAACTTGATGCCAAAATGACATACCTTTATCACATCACGGCTTAGATCATTAATATTCTTCACACAAACTGTGATTTTCTTTCCTTTCGCAGGAATAGGGCCACCAGCCTTCAACTGCAAAGAAGAGCATAATATCATCAAAATATAAAAAAGAAGAAAGAAAAAAATGAATTATAACTACAAACCTCAGAATTGCGATAACCACAAGCATCACAAGAGGATGCCATCACAATTACTTCTTGGAAATATGGAATCTCTGTACATTGTTAAGCTCAACAAATCTCATGCACAACTGTCATTACCATAATCCTAAATTGATACGGAAAAAAATAGTTTCCAGAAGATAGCAATATTTCAGAAAAAATCTGCCTCACTAACAGAAGAACTCTGTCAAATCATGTGTACAAAGTCCCCAACCACCACCATTTACTACAAACAACTATTAGTCCAATTTGTAGAGAATTATCAGATCTTTTCTTCTTCTTTTTTTAAAATTGTATTATATTTCTGTTACCAAGTTAGTTTCCAAAGGCAGTGTGACTGAGATTGTTGATAAGATAAAATTGACAACATATCCACCATAAAAAATAAAATCATATTAGGAAAGAAGTTGAAAGCATATTTTTTGAGGTAAGGGACATGGTAGGAAGTTAGTGACGATAAAACAACACTCTTGCAACACAACCCAGAGAACTAAAGACCATCATTCCTATCCTCAATCCAGTTATACTTCAACTGGAAAGTTCTCTAGAAGGATTTCTTGATTTCCAAGCATAAAATTCAAAGCCCTAGCAACCATCTTACGAATCTCAACCATCATTCTCCTAGATCTATTTAGCTGTTCAACTCGCTCATCCTTGTCCAAAAATTTCTTCATCTTTAAACTTAATGAGTTCTTCCTTTAAACTTGGTCTAGCTAAAGAGTTTTAACCTTGGACACAATATCAATATAGGCTTCTTCATTTTAACGATACTAGAAAAAATTTCAGCACTTTCAGGAGTTCAGTTGTTGTGTAACATATTCTATATAGATTTTCAAGAGAATGACAGTAGCTTACAAACTAGAACTTAACTCAATAAAATTCCTTTTGCAAGTCATTTTCCTAAGAGACACATGGGGCTCATGGGCTCATACAATAGAGATGAACAAATGCCTACATGCATGCGCAAGCACATACATGTGCTTAGTACATAAAAATATGCATCTATATGCATGTTTATATACAAAACTAGAAACAGTTATTGATATTTGCATATGCATTATACATGCTTATATTTGCAATATATACTCACCACATTGGCATGTGCCATGTATATAGACCTAGATATATACGTAAACATTCACATATATTAAATTAGTGCCAAGGGGCACAACCCAGATAAACACGAAGTATATGGAACCCCTCTCTTAGGCCCCAACTATATAGCTCAAACAAACCAAAAAATAAACAAAAAAATTCGAAGATTTTGGGTATTTCCCAGCAATCCAAAAATGAAAGGCAACCAATACCATCTTCTTAAATCTACGCACAGGCAAAACTACATCCTTAAACATGCGTCTATTTCGCTCCCTCCAAAATTCCAAATACATTACATCAAGCAAAGAGGTGCCACCTTGCAAACATAACGGATCTTCCTCCTCAAGCAAGCACCCAATCTACAAGCTAAAAAGTCCTCCATAGACCTAGGCATGATTCATTGAACTCCACAGAGAGAGAGAGAGAGAATATCATAGACCATATGTCTGTACCAGCCGCGCAATGGACTGGATGATTAGAGGTCTCCTTAGCCCCTTAACACTTGCAACATCAATTTGGAAGGAACTTGCCCATCCTCCTAAGTTATCCAAAGTCAAAATAGCCTCCAAAGGCGCCTCCCACACAGGAAAAATACATCAGAACACACATCAGCCTTCCAAATGCCTTTTCAAGGGGAAGTCCACCCTATTCTCACCACTCAACACCTTATAAAATAATATTTCCCCAAAAGTCCATGAGATCCTGAAATCCACCAAATAACACATCCTTCCTACCAGTCTTAACTCCCAAATCTTGAAGTCTCTAAAGAACCAAATATAATCCCAATCTCTGAAAATCAAATATAATCAGCACTCAATGCATGCAGATCCGAAGCAACTCTAAAAAGGTCTGGAATTGAGTCTCACAGGGCTGGCACCACACCAAGCAGCGTGTCAAAATCTAACCCTCATCCCATTGCCCACCACAAAAGAAACACATTTAGAAAAATCCATCCAACCTCTCCTAAAACCCTTCCACAACCCAGCTCCATATGAACAAATCACATCTTCCAAGGTCCAACTACTAGGACTCGCCATATCACCTCTTTATAACTTTCCACCCAAAAAAAAAAAAGTCAACCTCTACACATGAATATATATGTATATATGTGATTATTTACAGCCCATATATCCATGCACACATTTATAGGGCATATATATTTGCACAGATTTGTTTTTATACTTTTTTTAATAACCTTAAAGTCGTGTTTATGTATATAGCGCACATTCCCTCATATAATTGTAGATTATATTCAAAGCTTCAAGTAAACACCAGAAAAGGAAAAATGATTTCTCATGTATTGGAAATTTATTCTAGCTTGAAACTTTATGTTGAAACAAACAGCTTTGAATGCTTCTTTTGTTTTTATCTAGTTGGCCTTAACACGATATAGAATTGTCTTAGACTTTTAGTTTCCCACTAGAAACTGCTTCACTACTGATGTAACATTTCTTCCTTTTCCCCCTCTCTCTCTTTTTCTTTTCCTTTTTTTCTTTTGTTTTCGGAGAAAGGAGAAATATCATTAAGAAAAAAAGAGCCAAACTAGCACTCAACCAAAAGAGCATGAACAAACAACACATCCCTGTAAAACAACCCCTTTTGGTACTTTCACGAGGCCAAGTATCCCACATGCCCATACTGATCAAAAAAAAAAAAAAATTCACATATGCCCATGACCAAGACTGGTACAAAATGACAAACATTTTTTTTCTGATTGGTGACAAACATGGGCAAACAAAAGTAACATCTACGCTTTTTGGCCTCATGTGTTGAATGTATCATGGGATAGCCATGTATTCTCAAAATCTAAAGCAGGAAGCATAATTGGTACTCTTTTCTTCCTGAACTTCAAGAAAAAAACAGGGAGCATTAAAGAATGTTTTTATGTCAGTCATGCAACATAGTAAATCCAACATTCGCATGGGGAAAAGATAAACTATGATTCACGAGCAGAACTCATATTAGATTACCATAAAAGAGAGGAAATTATATTTACACATCAATTTCCATTCTTTTGTAATTATGGGTTTGCTGTTCTCGGTTACCTTGTTTATAATATAATTAGTTTCACTGGTAAAAAAAAATATCATGTATTAAAAGTGTTGAGAACTTGATATACATTGTTTGCCCATTCTCTAACAACTTAAGCTTTTAGAGCAATTGATTATTTAACATGATATCAGAGCCTTGATTGTAAGAGGTCTTAGGTTAAAGTCTCTTTATTTGCATTTATTCCCTGTTTGCATTAGCTTTCTCGTCTACTTCGCATTTGTCTTTAATTTCTTTACCTCTCCACATGCAAGTCTGGGGTCGCACGTGAGGGCGGGTGTTGAGAGCTTGATATACATTGTTTGCCCATTCTTTAAGGGCTTAAGCTTTTAGAGAAATTGGTTGCTTAACAAAAAGAAACAAGGTCAATGAGGGAAATGGGGGAAAATTGAAAAGGAAATGCAAAACAATATCGAGGAATTTGACCATTGACCAACGATCAGAAACAGTTGATTAAGAAATCAATATGGGGATTGAAGACAATTTTATTCAAACCCTCTTTTCATGGATTACAGAAAAACTTCCTATTTACTTAGATTGATAGATTGTTTAGGGGATTTTAGGCCCGGGTCCCTTTTTGTAATTATTGGTTTCCCTTCTGGGAGCCTCGTTTATAATACATCTAATTACTGATTAAAAAAAAAAAAACTGTAGATATATGTAGTATCATTGGACCCTATTATTGCAAATTTGATAAGAAAAAGAAAACAGCCATACTGCCATGTTAAATTTCAACGAGTGAAGAAAAGGTAAGAAGGATACTGGTGACAAACATTCGAGTCTCACAATGGGCAGCACAAGCTCCGCATGTTGATGGGAAAGTCATCACCTGTAAATAAAAGGAGCCAACAAATTATGTGAATTTTAAGAAAGATACGGGATGAAATTTGTATCTTCTACCTCTTCTGGTGCAGAGTATCGGAACAAAGCTTCAGCAATTTTTGCGCTATTACCCTGAGCAATAGCCCGATGACCAGCTTGTGCTCCAACAGATCCATGTGGTTCTCTTTGTATTTGAACAGGGGCATTGTTTATTTCCTTTGATGATGCTTGATCACCAAGTTCTCCCAACTGTGATGGGTCAACGAGGTATCCCAATGATGCTTGTTGCTCAGGAGTTCGCTCATAGAGATTAATAGTCAATGATGGATCCAGAGATGGAGCAAACCTATTAATAATTAGTGAATTCTCTTCAGACCATAGAATGAAGAAAGAAACATCGTTTTTCAAGTAAACAAGAAAAATTATAAGACCCAATCATCAATAAAAGCATGATTCACACACACACAAGGTAACTAAAACAGAAGCAGCAGGATGAAGAGCAGATTGATTGGATTTCTCTTGTCCAAAAGAATCATGCATGAATATCAAGGGAAGGGGGGGGGGGGAGGAGAGAAGGAAGGGTAAGGACATCATTTCGACAAACCAAACACACGTCCATTTTTTAAGTAAGAAGTATATAAAGAAAGACTGCCACAGGGGAAGCAACCCATGTACACGAGATATACAAGAAACCCTAACCCCCAATACACATCACTCAAAAAGTTAACAAAACATTACTCATCTATCCTGTATGATTTTGTGCAACAAAAAAATAAAACCTGGAGCATCAAAAATTTCAAAAAGAACTTCCTTCAAAAATTCTCCCACTCCTCTCCCTCCACAGACACCGCATGAGGAATAAAGGAGCTGTGTCCCATATCTTCTGTCCACACAAACACTTGCATACCCCCACCAACTCCTGAAGCATTCTATAATGAACCCGGCATGACCCAATGGAACCCAAAGTTAGACAAAACTCCCTAGAAACAGGGTAAAAGATCAACAAACGGCTAGCCGATTCTTCATCCTTATTGCACGAGCAAACATTGATTGGCCATCAAAAACCCTTTTCTTTGCAAATTATTCATAGTCAAAATAGCATTCCACGCCATAGTCCAACCAAAACAAAAAGTCATTTTAACTGAAGCCCTGGGAACGCCAAATGCCTTTCCATGGAAGTCAAAAACAAAGCCTCTAGTCAATACACCATAACAAGAGCGAACCGAGAATGCTCCTGTCTTAGACACATTCAATCAAATAGCATCCTTGCTTCTCCCCATCCCTTGCTTCTTCTGCAAAGAATCTAACAATTTTGAAACTGACGCCAATTCCCAAACTTGAAGTACTTCCCGAACCATGAACACCATACCACCCCTTCTATCTAAAATCAAAACAAAGGCCTCCACTGAAGGATCCACATCACATGTGATTCAATAGAGAAGAGGAACTCTATCTCTGAACGCTGCCTCTCCACATCACTTATCAAACCAAAATTTTCACCCAATTACCTCTTCCTACTTCGACCTGAATGTGAGAAAAGAAAGCTTCCTTTTCTATCATGATCCCTTTCCACAACCCAAACCCAAAAGAATAACCACATCTCTAGGGGACCAACCAACCCCAAGAAATCCCATAGTTGTAAAATAACCAGTGTCCTCCATCAAGCATTACTTTCATACGAAATTCTCTACAACCATTTACCAAAAAGAGCTCTATTGAACTCCCGCAACTTTTTTATGCCAAGACCTTCATCTTCACAAGGCAACAAACCCTTCCCCAGTTAATTAATAGATCTTTCTTCTTTCCTCATCATCTCCACATGAAAAATCTCTCTAAAGTTTTCCCAATCTTCTCTCCACTGAAGCAGTAAGAGGAAACAAAAACATGAAATAGGAAAATACACTCTAGAAGAATCACCCTACCCCCTTTGGGAAGAGAAGAGGTTCTTCCATCTTGCCAACCATTTCAGAAAGCGCTCCACATCCACATCCCAAACAGCTTTGGCTTTGAAGGATGATCCAAGCAGCAATTTCAAGTAATTAGTATGCGGTGATCCAATGCCACAACCTAGAGTCAATGCCAAGTCCTCCACATCAGCTACTTCCCCCACCTAGATGAATTCACTCTTGGCAAGATTGACAAACTAAGACCAGCCACAGCCTCAAAACAGAGAAGCACACAACACAAACAAAGCAACTAATCCTTATTTGGGTCACAAAATAAGTGTTATATACAAACAAAATACGAGACACATTGAGGCATTCATTACAGCTCCCTACACCTGAAACCCTCTAATCATACCTCCCCTCATAGCCCTCCCTAGCAACCTGTTCAAGCCCTCCATCACAATAATGAAGAGTTAAGGGGAAAAGGGATTCCCTTGTCTTAATTCCCTAGAGCTAACGAAGAAGCCGAGACGCAGAAATCAAAATAGAGAATCGAGCCAAAGAAATGCACGTGAGGATCCAATTTGTCCATTTATCCCCAAAACCCATTCTACCCAACACAACAAAGGAAGCTCCAATTAACATGATCGCACACCCTCTCAATGTCCAGCTTGCACACAACACCAAGAGCACCACTTTGAAGCTGAGAGTCCACAGTTTCTCTGGCCATTAATATAGCATCAAAGAGTTTTTCACCTTCCACAAAGACATTTATTGCAGTGGACGCAACTAACCCCACCACTTTCCTCAATCTTATGGATAGCACTTACGCTAACAATGTATACACACTACCCACAAGGCTAAAAGACCTATAGTCCTTCACATCTGCCGCACCATCTTCTGGGCGGACGAAGACCACAAACATGGCATTGAGACTCCTTTTGATGCGCTCATGAGAGTAAGAGAATGAAGACCTCCATTACATCCTTTTTCACACTTCCCAACACTTGTAAAGAACAAACACAGTAAATCCATCTTGAGAGAATTTTCCGCCTCTTTCAAAAAGAAGGGCTTTCCAGCCACACATGACTCCCCCTAAAAAGAAGAGGTCTTCTCTGCACCTCTTCAGAGTAAAGCTCCTCATAAGACTGGACAGTACCCTTCTTTACCTCTTCCTCTGAATCCAATGTCCTCCCCTTAATTTTTATACTCCCAATGCTGTTTCCCCTTCTATGAGCATTAGTTGTTCTAAAGCTTGTATCTCTATCTCCTTCCTTTAACCACAAAGCTCTAGAATTTTGTCTCCAACTAATTTCTTCTGAAATAAGAGTTCTTCCCAGTCCCCTTTCTTAGCCTCTCTCAGAAAGCATTGCTCCTCCAATAATGAACCACTCCTCTTTAAGGTCCAACTCTCTCAACACGTAATCCTCCTCCCTGCTCATCACATACCCCTTTCCTAGATTTTCTGTTGCCCTTCATCTAAACACGTTAATAATGTGTGATTGGCCGAAATTTCTGAAACTTCCTGAAACCACCTCAAAGTGAGTTGCCGATTCAGCCTCGACTAGAATAGTGAAGTGCCATGATCCCATCCTAACTCCCACCGTCTCGGGAATCTTTGTCTCGGTAACCTGAAGGAGAACACTAGCCCAGTGAAGTTTTTCTAATTTGTTGTCTCATCCATCCTAAAAAAATCCCCACATTTATTTCCCCAATGCCTTGAGCACCTCAGAGCACCTAGACGAATCAGAAGACCAATAAATCTAACCCAAGTTCCGTTTGGGCCAACCCCCAGCTTGAAGGCCAAAAAACCCTTTTGGCCTCCATTCCTGACGGGAACTCAAACAGGAATAATGATCCGTTCAATTCTTTCACTGTAACCCCAGGCTAAACTTTCCATGCTTGCGTCACCCACCCCTTAACCCTCTGACAGCTTGGAGGGTAATCTATGGCACTCACCCTCCCTACCAGGCATCGTTGAAGAAACTGAAGCTTGCTACCACGTGACTCATAGTCCAAACAAACATCATTTCCTCCATGAACCCCTCCCGATTCCACCTTCAATGGCAATGACAGCAAGTCCCCAATCTCTACCACCTGCAAGTACAATCGATCCCTCAACATCTACTCTGTCTTTAGCAGAACACCACCCCCCCCCCCCCCCCCGGCGGCCCCTCTTTTCCGCTTCAATTACTAGAAAAGCCCTAGCTAGCCTCTGCCATCCCAGTCTTTCATCTTCCTATGGAATGAAAATACATGCCAACCTTTACCCTATAAAGACTTCCACATGCACAAATTGCCCTTCAAGATTTGATTTCTCACAAGCAAAGAAGCACGGACACGGAAACAACATTTCTTAAAAAAGTAAGACACGGATACGTCAATGACATGTTGAATATCTATTTTTTATATGACCCTATAATAAAAACCTAATATTATTTCAATCAAAATTAGCATAAAAACACACAAATCACAAAAATATTATTAAGATATTAAAATAACAAAGTCATTAAATAAAAATTTAAAAACTTCTTCATTTAATCATCAACATATATATTCAAGTTTCAAAACAAAATTTACTAATTATTACTATAGAACATACATGTCTATATATACCCCCCCCCCCAAAAAAAAAAAGTAGAGGATGATAGAAAAAGGGAAAAAATAAAATAGAAGTGTCCAAAATGTGTCCTAACGTGCCGAAAATGTGTCTGGAACGTGTCCAAATTTTGACACTCTTTTTTCGTGTGTCCAAGACATGTCCGAACAGGTCCTTGTCTGACACAGACACTTGAGCCAAAATAGTATTTGTGCTTCATAACTCACAAGTTTCAGTCGCATGCTTACTCAACAGCTCGCATGACCTCCATGGCTGAAATAACCTTGGCCCCCAACCTTAGGATCTTCTAGTCATATCTTCATCCGTTGTTGTTATGTTAATATGGCTAAGGGGTCTCTCTCTCTCATACACCACGAAAAAACAGTCATGCAAAGTGTAATTAAAGGCGAAAGGTGGTTTTAATGCGATAAGATCATACATCGCCTGAAAAGTGAGGTGACAAAAAAGTGCTTGCCTGAATGAAGCAAGGCGCCGACTTATAAAAATAATTAAAAATATATATTATATATTAAATGTTCATTTATTTGAAGTTAAATAATATTTTATGTAATAATAGAAAATTTAATTTAAAGGATGACATATGACGTAATTAATTTTTAAGCAATGAGACCATCTTAAACATTTTCTTCCCTTTTTGCTACTTCTATATAGTTTGAATACTGTCCGGAAAAAAAATTACATTTAATCCTAAAACAACAAGACAAGATACATGACCACATATAAGTAAATAAGTTTTAGTTAATGAAGCTTTCGCCTCAACGCCTTTCGCCTTAATTGAGGCGATCGCCTAGGCAACGCCTCACTACTTAATCTAATAGCAAGCCCGGTACACCTAACTTATTCACCTACATTCGTTTAGGATCCTACTAGTCGTATCTTCATCCAGTGTTGTTTCATTAGTATGCCTAAGGTCTCTCTCTCTCTCTCTCACTCTCATGCACCCCAAAAAAAGTCATGCATCAAAACTACTTAATCTAATAACAAGCCTGGAATGTAACACCTACCTTATTCACCTACATTCGTCAATTATCTAGTTTACTGGTATTAACATGACATGCAATGTAAACCAAGGGTGTCAACCCGTTATCTTAGTATTATTACATTTTAATCCTACCTATAGGCTAAAATATAAACTCACAGAAGGAACATCTTTGAATAAAAAATGGTTTCTCACGGGTTCTCAATGAAGCTGTTGCCTGCAGGATCATCAAGAACTAAGGTAAAAGATGAATCTCCAGTTGCACAAGCTTTCAATTTTAACAAGAACTGGTCTATTGCTCCAGCAGTCTGAGGATCCACTTTCTGAAAAGACCAGAAGATGAACTGTAATGATAAAAGTAAGAAGAAGATAAATTAACAGGTGAATTCAATTTGAGATGCACCTTTCGCTCTTCTTGAAGGGCCTGCAATTCATCCACAGCTCGTACTAATATCCCTTCCACCTAAAACAAATTACCAGAGAGTCAGAGACAGGAGAAGAGGATATGCACCCTAACACATAATGTGCAAAACATGCAGTAACCACTATTTAAAACAAATGAGAGAATTTAACACCATACTGCACAACTAAATTGTTGCCATAATGACTAAGGTGCTCAAGATGGTTTTAAATAACGCATAATACACCAGCAATGTAGAAACTTTGATGAATATACTAAACACACTTGAATTTACAAATTCAGGTAGACACTCATCACAAAAACTATTATTAAAAGCTACTCATATTACTCACAGTACCAGAGGCTTCAGAATCCAATTGAACCAATTGCTACCAATATAACCAGAATGGATATCATTATTATACAGATAAATAAATGGAAAAAAAATGAGTTGATGCCCAAGATGGCAAAAGAAAAAAAATCACAAACATGCTAAGTTACACACAGCAGAATCTTTCTAAGCGTCTAAAACAATAGTTTTTTCATCAGAAATCATTAACAAGCTAGGGTGTGTTTTTTTTTGGGGGGTTAATTTATGGGCAACACTAGGAGCCTCCAAATAATCATCCAATAGGCTTTTTAGTATCAAGTGACATTCATTAGAGCAAGCAATGCTTACTCATGATAAGTTAATGAAAGAGATAACAGGATCTCAATTATGACCTACCATCCCAAGGAAGGTCTCAATATTCCAGTTGTGAGACATGATAAACATCAACTGTTCCCAAATAATGTTCCCCCAAAAAAAAATCAATTAAAGATGTTGCTAGGAATTTTTATCCAAATATACATAAATATATATGAAAAAATATATATATATATATATATCCATATCCAAATCAACAAAGGTAACTTTTTTTTCTTCTTTTACAATGTCTCCTTCACAACCCTTTTAGCAACTTACTAACACTTAAAAATCTAATATCTGACAAAGACAAGATCACTTAAAGTCATGCTGAGCATCAAGAAAATGCTGCTTCAAACCTGTCAAATTGATCATAGAAGTGAAAATGTCTTGAAAAAATGGCTATTCATAAAAAAAAGCAGAAATTAGATCCTATAACTGACAAGAATATGAAACATAAGCAGGATAAAAAGGAGATACTGTTGACAGAGATCCACGCTGAGCCTCGGGAGGAATCTCAAAATCCAGTTCAGGTATCTGCAAATATAAACAAAAAGGGAGATAAATCACTGAATTCCATACATTATGATAATGATTCAAAGTAGCTGCTCAACAATAGAAGTATCTGCATAGAAAGGTCGAATGGAGTAAAAGTGGGTCGTCAACCTTTTTTTTTTTTAATTTTTGTAGGTAAGTGGCCCTTGGGGGTGGGAGTTGAACCTGGGATCTTGGGCATAATACAGTCGATGGTATCTAATAAGTTCTACCTACTATTGGATTTGAACCAATGACTCCCGCCGTATAAAAGATCATAACCTTTTGTCCCGGTGTATGTTAAAGAGAGTGACAAACTCTTTTTTTTCCGGTCATAGGTTGGTCCAAAGAACGAGAACGGCTTAAGGAGCTGCATTAGTATATAGAATGCCTAGTTAAGTTCAACGCAATGTTTCAAGCCTCTTCCCAACTCGTCCGACCCCAAAGGGTTTTATCAACCATTTTTGACAAACATGTTTGGCATCAAAATTTGTAAATACAAAAGCTTAAAAGTGGAAAGTTATTTTTATGAGATGGGTTACTTATAGGTCAGCAAGTATTATTTTGAACTGCGAGAGATGTCCATCAACATAAAAGGAACCTGTACTCAAACTCCGGCCAATGAGTACCATTCTTAACCATGAACCAAAACTGAACCAGTCCTTAAATTTTCCTCCTATGCACATCCCTCCTCGTTATTTGCATATTCTTTTTTTCCTTCAGGGTCCAAAAAACTAAACAAATAAGGTATGATTTCTCAAGCTAGTGTTATTTTCTTTCACTCAACATATCAATATCTGCCATATCCCCCTGCCAAGTTCTGCCCCTCTTCAAAAAAAAAAAAAACATCAACCATCATGTATGTAAAGCCACTTTAGTGAATAAAGCCAAAGGTTGGGTTTGTAATCAGACCACCCCTACCAGCATCCCAAAGTACCAATACTGACTGATGACCACACCTTTTTTTTTGGCTAGGTAAGTGGCCCTAGGGGTGGGAGTTGAACCTAGGACCTTGGGGATATTACCCGAGCCTCTTCCCAACTCATCCAACCCCAAGGGTTAATACTGAGTGATGACCTTTAACATTGATATGCAACACAAGATAAAAACAGGTGTCAATATATGCCTTTCGGACATCAATATACCCATCTTATTGATATTTCAAACCTCATATATACATTTGTGGTACATATTGTTTTGATCCCAATTAAGACATACAAGGTTTAAGCAACTATTTTTCCCAATATGGACCAAAATCTTCATTTCAGCTATTCAGCATCAGCTAAATGAGTGTTTTCTTGACATTTTGTTCCCTTGCAAGACCTTCAACCTAAAACATTTCACTAATCACCAATATCTTGATCTCACTTTCTTGCACATGGTCACTCTTATCTTCATTTCAGCTATTCAGCATCAGCTAAATGAGTGTTTTCTTGACATTTTGTTCCCTTGCAAGACCTTCAACCTAAAACATTTCACTAATCACCAATATCTTGATCTCACTTTCTTGCACATGGTCACTCTTATCTTCATTTCAGCTATTCAGCATCAGCTAAATGAGTGTTTTCTTGACATTTTGTTCCCTCAAAGAATATTTTTTCCAATCCATATGCCAACATATTTTCCCTTGGTTCCCTAACACGCAACATTTTTCGTCTTTCCCTCATCCTTGCAATACCTTCAACCTAAACCATTTCACTAATCACCAATATCTTGATCGCACTTTCTTGCACATGGTCAATCTTATCTTAACCAAAATCTCTAATTGATGAAACCTCAAACTTTTGGCAAAATGTATTCATTTTTCTAGTTTTACCACAAATCCATAGCAAATATTGCATAGCATAAAGTAAGGTTACTCCTATAATGGTCCTACAAAACTTCTCCTTCAATGCATAGACGCAAATCACACAGAACTCTAAAAGCATTCATCGGCTTCATCCATCCAACTTCAATTTTATGAACATGTTGTTTGCTCTCTCTACGTATAGCCATAGTTTTCAGATTGAAATTCATATTGTGTTTGATATCCCCTTTTTTAAATTAAAAATCATATCATTTCGTGAATAATAAAATACACTGACAATTTCCAAAATGGACAAGGAATAAAAGGTATACATATAGAAATCAAACATATACATCTTAAAATGGATGAAGTAGTAATGTATAACCTTTTTTGGACGCAATATTTTGATTTTCTCCAAAATATTCCACCTAATCATCATTGCCTCTGTTCTTCTTTTTCAAATCATCTATTTTTTTCCTAACAAAAACTTTTTGAAAATTTCCAAACTCAAATAACAACCATCCACAAACACCACCAAAATACATATTATCACAACAATGACAACTTGGATGCATTCTAGATAAGCACACTTACAATCATCAGTGCAAGTACAGTAGTCCACATTGGATCATTACTTCACTTCGTTACAATCATCAGTGCAAGTACAGTAGTCCCACGTGGGATTATTACTTCACTTTCCTTTCCACTAAGCAACCATTTATTAATAAAAAAAAATCCAAAGAACAAAATACTGACCCCACAAGCAAAGCACAATTCGTTTCAACTCTTCTGAAGTTGGCTTAAAAAAGATTGCCATTGCAAATAGAAACATGTTTAAGAAAAATAAAATTATTTCATATCCTAGAAAAGAGCCCTAGAGTTCTTCAAAAACAACAACAAGAAGCAAAGAGAGACAAAGAACATTATATTTTAAACCCAAGGCCCTAACAAAAGAGAGAACCCTATTGAGAGAGAGAGAGAGAGAGAAAGAGGGCATCATTAATCCTAGAGCAACACATTGAAAGGGTGTGTACATCTAACCCTCCCCACACCCCGCAGTAGCAGGAGCCTCATGCATTGGGCTAGCCCTTTATAAAAGAAGAGGGAGAGCGCAAAATAATGAGGAAAGAACTTCATTAGAGTAGAATCTTCTTGGCGTTCTATATGAAAATCTGCGATACACAAAGATATGGTAAAAGTCTGATCTACTCTTCAAGATGTGCAAAGGCTACCATGACAGTGGATTGTACAGCAGCGACTCTCTGATTGCTAAGACAACAAAAGTTAATTATTATATTTTTCTTGAAAAGAACAAAATAAGTTAGTTATAGGCACCCATTACATATTCAATATTGATATGTACGAGTTAGTCATAAATATTTTGTATCTAACAACATTAGTAGTCTAGTGCTTGCTTCCCCCAACAAAATAAAGAAAAACTCAGTTAAACCAAGTTGTACTGGCTAACTGTTAGCCCCCTGAGGGCTTGACACAGCCAAGGCATGGTGAGCCTCAACCTATGCCAAGACAAAGGTGGGGGAGGCCTGTCATGGGCACGAGGCAAAGCTAAGATCGGTGGGCACTTGTGGCAACGGCATGGCAAAAAGTACTTGAACGTTCCAAAGTTGGTCTTTGACAACTTAGTGCAGCCAATGGTGCATGCCTTGGGGCGGCCAAGGCAGTGCACTTAGGCACGCATAGCTGGGCACAAATGGCAGGCGCGCTGGGCAGTTCGGGTTTGCAAGGAGATATGTCTACTCTTGTTAGACAGGTGATTTCAACTTTGTCATATGGGGAGCACTTCCTAAGCTGGGCGCCCTTGGGCAAGCAAGGCATTTGGCCAAGGGCCTTGGCACCTGTGGGCAAGGCATGTTGCTGTTGCATACCAGTGAGTCATGACATATGGTGGTCTGACCTCCCACCACCACCACCGGCGGCGACAAACAGTGGCAATGCTTAGTGCATAAAAACCAAGCCATGAGCTGGGCATGGCTTGGTACCATGGGTTGACATAAAAGCTTGTTGGATCATTGGCTCGATAACTAATGTTGTGGATGCGGTGATGACAAGTTGTTGAGTGCTCATAGTCTTGTCCCTTGCAGGCTTGGTGTGGCTTTAGTTCAAACATGGCAGTTGGCCGCGGTTATTGGTCTAGCACAAGACAGCTTTGTCTTTGGGCAGACAAAGGGAACTGCCTTTGCTGTGTTGGCGTGATCCTATGGTTGACAACTCATTTGGCGGTTACGAGGGAAACTGCTTGATCAGTGGTGGCAAACATCAATGGCTAGAGATGGCCCTGGCAGTTGGGGGTGTTAACTGCAAGGCGAGATGGCCTTTGCTGGTTTGTCCAGCAAGACCCTACGCAGTTGGGGTGTAACTGCCACTCATGTGTCTGTCACAGACACACATGGGCGGTTTTGCTTGTCTGATTATATATATGTTATAATAGGGTGTTGCAAGGATCATCTTGTTCACTGCAAACCCTAAGGATGTAACTCCTTATATTTTTGAGAGAAAGTAAAGGTTGGGACTTGTTTCCTGTAATTTGTGTGCCTTCAGTTTGTTATTCTTTAAGCTTCTTGTGTGTGTTTGTTGGCTGATTAAGAATGTGCCTTAGTGCCATCACAAGGCAGAAAATTTTGGTTTGGAATTTGACCCCTGTGACACTAACCAACACCATGACAAAGCAGACCTTCAACCATAATCTAAGGCAAATCAGGTAATCAATAACCAGAGTAGACATCAATCTTAAAGGAAAGCAATCATCTAATTGCAGAAGCCAATACTTCGAAGGTCTTAACATCATAAATTGATAAACCAGTTCAGCATTTGGAGCAAAGGAAACATTGAAAACTGAGAGTAATATTTTGTCTATTGAATAATCTTAAGCCAGCCATCATATATCTTGATGTTAAAAATGAAGTAAATATGGGGTATCCGAGTTTTATATATATATATATATATATATATATAACAGTTATCAAGTAGATGAACATTCCAACCATTGTTTTAAACTTTCAACTGCCAATTTATCATTGCCTAGTTAATTCAATGTGAGCATGCCCATAGAGTGTCAATAGAAGAATCTTCGAATTTAGCATAACTGTAAATGAACAAAAGTTAGTTTCCGGCAAATGGAACCCATTACTGTACCTTAATAGTGGCCGTTTCAGATTTTACTACTTGTCGATTGAGCATCTGCAAAGAAGCCCATCAGTCAAACACTCTAATTGAATTTATGGTTTTCCTCAACACTTCGGAAAAGCAATCAAGCCATTAGCAAATATTCAAATACATTTCATTGGAAAATAGGAGCAAAGAAGAACTTATATTTTAGAAGAAAACAAAGCAAATTCAGTTTTGCAATATCATCTATAGACAAAGAAAATACTCTCACTGAATGTATGGTTTTCCTCTATAATTCGGAACAGCAATCAAGCCATTAGCAAATATTCAAATACAATTCATTGGAAAATAGGAGCAAAGAAGAACTTATATTTTAGAAGAAAACAAAGCAAATTCAGTTTTGCAATATCATCTATAGACAAAGAAGCATATATAACAACAGCAATAGCAATAGCAACAGCAACAGCAGAGGAGAGAGCTTAGAAGCATGTGATGAAAACATTGTAAAACATTACAGACTCTAAGGTAGATGGGATCATAGGAAAAGATTAGTAAAGGTAAATTTCCATTCGTTTTTGGAGGTCATACAAGCAAACTGAATGACAACTGATAGGGCACATAAAAAGATCTATGATTGCATCAGTGAAAAACAATTAAATAGCGCAAATTACAAACTCAAAAAGTGTGAGAGGGAGAAAGATAGAGAGGCCAAAATGACAAGGCTGGTTAGTAAGAATGTAACTATAATCACATCTTGAATTAAAGATGGCTCTTCACATGCCCAAGACATCAAGAACATACATGGGGCCAACCAAGTGAGGAGAAGGCAATCAAGTAGCTAAAAGTTGTCAGAACTTGCAAAAGGATTCAGAGAAGGAAACTTTCTTTAAAAAAAATTTAAACAAGTAGAATGTAGCCAAAGGAAAAACTTAAACTACCACAAAAACGCACTGAATTAATTGTAAAGTTTAAACAGACAATTCATAACTTAAATAATCATTACTATTTCCACCACCAAAATACTTTATTATGTTTTTAAGTTCAAGATTTTCTTTTTTTGCTTTTATTTAAAAAAAAAAAAAAACATATTTTTATACATATTAGAGCATTATATAACTAAAAGGGTTACATTTGAGAAAATAAAAATTTCACTCAATTTGAGACAACCTTTTGATCACCTGCTGGAAAATCCAAGCGGTAATAACAACCACGGGGCTGGAGCTCACCAGCAAACTGCACTTCATTGTTCCTACAGAATGAACAGGCAGAAAACATAACAAATCATTCAGGAAGACTGACTGACCTAAAAATAATTTAAGATCCTCACCCTTAAGGGGAAAACTTGCTTACCTCTCTCCACAATGTGGACATTCGAAGGCTGACAACAAGATCTACAAGTAAAGAAAACTTTATCGTTAAGATTGTCCATAAAGACAAATCTTTATAAGAAAATAGCATTAATAGTAAGCCTGAGAGAGAGAGAGAGGGGGGGGAGGAGAGATTGATTGGATTTTCCTGATTGCAAAAGCTTAACCATCTCCACAAAAATTAAGGCATCTGTTTTAAATAGTACCAATACTTGTCAAACTTTACAAAAAAACAATCAATTGAACATCTAAAGATGGAAAAAGTAAGGGGCAGGCATACCTTTCTGAAGTGTGGAATCAAAGTTAGCAAAAAACTTGTTATCCCCTGTTAACAATAAATATGTGTGAGAAATTTTAAAAGCTATGATTAATCTCTCATAATCTTTACACGACAAGTGAATGTAAATACAAGCTATGAAACAACTTAAGTCTGCAGCATCATTTTTGCAACAAAAAAAAGGAAAAAAAGGTGATGGAAGTAGAACAAATAAAGCTTATATAGTTACATCAAAGTCTTAGGAAAAGTAAAATAAAAAAAAAATGTTTCCATCAAAAAAAGAAGCATCAAAATGTTTGATTACACAGGTAAAACTTGAAACAATGGACTAGAAGAATGTAGTCATCATGTATGGTTGACATAAAGAATACATGTGTGTTCATGTGCGTGTGTGTGTGTGTGTGTGTGTGAGAGAGAGAGAGAGAGAGAGAGAGAAACACACACACACACAAAGAGAGGGTACATAATAATGCATGGGGAAAAGAATGACAAGTCAACTCGACGAGTTCACCAAGTCAGAGACAAGCCAAAGTCTAAGTCAACTCACCAACTCAACTCGTTGATCAATGGGTCAATCAATTGGTAGGGCTCCGGTCGAATTTAGGTCGAGCCCATATGGTATTGTCAAAGACAAGTGCGAACAAGGCAATTTTCAATCTTAGCGCCTAAACATGTTCCAAACCAAGTGTCTTCAACTACTAGGTGATTGCCTTTGGCAAGGTAAGATGCACACAAGCAATAGCTTGTTTAATTGTAACATATTGTACTTGTATGTCACTTATGTTTATAGTATTTTATGCACTTATTTAACAATTCTGTAAGAGGCATCCTACTATGAAAGAACATAATTGTAGTATAGACTCTGGAAGTGTCATTATCCAATTTATTATATCAATACAAATATTATTATCAAACATTAGCACAAAGTTGACCTAATAACATTTGAATTATTTGAGTTGTCGCAAAAAGAGAATAAACACTTTCAACATGTGAAACATATAAATATATATATATATATAAATAGCAATTGATATTGCACTACAACCAGCAAACCGTCATTATTCTTCACAAGTTTTGGGCCCACCCACATTTTCCCTCCATTAACTAGATTGACCACCTATATATGAAGTCTTCCTAACATAGGTCTAACCTTTGAGAACCAGTTTAGACTACATGATAATTATTATAACTATAAGCTATTATTTAACTTAAAATGAATTAACTTTAATGTCTATTTTTATTTTATTTTTATTATCCTTATAAGTTAGCGCCTTGCTTCAGTCTAGCTAGAACTTTTTTATCGCCCCGCTTTTTAGGTAGTGTGCCACCTTAGTGCCTTAAAGGTGCCTTTCGCTTTAACTACAATGGATCTATACTAACGGTAAACAACATCGTTTTAAGGGTAATTAGATTTAATGAAATTGATTCGGTACTGGTTGGTTTCAGGTTTTTTAAATTGAAATCAGAACAGTTATCCCTATAATTCTGGAAGACTGGAACTGGCCTGATTGACTGGAATAGGTATAACCTAATTCCAACTTGAATTAGGTATTTAGCAAAATTACAAAAGTGGTTAACTTTCTAAAAATTAATTACAAATTAAAGATTTTTTATAAAATTAACTTAAAAAGAATCTATTCCAGCGTCTTGAGTCCGGTTTTGAGGTTCCTTTGGACCAAAAACATCAATTAAATTCTGTTTTAAGCCCAAAGTGCTATTAAAGAGGGTGATTAGGCTAAGGAATTTAAACACGATATTAACAGTCAAATGACCAAATATGTGAACAAAGGGCAATACAACCCAACTAAGTCTAAGAAATTTGGTTGATAAACATATAGGAAGGGGATTAATTAGTTAGAAAAAAGTACTAGGGCTAACGATACTAATGATTAATTCTAGAAATAATTAATTAAGGCAAGAATAAAAAATTTAATCTCTCTTCTATCAAGGGTTGAATAAATGACAGATTGTGATCCCTAGGGAGGAAAAGAAACTGGAATAAGAATCCAAAGTGCAAGGTGAATAACATTTCCCTAAATTGGTAGTTTTAATAATTAAATGTTTATGATGAACTCTGATTTGAAAGGTAATTAGATGCATCTACAAATAGTAATTTATTTGTACCTATGAATGGACTATGAGCATGATAATTTTGATTGTAATATGAAAGCATGTTTGAACTGCATTTAAAATCCATGGTTATCATTTGTTTAAAATGTGATATTGAGTTTTACCATTGCTTCTGTGAAGTCCTAACCAGAGGAAAAGCCTGGCAATTGATATTATATTTTGAAATTTCATCTGTTGTCACTAGATTGTGAATAGCTCTGTTGATTGACACCTGATGTGACTGCGACAACTTGGTGGGGCTCTTTTTGGATGTCATGGCAACCAAGTCCATTCTGTTCAGTGATGGCCCCATGCTAAATAATTTTGTGAATAATTATGATTTTCGTAAACTCTATTGCTATAAGTGATTTACATACAATTCTGTGATCAAATCATGACTTGAATTGTTTTGAAATGACTTATATCCATGCCTCCATGGTATTGATTCTCCTTTTCTTTTTTCCTTTTTTGAAAATCCATAATATGGAATTGGAGCTCATCCCATTTCTCCCCTTAAATTTTCAGGTAATGCAGCTTATGGGATTAGCGAGTGGTTGAAAGAGGTGTTCGGACTTGTGGAAATATATAGAGACCTGCGATGTCTCTAATTTGGTACTTTGTAATCTCTGGCGTATGTGTACAATCTTTTGATATATATACTGGTCTTAACTATAAAGAAAGACCATCACTCTAGTACGACTTTGCTATGTGAGATATTTAATTAAAGCTCTGATCAGATGGGATTCCATGTGATTAGTCATGGACTGATAGATGAGACTTGAGGCTTGCACTGAACAAAAATAAAGAAAAATAATTCAAGAGTATAATCCACTTGATTCTGTTGGCCTCGGTGGCCAGCCATGCACCCTAATCTCCCGTGTGAGATTGGGTTGTGACATCCCAAGTGCCATCTCAACACCCTATTCTTTGAGCAACCTCGAACATCCCACCCCGTGAGGCAACCCACCTCAAGGCATCCTCTTCTCCACCTCAATTTGCTACGCATATAACAATTCAACAGGGGTGACAATAGCCTCCATCCCGAAATCCTACAGTGTCCTACAGAATCCAGTATTCCAAACTTGAACCAAATGCATATTTATCACCTTGATTCTCCTCATCCAGAGCTATTCTTTAAAGGCCCAAATGGTATGTTACAAAGAACCCTCATCACACTTGTTAGAAATTGATCTGCCTACCATTTCCTACACAAAAGAACTAGTGCAAGAAAAACTCTTTTGATCCATTCCAGAAGCTTTTCAACACTTCCAACCTATAAGAGGTCAAAACCTCCTTAATATGCCAATCTCTCTTATCATTGCGATACTCCACCCCACCACTCTCCTCCACAAACTTCTTCCTTCACATGTCTCGTTACATGCAAATGAAAATGAAAATGAATGGTTCTCTCTCTCTCTCTCTCTCTCTCTCTCTCTCTCTCTCTCTCTCTCTCTCTCTCTCTCTCTCTCTCTCTCTCTTCTTTTTCTTGTAATGGCCATGTTCTTCTTTCAACCCAAACAAGTTCTCCATGAATCTCCTATAACCTTGTCATCAATTTTTAAATGATTTCTTAATGTATTCAGATTTTTCTTTTTATTTTAGGATGCATTCATGTTCCACTCTTCAACCTATTCCAAAATAATTTTTTTGTGATCAATAAGTGTAAATATTAAATAACAGGAGCCCGAGTGGGGCTAACCCATGTACAAAAGAAAGGGAGGGACTACAAAAAATTAATGTCTCAACTCCCCCAAGAAAGACAAAAGAGAATCTAAATTGTTTGGGTATTTCTCTTTACACCCAAAAAAAAAAAAAAACGAAATCCTCAAAAAAGAGTCCTTAAAACCCCACTCTGTAAGTTCCTTATCTTCAAAAATCCACCGATTACGCTCCAGCCAAATGCACCATACAAGACATAGCTGGAGCAATCCTCCAAATACTCTTCAACTCCTTCCGCATCTTACTAGCTCTCCAACTTAGGAAGACCTTCTCAAAGAAGCCGCCATGACCCATTGAAAACCAAATAACATCAAAATCATATTCCAAGCATCATGGGCCAATCTGCAATGAAGAAAAAGATGATCAAGAGTCTCCTCCGCTGCTCGACACATGCAACACCAACTAAAGCTGAAAACCCCTACCCTTCAAATTGTCTATAGTTAGAACCGACCCCCAAGCAGCTGCCCAATAGAAAAAGCAACCTTTTTTTGGAATTTTAGACTTCCAAATCAATTTCCACTGGGAAAATCTAGTAAACTTATTCAGCTTATCCACCCCTCTCCCTCCTCACCATACCTACCCAAAAAAGCCATCAACTCCTCCACCTCCCCCATTTCCCAATCAAAAACACTACGACAAAAACAAGGGCTCCACACCCACTCCCCCCCCCCTCCAAAAAAAAAAAAACCATCTCCATGTAATGACATTCCTCCACACAGCTTGATCCCCTAAGAAGAATCTCCACATCCACTTCCCAAGAAGCGCTTTGTTGAAGCAACGCTAATCCTTAATCCCCACACCCCCCTCACCCATCGGCCTCTTCAACTTTTCCCAACTAACCATATGAATTTTCTTTTCCCCTTCCTTCCCTTCCCATAAAAAAATCCCTCTGAAGCTTCTCTAATTTGTTTTCCACTGAAACGGGCATCGCGAAAATGGACATAACATAGATCAGGAGGTTGGCCAATGCGCTCTTAATCAAAGTAACTTTACCCCGCTTAGATAAATACTGCCTCTTCCACCCTATTAATTTCTCCTGAAATCGCTCAACCACCACATCCCAAATAGCTTTTGAGTGAGACGAGGCACCCAATGGCAAACCCAACTAAAAAGGTATCGCCTGAGGAGGGGAAAAAAACATGAACTGTGCTCTGAAGACTAATCAATAAAAAATCAATCACAAATTTATCAAAATTTCACCTCAAATTGACTAACAAAATCTTATCCAAATTTCAACTTTTTTTTTGGTAATTCTCCAGATTTCAACTTATCCAAAAACAAAAACAAAAACAAAAAAATCTCCAAATTCAACAACCAACGAGCATGTGTGATAGATACGATCATTGCTTTAACATTGTAACTCATGAGCCATTGACAAAAATGGGGCCTAGAAAACATACGTTTTCGCCACAACGCATGCAAAGGCTTTCGACCTGGTAGAGTGGAGCACCGCTGTCGTCTGCAGAGATAGCTTCGACCACTGATCTCACATCCACGATTTGGTCTCCTGTTGTTTCCATTATAGCTTTATTATGAATTTGTTGCCTCTGAGCTTTGAAGGAAAACTAGGGTTTTTGTTTTTAGCCGTTATGTTTTGGAGAATAGAATGTTTACGAAGGAAGCAATATACATATATATATATATATACACACGCACAAATTTATATATATTTTTGAGTTTCATAGAAAGGACGGGAAGCTCTGAGAAGGGGCTCGAAAGAGTTGTAGTAGTACTACACTACTACTATGACATTATAAATATTCAAGGGAGACTAACTATCACCGGAGCCGTCTTAGCTCAGCTGGTAGAGCGCGTGGCTTTTAACCACGTGGTCGTGGGTTCGATTCCCACAGACGGCGATAATATTTGAAGTTTGTTTTATTAATATTTTCCAAAGCTTTCTTTCAGACTGGAAAACTTTTCTTATGAATATCATTTGTACTATATAATTTAAAACGCAAGGGTTTCAATTTTCGAACCTCCAAAAATCTAATTTATTTTTAAAAAAATATTGAATTTTTAAAAACTAAATAACATACATGCGCGTGATATATTTATTCATACAGGTATGATATGTCATTTATTGATTGGACATAGTCAAATTTCAAAAAAAAAATGAATTAAATACAATATCCAATTTAATCAAATTTCCTAAAAGTTTTATTTATTGCACTCTTATTCATAGTTATTAAACCCGACTCAAGCATCAACTTAAGGAGGTGACCAGGTAGATGGGTTATTGATTAAATTGCGAGATTAATGGATTAAACCGGAATAACATAAAAATATTATTTAAAATTAAATAATTATGTAAATTTAGTTAACTTGATAAGATTTAAAAAAATAATAATGTTGTTACATTAATATCATTATTATTTATATAAAATAAAAATATAATTTAATATATATTAAATATGTAAATTATTGAACAATGGAATATATGGCTTAGTGGTTAAAAGTGTTTACCCATTAATTCATTGTTTTTTGTTCAACTCTTGGCAATCACAAAGTTATATTTTATACGTGATAAATGGTGATGGTCATCCCTTGTCCAGTCAAAATGATGACCCAGCTCAAGTTTAGACCTCGATTTAGCCAGATCGGGCGGGGTTTAATAACTATTCTTTGGCAGGTCAGTTTCTTGTCCAGTCAAAATGATGACCCAGCTCAGTTTGGACCCCGATTTAGCCAGATTAGGCCAGGTTTATGTCACGACCTGAAACTCACCCTCTACAGATAGCGAATCGCAACCCCAGCCTGACCCTTTTGTCAAATCTGATCTGAACTTGCTACACAATTAGTGCTACTAACATGTAATAAATATCGTAACATAAACAACGGAAGACTTTAAATAAAAGTTGCATGTATATATATATATATATATATATATATATATATCTAGTTCTCAAAATAGAGACTATAAAATTTTCTTTAACACAGTACATCCCCAAGACGTGGATGAAATGGGAGAGCTACAAGACTAGCACTATACTTTACGATCAAAATATCCTTGCAGTAAATGTATCTGCAGCAACTCTACGCATGTTCGGGATATCAATCCCTACTCTCAAATTGTGGCGTCCTTACTTGAAATAGTCAGATTAAATCTGTAATGAGCTAACTTAGCCCATTAAGTAATTTTTCTTTACTCTGCTATGTGTACAAGTCAATATAGGAAAGTATAATCTAAGAAATACAAGAATATGGAAACATGATAGTCAATAAAGGAATATAATAACTCATCAATGAATATCAAATGGTAAGAAGCACAAATGATAATCAATGAAAATCTGGTATGATAACAATAATCATACTGCTACAGTCATGAGCTGTCTTAAGCAGAATCGCAAGTACTCAATAAAAGTTGTGAAGTCTCGTGATCATTCATAGGGAATAATATGATCAACCTATGAATCTCAATAAAAGATAATGATATAAACAAAAGTGGATGCACTTTAACTTGGGACTCGGCATACCCCCTGGAGCACTAATTCAGGCCTTTTCTCATACCAGGGTCTCTAAATAGTACTTAGAGCTCTTGTAATATATATAAATCTGCGTCCTATGCCTCGCATAGCCACAACAGCTAATATTCCTCCTAGAACCTTGACCTGTAGGTCGTAGTAAGCATCAAATGGAGTTTGTGACTGAGCATAAATCCGACACTCATAATATATCAAGATCATGCTACTTTCCACGAAGAATATAGTGGATATAACTAGTTCTCAGCGACATAATATAATTGTACCTTTCTAGAGCTATGGTTATTGGGCTGCCGAGAATATAACTGGTTGGCCCCTTTGGCTCTGGGTACAAGTGTACAGAATGGTTCTTTGTACAAATGTGCAAAACTCATGATCAAAATATGTAATAGTCAACTGACATATTCCACAAGATAGAACAATATCGCATATGTGGATTCAACACATGCAGAGATCAAATATTACTTACCTCTTACTGTATCACTTAGAAAGTAAGACCTCTTTCTCCTTTCCTTTTGATGTTCCTATTTATTCAGTAAACACATCTCAGTCTATATTTACATAGTCTATGCTATTCATCAGATTTTATGTATCATTGCTATAAGTATCTCATTTGCTAAGTATCTCAATCGGTTTAGAATTTTACGGACTTCCATTCGGACTTCTATACTAAAAAGGGCAAAATGGTCATTTTGCACTTTTATGTGTCTTTATTTTTCAGGACCTATTTTTGTAAATTGGAATTTACCGTTGAGTCTGGAATACCCGAAATAATAAAAACTCACTATTCATTCACTTTAATCGGAGTCTATTTGACTCATTTTTTACTTAGGGGCATTTTGAGAAATTTTCCTTTTAAAATATTTAAATAAATATTTTAATTTAATTACTTTGGGTCATATCATAATTATACATAAATACTGGGGCCCTTTTATAATTTCTCAATCCTGTGGGCCAAATCCAAATTTCTGGATTTATTATTCCAAATTGGAATAGCCAAACAGCAGCTAAGGCTCTAAAATAGGGATAGGATATCCTTGTTCTGATTTCATTTAAATTCCAATTTCTTAAGTCTGTTGCCAAACACTCCCAGGTCATTTAAAAACATAAATCAAAATGACACAGTATCGGGCATGCCACATGTGTGGGTGGGTCGGGTCCTGACCCGAACCCGAACCCGAACCAAACCTTTACCCTAAGACCCGACACTATTCTTCTTCTCCAATGAGTCTCCGATCATCTCCTCCAGCGACGGCGACTCACCGGCGATGGTTTTCTTAGTTTTTCTCAATGAGGTTCGATTGTATTTTTCAAGGAGATTTCATATCTACATTTAACAACAAAAATGGTAAGGTTTTAGGCCGTCAAACAGAGTCATGACAATGGCTTCTCCGGCGACATCCGACTTTCCAGCGAAGGTATATTTTCTAATTTCATGCCATTCTACACCCTAGTTTTGCTCAAATTTTCTTCTACTTTTTTTCTGCACCTCAAGGAACAATTTCCCATCATTTGTTTCAAGTTGCATACATAAAATTGGAATTCTCCAATTATCACCCCTAACCTATAACTAGGTATTTCTTACTTATTTCTAAACCATTTCTTATGATTCTTTTTGCTAATTAATCTTTGTAACATTCTCTTTTAGACCCTACTCTTAAACCTATCAATCATGCTTGTAAATTTCAAAAACATATTTGAATCTCACTCACCTGGGTTGAGCTTTTGGCTCGTAGGATGCTCTATTTTCCTTCTTTGTTTCTTCCTTGTTTCACTTCTACACTTCAGAACTTCAACCTCTAACTCTCAGTTCCTCTTTTTCTTTTTTGATTTTTCTCTACAACTCACCTCATATATATATATATATATATAGGAAATTTCTCACCTGCCCCTCACGCTCAGTTTCTTCCTCTCTCTTCCTCCCTTCCTTGATTTTTCTCTTTGATATTTACATAAAGTAATTTACATACTTTATAACACATCACTTTGTTATATATATATATATATATATGAGAACACCCTACACACAACTATTGTTGCCGACAGTGCTGCCCCTCTCTTACTCTTATTTTATGCATATGTGTATATATATATATATATATATATATATTCTGACTTATATATATACATGTGTTGTATTACATATATATATATATATGTATTGCTGTATATATATATACACATATATTTATATACACGCCCTTACACACACATATACTAGCATATACACAAATATACATATATACATACCCATATATGTAAAGTTTTCTTGCTCCAAAAGCTACATTTTTTTCTACCAATTTATCCCCCTTCCAACATACTCCACATGCATGCAATTATACAACTCAAAAACAGTTTGTATATAAAGAAAATTTAGAGAGAGAGAATTTTTACCTCTTTCTTTCTCTTCAATTCTTTTTCCTTCTTGGTTACTTTTCTTTCACCTTCAAGTTGAGGTTGCCATGCATGCAACATGTAGCTTCCCTCTCATTCTTCTTCTTGCTTCCCCTCTCTACTTTCTCTTTCTAGGTTTCTCTCTTTGCAAATCTGAATATACACACCTCCATACGCCACATTTATATATTGGTATATTTTATACATTAAGCTTGCTGCATGTATTGTGATTGGTGTATTTGGGAGGTGGGAGGGGCTATTTTTGTACATATATACATATCTTGTGAAATATAAGGCATAGCATGTGGGTAGCCCAAGTGGCTAATTTTTTGGAAGTAAGTTCTTTCATTATTTTTGGTCAAGGGTTCAAGTCCCTTGGCCAACACTTTTGGTTATTTTTCCCCCATTTTATCCTTATGCCCCCGTTTGGACATGCTCAATTTATCATTTTGGCTTTTTCCTTTATATTTTATTTATATTCCTCTTTTTATAAAACGGTTTCTTCTGGTCATTTACTACTTGGGTTGCTTTCGACACTCTAAACTTCGCATCGTATCTATTGTCACGACCTGAAACCCACCCTATGCGGATCTCGTGTCGCGGGGCCAACCCTAAGGCCGTCCCTACTTTTTCCATTCTCATATCATAGTACTAATATGCAATGTACTAAAAATTTAAAACAATAATAAGCGAAGTCTTGTTAATGATAAAATCAGCGGAAGTCTTTTCAATATATAATATGGTTTACAACTGTTAATACAAAACTAATATAACCAACACCCGTGGGTGGTGAATACATGGGAGAACTAAACATAAACTGGTATGTTCCTAAAAAATGTCCTCCTACGCTCGTAGAATCCTACTGGGGTTTTGCAATGTCAGTACCTGAAAAGCGGTAAGTAAGATGTAATGAGCTACAAAAGCTCAACAAGTAAAACGGATCTCCGATACTAGGTGTCGATGATCATAAAATAATATGAATCCATGAATAAAGAATATGATAGCCAATCATAAGAAATGAGATGCTATGATAGCCAATGAGAACAGTCGCCGTGATAGCCAATGAACAGTGGGATCACAATATATAATGGGAAGTAATGGATATAACGTCAACATGGAACTCTCAACAATAATGTATCAACATGAAATTACTGCTACAATAAACCGATCACAATCAAATCAATGAAGAATGTCCTCTCAGTGTAAGATAAATCATAAGGAATAGTGACATTTAACAATCGTAATCATATCAATATAAGAGATGCATTTACTCTGTTCCTTCAATGTAGAATGCCAATGAGAGTGCCAATAACAAATGTCAATGAAAAATGCCTACGAGAAATACCATTCTCGCCACCTTGTCCATTCACGGACTCGACCCTTAGGTCCCCAATCAAGTTAAAAGTATCGGATGGATATTGTGACTGAGCACAAATCCGGTATTCATAACATATCATGATCATAAGTGATTCCATAAGAGTATAAAAATGGAATATCATATATAACAGTAGGCCTTTCAAGACATGGTTCAACATGATAACAATGATATAGCAGTCAATCAATGTCCATAAGATAGAACAATATCATATTGTGGAAAACAATAACATCAGGTACGTTCAAGAGTACGAGTTTGGCAAGAGAGAGAATAAACTTGGCTTGGAAACACCACATGGAAGAGAAAGTGAATTACTTACCTCTAAATGCGGTCCTAGGTCAGTATTCTGTGAGTTTGCCCTTTTCTTTCGAGTTCCCTATATATCAGTAAATACGTTTCAGAATTAATGTTATTCATCAAATTTTATGCCTTGCTATCATAAGTATCTCTATCACTAATTTAGACTCTATCATTGAGTCCTGGAATGCCGAAGAAAGTCGGTTTAAGCTTTCGCAGAACTCCATTTGGGTTCAGGTAGCAGTAGGGGTATTTTGGTCATTTTGCATTTTTACGTGTCTTTTATTTTTTGGGACCCCGTGTCATGACACAGACCTCACCATTGGTTTCATAATGTCCGAGATAATCAAAATACACTAATCACTTGTTTAATTTGGGCATCAGACTATTTTGTCATTATTTAATTTAATTAATTAATTTTATTTTATTTAATATAATTTATGTATAATATATATATATATATATATATATATTTGTGAGATTTAGTTGACACGTGATTGTCCTGTCAACTTGATTTATACGCCTTACTCCCTTACCTTTGGTTCCCTGTTCAAGTCTCGGGAGCAGTAGCCCCCGTTATTTTTTTCCTTTTAATTTAAAACCAAACAGTGGCTAAGCCACTTATTCACGGACAGGATATCCCCCCAATCCCTGATTTAATCCAATCAATTTCTTATGCTCGTGACCAAACAGCCCCCTTCCCTTTTAATTAGAAACCTACTTAATCTAAACGACGTAGTTTCGCCCTTGTTTCTTATAAAACGGTGCCATCTAACCAACCCTATTCATCACCTTCCCCACGACTTTCCGGTGAGAACCAGTAGGGTTCCGTCACCTTCTCCGGTGACAGCAACCCAATCCCAATCACTTTTTGCATCAAATCCAATGCAGTCCTTTCCCATTTTTCATGAGGAATCTCTATCCAAGCTCAGTTCTTAGTATATGTGACCCTAACTGTTCGAATATAGGTTTTACTGTGAGAACACGATTTTTCGGTGGACTATTTCTTTGAAATTTTGTGACTGGTTCTCTACTGTTTTGATTCCAATTTAGTTCTAATATGTTTCTGCACTGATAAGGATCATTTTCTTACACTTGAATCAAGGTTTCAAGCATAAAATCCATGAACCCGAATTATCACCCTAAACCTACAACTAGGGTTTTCTCCCCCATTTCTAAGCCAAATGAACTGCGGTTTGTTCCTATCATCACCATTTTTCATGCTTAACAAGGTCCTATGCTCAAAACTAAACGAATATGCTTAGATCATGAAAACAGAAACTAAACTTCACTTACCCGTGTGAGCTTTTGGCTCGCAGTTTCCCCCTCCTTTTCTTTTGGTTCTTCCTCTTTTCCTTCACTTCTGAATATCAAGAATGCTCTCTGCTTCTTGGTTTCCTTCAATCGTTCCTAAATTTCTCTAAATGGCCAACTCTATTTATAAGGAAATTTCATGCGGTTACCCTCCACTTGCAGCCACATTTTCTCTTTCTTCCCTCATTTCTTGCAGTCATTCTTGACTGCTTAAAACCGCTCATTCATTCCCTACCATCCACGTACCATGCATGCTATACATATATTACTCACCACTTGCCCCTTCAAGTCGGCAGACCTGCTGCATTCACCACAATCACACACACTGTTCACTCATACAACACACACACAGCCCCCCTTTCCTCCCCTTTTCCTTTCTTTTTACATGTTAAAATATACATATATACATACATACTTAATACCTTATACACATATTTATACATATTTACATACATTATACCTTATTACACATACATTTATATATATATATATATATATCCTTATGTATACATATATACACATTTCTACACACACACACATACACTCATTCTTAATGGACTATACGTACATGCAAACGATCACATGCATGAAAGTATGTGCGTACACGCATTACGAGACTAGATCCTAGGTTGCTCGAGCATCGCCTGACAATGTCTATAAAAATGAACCGTTCACATTCCAATACCATTCAGTCCCTATGATATCCTGATATAGAGCTTTAACAACTCGGTTACAACTTGTGTTATTCTACTCGATCGGGTCTACCTCGGTATACGTGTCATATCGTGGGTCAGGATATTACATCTATTTTTCTCGCGGTTCCCAAGGCATGTTAATTTCATAATTACGGTATTTCGAACTTTGCTCCAAATGATTAGATTAGCATATTATATTATTTTTTCATGTATTTAATCATCTTATTAGTCCATTGTAATTATCGAGAAATCCCTGATAAATTTTCTTAATTCTTTATTTTGTTTCTAATTAATAATTAGCGAACTAATAATTAATTAATCGGGTCGGGGTATTACATCTTTTCTCTCTCTTCAATTTGTTTTCCTTCTCGGTTACTTTTCTTTCACCTTCAAGTTGAGGTTGCCATGCATGTAACAGGTAGCTTCCCTCTCATTCTTCTTCTTCTTCTTGCTTCCCCTCTCTACTTTCTCTCTCTAGGTTTCTCTCTCTACAAATCTGAATATACATATCTCCATACACCACATACAAATTGGCATACTTTATACATTAAGCTTGTTGCATGTATTGTGATTGGTGCATTTGGGAGGTGTGAGGGGCTATTTTTGTACATATATACATATCTTGTGCAATATAAGGTATAACATGTGAGCAGCCCAAGTGGTTAACTTTTTGGATGTAAGTTCTTTCATTATTTTTGGTCAAGGGTTCAAGTCCCATGGCCAACACTTTTGGTTATTTTCCCCCATTTTATCCTTATGCCCCGTTTGGCACGCTCAATTTATCGTTTTAGCTTTTTCCTTTATATTTTCTTTTCTATTCCTCTTTTTACGAAACGGTTTCTTCTGGTCATTTCCTACTTGAGTTGGTTTCGACATTCTAAACTTCGCATCGTATCTATTTTCCTCGTGGTTCCCGAGGCATGTTAATTTCATAATTACGGTATTTTGAACTTTGCTCCAAACGATTATATTAGCATATTATATTATTTTTTTCATGTATTTAATCATCTTATTAGTCCATCGTAATTATTGAAAAATCCCAATAAATTTTCTCAATCATTCTTTATTTTGTTTCTAATTAATAATTAACAAACTAATTATTAATTAATCGGGTCGGGGTATTACATATACAATACCGTATACACATGTATAAACATGTATCTATATGTGAGCAAGGTGTCACGTTGTGAATTCTGACATATTTGAAGTGTCTTGCTCCTGTTAGGTCTTTATTTCCTCTCTCTTACTAATATAATTTTTGTCTCTTTTATATTATATTATATATATATATACACACACACACACACATATACATAGACAAATTGTAGGGTCTCTTTTCCATGTGAACAATTTATCTTTCTTACCTTTATTTAATTAAAATTAATTTAGATAATCATGGGGTTTAGGTTATAACTTAGGATTAGTATAAGTCTATCTCAGCTTAAACACCCTAATAACCCAATTAGGATTAACTTAATTCACTAATCATGTATTAGGATTACTAATTAGACATAATTAGTTTAGATATAACAATTTTAAGAACATTTCAATAACTTATCACAAATTAGGTTAAGTTAATTAAGTATGCTCTAATTATGTTTAACCGTACAACAAGGATTAACCTAATTAAACATGGTTTTAAGCTCAAGAATCATTTTAAAAGCCTACTAGAAACCTCGTTTTGTTCCTAATTTCTCCTTACTAGGATTTTAATTATTGCCTCACTATCCATACTAGTAAACTTATCATTTTGAATCACATAATCATGCTTAAGGCATACTCTAATCCGTATTTTATCATTCTTTGAAGTGGATTCACATATGGCAATAGAGTATAATAAAACTAATAAAATCTAGGATATATACAAAACCAACAAACACACACACACACACACGGCCAAGATGGCCTGCCCAAAATAGTGGCATGAAGGACACTGATTAAGAGTGCCTGCAACAAGCAAGAGGAAAGCCTAGTTAGGTGGGGAAATCAAAGTTGCAATGATCAAGTATATACACCCACATACATATATACATAATTGAATATACCTGGCCACACCACCATTTAATCACAAGAAAAGAGAGAGAAGAGTTTCTGAGAAGAAGGAGGAAGGATCAGAATGGTAGAGGAGCAACAATCACAACCCAAAAAGATGAGAATACATGAAACCCAACATTTTCTCTCTCTAAAATCTACCTATGTATGGACTGTTTTAGCTTTGGATTTTTGTATATATGATGTTTAGGATGTTATTACGTGAATAAGACATGAAATTTGGTCCTTAAAACAACCTAAAATACAAGGCCGTGAACAAGCAGCCATGGAAGGACCTTGCTTGAAGCAGGTCTGAATCCATGTTAACCAAACCCTATTTGGTATATGGAGACTTCAACTAGGCCCTACAAGCACTCCAAAAACTGTAGACCGTGACCACAAAGACTCAGAATCGACCCTCTAATCACGAGTTGCAGGTTCGAGTTTAAAACCCAACCTCACCAAAACCTCGATTAAATTGGATTTTTAAGATGGGGACTTGAACCCCACGATGCAAGGATCACAACACAAGAAACCTCATGAAGATTGGGCCAGAAACGAGTGTTTAAGAACCAGTTGCAGGTTCGGCTATTGTTTTTGAACAGAACCATTTGGGTTTGATTCGATGCCCCAAATGAATGTTAGAATGTCGGCTAGGCTTCTAGAAGTAGATTAGAATGAAAAACAGTGAAAATGGATAGCCAAAAACCTACGAAATTGAAGGAGAAATTTTTTGCAAATTAGGGCTACAGTAACCCTAAACGATGGGGACGATGAACAATACAGGTCGGGCCATGGACCAGGTTCCGGGTCGGGCCCTAACCCGACCGAGAAACGATTAAACCGTTTAAACCGAAACTATGCCATTTTGATGTAAATCAATTTAAAATTTAAACCTTAGGGCTAACGTCATCATGATGTCAGCATTATGTCTTGGATCGGTTAAAACCGGATTGGTTCAGTCCGGTTCACTTAAGGGTGAACTAAACCCTTTGGTTCAGTTTGATATTTTTAGAAATTTCAGTTTGACCCCAATAGTTCTGGGAAATTCTGCTCTGGCCTAGTTTCTGAAAAATTAATGCAAATACACCCCTAAAAAAATAATAATTTTATTATTTTATTAAATAAGTAAAATTACTATTTTACCCTTGGACACTAAATACGTCAAACGAAGTCCAAATAAAATAAGTGAATAGTGTATTTTCACTATTTCAAGCCTTCCGGACTCAATGGTGGAGTCTGATTTGTGAAATCAAGTCCCAAAAAATACAAATACGTAGAGGGTAAATGACTGTATTGCCCCTAATGATACCTAGGACCAAATAACACTGAAAGATAGTCCATTTTGACTATGTTGGGCACTCTGGACTCAATGGTGAGGTCTGTACTAGCAAACGAAGTACCAAAAAATACAACATGAGAAAATTACCAAAATGCCCCTAACACTAAACGAAGTCCAAATGAAGTCCGATTGGGACGGAATTGATACCAATAGAGGCTCAGATGCTTGTGAGACTAGTACACATGATTCAATGATGAATCGGAGTAAGAATTTCACAACTATAAAATGACCAAAATACCCCTGATGTACCCGAAGCCAAATAAAAAGCCGAGAGAGTCTAAATTGACTTTCTTCGACGTTTCGGACCCAATGGAAAGGTCCATATTACATAAACAAATATAGAAAAATACGTGAAGTCATGAAACTACCAGAAGAGTAATAAATTAAATGAAATTCATCTTGACACATTAAATTATGTTTTAGGCTTAAAAGAGAAAGGAAGGCACAAACGGTAACACCCATTTCGAGACTTAAAGGTGAGTAACTTGGAACTTCTGACTTGGTGTATAAGTTACACCGTCTAGTTACTGTATTTTGATTTACTGTACCGTTTTATAAACTACACTGTTTGAACGCATATACTTAAATGCATGATTTTACTCTGTCTGGCTTTTCTGTTCTGTTATGTTATATACATATAGTTGTTCCAAACCTGTTCCGTACTGTTGCGTCTTACTCTTGGTACCACTCCAGTCTTGAGCGATATGGCATAAGTATATTGTACTACTTGATTGTCATTATTTTGTTTTATTGTTCTGTTCCGCTCAGTTCTGATCTGTCCCGTTCCTTGATTTCATTATCTATACTCCTGTTTGATACATTGACATCCTGTCTGTCTGATTCTATTTTTACTAAACTATATTTAAGTGGATTTATAGAACTGCTATTTCTGAAATATTCTGAACCATCCGTGTGATTTATAAGTGAGAACTAGTTTTGAAACCCATGACAGGGAACCTGTGTTACTCATTGGGCTTTTCGAAGCTCACTGTCACACCCCGAATTCTGACCGAACCCGAGGCGCGACTGACGAGACAGAAAGTAAATTAAATAAAAGGACAAAAGTAATTAAATTCACTAAACATGTGTTCATCCTCACCCATACATAAAATAACATCGAATACATTGTTCATCAGTCATTCGGGCTTAAGCCCTTACATAACAAAATACAAGTTTCATGAATCACAAATACATCACAGGCTTCACCCTATCAGGGCATCACAGAGTCTCTAGTGGCTTGGAGGATCCTCATCTGAAAAATGTTGCCCACGAATGGGTCAGCTCAACTGCTGGTATGATGAGATGCTAATGCCAGAAATAAAGCTAAGGCGTGGCATGTGCAAAGTGTACATTTATTTCTAAATGACATTCAAGCATCGCAGTAATATATATGAATGATATGCATGACACACCCATGCACAACTCTATGCCACACCCATGTCTCGTTTACGGGTACTCCCCGATGGCTCGAAGTACCAATGCAATGGCCAATTTTGGGTTTTTCACCACAGGATCTACACCCTCATAATGCAAAGCACCACGTGCTTACCCACGCCATGTTCTCAAAGAATTCATCATATGCCAATATGCCAATGCAATCTCAATGAACACGGATCTCAATAACATAACATGCTCGGATAATAAGAAATAAATCACTAGTCAGTTTCATATACATGCATATCTCATATGTTCGTACATCACGATTCATGTTCTTCACTTTATTAACTTGCAAGTAACACATAACATGTGAACAACCAATTCCAAATAAACCGGTAAACACATTACAGATAAACACATACAGCATTCCAGTCATTCACAAATATTCCTAACTTAACTTCATTTCTAACACTAGCAAAACACCATACCTGAAGGGTCAGTCACAACCCTAAGAAGATCGTGCACTATACGTAACCGAACCGACGGATAAAAATGCAGGGGATTAGATCGCCCCCTCCTGTCCTGTCAGAGTCCCTAAAAGTAGAAATTACAACTCAGTCTATTGTTATTTGAATTTATGCTATTCATCAAATTTTATGTCTTTAATTCATAAGTTTCTATTCTGCTAAATTAGACTCTCCCATTGGTTCTAGAACGTTGAAGAAAATAAGTTTAG
Source organism: Nyssa sinensis (assembly GCA_008638375.1). Classification (NCBI taxonomy): domain Eukaryota; kingdom Viridiplantae; phylum Streptophyta; class Magnoliopsida; order Cornales; family Nyssaceae; genus Nyssa; species Nyssa sinensis. Next base: position 11,668,232 of record CM018033.1, on the reverse strand, counting down.
GTTCTCGTAGAACTCAATTCGGACACCGGGGTTAAAAAGGGCAAAACAATCATTTTGCACTTTACATGTGTCCCTACATTTCGTGATCTCTTTTCATAAATTGGACTCCACGGTTGAGTCCGGAATGTTTGAGATAATAAAATTTCACTATTTATTTACCTAATTCGGAGTTCGTTTGATTGTGTTTCAATCTAGGGGCATTTTGGTAATTTTAAAGGTTACTGCGGTTCTTTTACTTTTCGGGACCCCGTCTCATAAAATGGACCTCACCATTGGTCTCAGAAGGGTCGAGATAGTCAAAATACACTAATGACTTGTCCCATTTGGACTCCGGGATATTTTTGAATATTTAATTAATTAAATTAATTAATTAATTAATTTAATTAATATTTTATTAATAATTTAATCAGGTGGGTAAAAGTGAAATTTCCAACAGTTGGGGGGTCAATTTGTAATTTTCGAAAGTTCAGGGTTAAGGTTCAAATTCCAAAAGGTTCAAGGTTCAAATTGAAACTAGTCTAATTTGTTATTCTTAATCAGGTTAACCAAACAGGGGCTAACCCTAGAACAGGGATAGAATATCCCTGTTTCAATTTAATTCCAATTTTCCTAATTTCTTATCCTTGCAACCAAACGGCCAAAGTAGGTTTTTAATTTAAAACAGTGGGCTGACACGTGGCAGGGGCGGACCAGCCCCGCCCGACCCGGATCCGGATCCGACCCGGTTGCCCATCTCCTTCCCGTTTTTCCGGCGAGGCTCCGGTCAGCCTTCTCCGGCGCCGGTGGCCGGAATTTCAGAAAATCAGATTTTTAAAAATCGATTTTCTTGGTGTTTTCGAAGCCCCTTTCAATCCCAAATCATTCTAAAGCATTTTTGGAACTTTTTAACACTGTTTTGAAGCTCCCAATCACAACGAAAAACCTAGATTCCCCCCCATGGCCGTGACCTGCACATCCCTTTTTCTCCCTCATTTTTCAACCGTTTTCTATCATTCTTGTTGCGTTTTAATCCTTACATTATGCTCTATAAGATCCTACAATTTAAATCAATTAAAATGCTCTAAAAAAAATTGAAACAGAAGCAACCCACTTACCAAAACTTTCGGATTTTTTTCCCTTTTTGGTTTGCTTCCCTTCTCCTTCAGTTCCTCTTGGTTACTTCTGCTTCTTCAGAACTCTCTCTTCTTTGCCCTCAGTCTCTCATTTCTTCTCTTTTCTCCTCCAACCGAGACTAGCTCTCCTTTTCTCTTTACTTTCTCTCTCTATATTTCTCTCTCTATATTTCTCTCTCTTTCTCTCTATAAATCCCACGATTTCTGACCTTCTCTCAACTCTCATACTCACTCTCATACTTCACCACACACACCCACCTACCCTCTTACACTCCACAGCCCCTCCCATGCTTGTTTGAGTGTATTACACTCAAACTCACACACACACACAACCGGGTACACACACACACCACACACACTGTGTTACACACATGTACATACATACATACACATATATAATTACACATTTTAACACACACACTCACATGTATACATTTATACACAATAAATAAATAAAAATGTATATATATATATATACATATATATACATACACCCATCATAACAATAATAATAATAATAATAATAATAATAATAATAATAATAATATTTACAAAGAATAAATAAAAAAAAAAAATTTCATGTTATAACACTCACCCCATTCCCTAACATTTTTCAGGTGAAGGATCTAGCGGCCAGGATTAGCCGGCTGGGAACTTAGGGGATTAATCTAAAGACTTACAAACTTAATTCCATTTTGTATCCCCTCCCATTTGGATATTTTTGTATAAGCAAACGTACAA